>WAEK01000004.1:690000-1225000 GCA_011634665.1 Mortierella sp. BCC40632
TTCAGGGGTAAAATGCGCTGTACTAACCGTGCGTATGTCTATATATTGTCTCTTAACCGTTCTCTTGGTACGTCTCAGGGGAGGGTTTGGTCGAGGAGGAATGCACCATGGATCGAATCGAGGCGACTTCAGGAACGGGCAGCCACTGAACGATTCTACACAAGGGAATGAGGAAGCAACTGAGGAGACCAAGACCAAGTCGGAGCGCTGGAGCCACGATGGCTATGATCAGCTGATGAAGGTGCAAGAAAAGAGCTATCGGCCTCACAGGAATGACTCGAGGCCGCGCTCGATGAACAACAAGGTAAATGTTTACATATTCCAAGCTGATCAATGATATTGTATTTATTTATCAATCCATGCGGGATCACTATCCAACGAGTAGAAATCCAATGGGATGGGTTTCGCTCCACCTCCTTTCTCGCAACTCCTCGTCCTCCTCCCCCTATCTTTCTCCTATCTTTCACACACACAAACACCTTTTCTTTTTCTTCTTTTCTCTTTTGCGTTGGCAGTTTGTCGTCGTGGTTTTAACGCGTCTGATCTCTTTTTCTTTTTTGTACAAATAGCACCCAGGCGCTCCACTCTCTCGGACCGCGTCCAATCATGCATCGCATGCTCCCGATGTTTCTACCTCCGAAAAACCTCATGCAGACTCAAAAGCTGGCTCAAGCACAAAATCCGAGGAGTCAACTACTATGACTACTGCTGCAGGATCCAAACCCATCGCAGAAGGGTCTTCCTCAACTGCACAGACCGCTAATACCAGCCAATCGGCCCAGCCGCAGGAGGATTTGGCACCTCAGACTAACGCTACCGCCGCTCCTCCTTCAAAGCAGGAACGACCAAGAGCCTCTGCACAATTTGGTGAAAAGGATGTCAAGAGAGCTTCCCGAATGTTACATTCCGCGCTTCCAAAGCCTGCTCCAAAGAATGCTGCTTCTACTGAATCAACCTCGAATGCTGCCCCTGCCGCCTCAACTGCGACTCTGCCCAAGGACACCGCTGCAGAACCTGAAAATGGGGTGAAGGAAGAAGAGAGCAAGGGTCAAGGAACTTCCACAGCACAGGATACCTCTGCCTCGGAAACTGCAGAGAACTCTACCACGCCTGCGGGACCTGGTGCTCCCAAGTTCCGTCAACCCATGCCGCAGAATCAGCCTCCGATGCAATACAGTGGGTTCCGACCTCATTTTATTCCCGGCAATTTTGCAAACAGAGGTCGTGGTCGCGGTGGATTTCATCACGGACATGGTCATCACTTTGGCGGTCGAGGTGGCGGACACCATTATGGACCTCATCATCATCATCACCCTCGTCCATCTAGTCACGCCCATGCTGCGGCCACAACCACGTCTACGACAGAGCCAGCCAATGGGGCTACCAAGAGTGACCAAGGAGGAGCCGGTAAGCCTGAGTCTGAGGTTCCTGCAGCAGCCCATGAGGTGAGTGGGTCCAAGAGGTATCTTGGTAGTCGACAGGAGGACAAGGAGAAGGAGAAGGACAAGGCTAAGGCTAAGGCAGCAACCACGGAAGCAGAGTCCTTGGCTGCTAAGGAAACGATGGAGGCTGATTCGGGCAGGACTAAAGAGATGATGACCCCACCGACCTCATCTAGGTCTCTCAAGACAGGTACAGAGCATGCTTGTTTGCCTATTTTATTTTATGTTGCTATTGGTTTGATAAGAGTTCCTTAGCCATTTCCGCTAACTTTTCCGTGTCTGGCGATGAATCTTTTTTTGTTTATGCCTTGCCTAGCCATCAATGCTGCACCTTTTAAGCCTTCTTCCCCCTTCATTCCGCATCAGCAGCTGGAGGCCACCTTTAACGCCGAGGAAGAATATTATGGCGAGGATTATGGAGCTGAAGGGTTCTACTATGGTCAACAGCAACAGCCCATGTCTGTTCAGCCCATGTATTACTATTACTACCCATCTGTTGGAGCAGGCGCACCAACGGCCGCCCCTGGTTCGATGCCCATGGCTGTTCCAATGCCCATGCCTGGACCCATGCCAATGGGAGTTCCAGTTCCAGGTCAGCCTTTTATGCCAGGTCCCCCAATGTACTATGATGGAAGTGTCCCTGTCCCAGCCCCAGGAAGTGCAGCCCCACCTACCTCGGGAATCAGTGCTGCGCCCACCGTCCCTGGCGCACCTGTTCCAGCACAGATGGGAGGAGAGATGATGATGATGGTAATGGCACCCGAAGACTTTAACAACTACTACTATTACCAACCAACTGTCTATTATCCACCTCCACCACCGGGCAGTGGTGCCCCCTCTGGAGCGCCTATTCATCCTCCGACGCAGCACCCTGAATCCCGTCCACATCCAGTCCATGGTCGTCCATCTGCCGTCCCGATGCCCCCTGTGCCTGGACCTACCACCCAAGCAAGATCATAGTTTTGAATGTAGTCAGAAAAAAAAAATCAAAAAAAAGAAGCTTTTGGTGGTTCCATTTCGCCCATTTTTGTACCTTCTTATCTCTCTCTTTCCCTTCTCTCCCCTTTCCATTCTGTAAAAAAAAAAAAAAAAAAAAAAAAAGATTAAAACGAAAAATGAAAAATGAAAAATGAAAAAAAAAAAAAAGAACCCCGTCTCCCCCCTCAAAAAAGAGTCAACTCTACGATTAAACTGGCATCCCAATTCCGTACAAAAAGACGCGCGTGTATGTCTATGATCATTGGTTGTTCTATTTCTCCTTGTATTTTTTTTTATTTATTTATTTATTATTATTTGCCTCGCCATCTTGTATCAATCCATCATGAGGCCATAGAAGTTGATTCTGTAGATTCCAAAGAAACGCCCAATTCCTTGACAAGTTTGACTTCATAGACCTTGAGTTGTTCCAATTCTGCTTCCAAGGATGCACTTGCCACCTCGACTTGCAGTGTTGCGCTGATCATCTCTGCCCACTTGGCTTCTAAACGTTGCAAGGATTCTGCTGCCTCCAGCTTTTTTTTTTTTTTTTTAGAGGTGAGAAGAAAAAGATATAGATGGATCGTAGTAGAGGAGTGTGAGTAGAACAATCTTTCTACAAAAAGAAAGAAAGAAAGAAGGAAAAAAAAAAAAAAAAAAAAAAAAAAAAAAAAAAAGAAAAAGTCGTTGGAGAATCGTTCATTTTTTTTTCCCCTTACCTGATCCCGCTTTCGCAACTTATTAAGTTCCATCACTTCAGCTTTCTTATCATCCACAGTCTTTCGAAGTGAAGAAACATCATACTCCAGTTGATAATTATGCACATTCCATGCATTGGCTCCAAACTTTTGAACCAACTCCAAATTCAAAATACGTTGATTCTGTTGTTCCAATTGTGCATCTGCATTCTCTACTGCCTTGAGCCACAAAGCCTTGCCCTCTGGTAATTCTTCAGAAGCTGTGAGTGGAGTGCTGGAGTCGGTGGTAGAGTCGGTGGTGGTAGTTGCAGAGGGAGGTTCGAGTTGATAACGACTGAGATCTAAAGTAGGTTCCATGGGTTTGCCTTTCCGTACACGTTCCAGCTCCTGTTGCAACAGCATGTTTTCCTATTGCCAAGGGAAAAATAACGATAAACCAAAGAGTGATTTTTAGTATTTCTTTTTTTTTTTCTCTTTCTCTCTGCGTCTTTCTCATAAATGTTGGTATAAAAAGGCAGTCGGTTTCAATCGCACTCTTGCTTTTTTTTAAGAAAAAGGATCACAAACCTTGAAAAGCTCGATATCTGGAAAATGAGCTGAAGGATCGCGAGGCTTGGGCATCCTCTTGAGTTCTGCAGCAATCAGTTTGTCGACCTGAGTACGCACACCTAGGAAACATTAAAAAAATGACAAATAAAAGTGTGGACGCCAGTGCAATTATAAAGGAAATAATAATAATAATAATATAGAAAAGATCCTTTGGTTAGATCCCATGCTTCTTCTTGTCTCTTCGGTCCTGAAGGGTTCTGCTGACAAGGCGTTTTACCTGGCTCATCAATCTGCTTGTCAATATCTAGAAAGAAACGGATATTCAAGAAAAAAAAGTGTTCTGTTAGTGAGACAGCATGGTTCGCGATGGAGGCGTCTCCTGATGGAGCAATAATAAAAATAGAGAGGCTCCTGGTTCCATCCTTTTATTCATACATGGCAAGGCATCGAGGTCGAATTGTGCAGACATGGCGGGTAATCGGGGTGGTTTGTTCTGTCCAAGCGAGGAGAGTGGAGAGCCGGTTCCTTGGTTGATGTGGATGCGTCGTGAAATGAAAGAGAGAGAGATCTTTTTTGGGAAGGTTGCAACCAGACAGACAGGGCGGTCATGACTGCGAAATTCTTGAAATTGTCAAGTGTCAACACGTCTTTCTCCCCTTCCCGGATCACCTCTCTGGTCGCATCTCCTCCTCTTTACTTCTCCAACTCAGGACAACCCATCAAGAGTATGTCGACGGATCCGTTCATCCTTTTTTTTTTAACGTTCTCGTTCTGTCAGTTTGAGGCTACTTGAGTGGGGCAGCCGAGACATTTCTGTCTATTCGCCCCGCCAAGAAGGAGAAGGATTTAGCTGATCGCTCGTTCTGATCAGGCAGCGTTGGCAGGGAAAAGAAACAGGACATGTCATCACACCAAGAACTTGGGCCCCATCGTTATTCTTGTCATCACTAACGACTAGACACCATCTTTTCCCATTCCTCCTCCCTCTCTCTCTCTCTCCTTCTTTTTTTTTCTTTCTTTCTTTGGTATGGTTGTTTTCAGTGGCCAAGAAAGCAAAAGCAAGGTACACACCACACACTTTCTCTCTTTCCATCCTATCTCGGACCTCTTCTCCGACCACACTGTCACCAGACTCGATATCATTCTCTTGACTGCGATACTCACAATGGCTGAATGGAACATTGCTTTCACTTTGACACCCTCCCCCCTCTTCTTCTAGGACGATTCTCGTCAAGTTGTTGTCGACTGCCGGCACTGGATTCTTCTACACCACCCGTCGTCCAAGAACCACGGCCAAGTTGTCTTTTATGAAGTTTGACCCTCGTGGTAAAGAATCAGTCTCTTTTCCTTCTTGCAAAATCTCCTATGAATCAGGGATGACTTCGCTTCCTTTATTTATTTATTCAAATGGTTAACCTCGGCCTTCTCTTTCTCTCTCTCACACGAACACATATGCTCCTCAAAACCTATTCAGTCAACCAAACCGTCTTGTTCAACGAGGCCAAGATCAACCGCCCCAACTAAAGTAGCACTTGACAGGACAATGGAGAAAGAAAACAAAACAAAACAAAAAACAAAAAAAAAAAAAAAAAGGGTACCAATAAGCCTTGACCTATGTGCCTTGATGCCATCTCCTTTCGACATCACCAAGTTTGCTCTTCCGACTCTTCTCTATACTTGAACGATCCAAACGAAGAGTGAAATGATAAAGACTGGAAGAAACAGCAACTGTGGAACATGAAATCGGTAGAATCTGTAATATAAATACATCTCATTCGTGAAAAAAAAAAGTCAAAGATGCAAGAGAGAAGAAGGATGGCCTCGAGCATGGGATTGAAAGAATAACAGGGAGGAGGTGTTGAAAGGCAAATGGGTAACATGTTCGCCGAGAACGATTTCTTTTATGTATACATGTGCTGTCGGGTAATTTTTTTTTTTCTTTTTTTTCTATTTTTTTTTTTTCTACCAATTCACAATCTCACTCTCTCCAAACAAACTTTCCTTGACCACCTCTCCAACTTGTGCTGGAGGCAAAACTCCTTCTTGACTCAAAATATCTCGGATATGTTGATGCCTTTGCATAAACGAAATCATGGCGTTATTGATTTGTTCAAACTCGAGTAGGAAACCATCGTGACCATCGGGGGATTGAATCACTACCATCTCTGAATCATGCAAATATTCTGCTAGCTCATATTGTTCCGAGATGGTAAAGAGTCCATCCGATTCCACACCTAAATATATAAAAATACATTGGAGTCATTAAAAAAATAGTTGGTCACTTGGTCAGAAAAAAAAAAAAAAAAAAAGAAAAAGGAGGAAAGGCTGTTGTAGAACACTTCTCATTCTTCTCAACTCTCAAAAGAATGTCCAGTCTTACCAATGACAAGCGAGGGCTGCTTGATGCTACTGAGAATCTCTGTCAACTGCCCCCTTCCAGCAGAAATATCATGAACATCCATCTTGCGAGTAATGGCAATATAACAGTTGGCATCGAATCGACCCACAAACTTGTCTCCCTGATAACGAAGGTAGTTTTGTGCCGAGAACACTTGTGGTTTCTTTTGAACCTTGTTCTTTTGAATGGTCACCGGGATCGCGTTCACACTCGTCGTCGAAATGGACGACAGGGGTGTGACAGTACCATTGACTGAAGAGGCAGGTGGCGATACCCGCTCGTCTTCACTAGTTGTGGTAGGAGGCGAATTAGACAAGTTTTGCTGTGCAGCCTCTGCAGCGGCCACAAAACCCTTTGAGCCAGTGCTATCCACAGAACTGGATCTAGAGAGAATGCCTCGAGAATTACGATGACCATCGTTATGAATCTGATGATGCTCTTCTGCAGGAGTGTTTGGTTCACGCGCCTTGGAGTATGTAGGGTGTTCCATAACCTTGCGTCCGAATCTGGACTCGAACGAGTTACGAGAGCGATAGGTAAGAAGAGCAGCCATTCTTGCAGCACTGAGACCGATTGAGGGAGGCTATGTGGTTAAGAATAACAATGAGTATCTCATCACTCTTTGAGCGCACCAACCAAGATGGGAAGTGTCGGGGCGAGACATGGATCGGGAACTTACAGCGTCTGGAGTATAGTATCCATCAAGATAACTCGGGTCACTGTAAATCGACTGGCGCTGTGCTTCACCCCAACTGATACACCAAGCCGAGTGCTTGGCAGACGTGGCGATGGGAACAATGGTCTTGATATATTCGGGTCCAAAGAACGACCACTCCAGAACCTGCATGCCCCCCATTGAGCCTCCAATGCAAATCGCCACAGATTTGACACCCAGATCATCCAAAATCAGCTTGTGAAGTCTAGAAAGTAAAGAAATAAGTAGAAGAGTCTAAGTGATTGGGTAAAGACACACGCGCAACGGGATTTTTTTCTCCCTCATGTACCCCTGGATGCCTGTGTTCAACTCTGTCCAACGTACCTCACATCATCTCGAATTGTGGTCAAAGGAAACTCGGGTCCGTAGTTCAGATTTGTCTCTGGGTTCAGGGTGACGGGAGAAGCGGTTCCATAAGGTGATCCGAGGACATTACAGCAAATGATAAAGAACTTTGTTGGATCAAAGGCGCGCCCAGGACCCATCAATGGACCCCACCTAGTCAATAGGATCAAGTCAAGAAGGATAAAGGTCAGGAATAGTAAAACGATGATAGCTCTTTTTTCTCATACTCTTCTTCCTTCCTTCGCCCTCTCCTCCTTCCCTCGCCTTCTTCCCCTCCCTCGTGTTCCACGGATACCACATGAACCTCGCTTTACACAAGATCGTTTTTGTACTCGCGCATTGCCTGTGCATGTTTTTTTTTCTTCTTCTTCTCCATGCCCATGTTGCAACAACAGGCAGTCGTGTGTGTGCATGTGTGAGTAAATGAGTCCTGTTTGTGATGTGCTGGGAAACTCCTTGCAGATTTGACCCACATGCATATCTTGGACAATCAAACAGTCCTCACTCACATACACAACAAACATCTCTTGCTGGTTGGTTGAAAGTGGATGCTCAGGATCACGACATTTTCGCTCCTGGTGTTGAAAGTCAGCACACAATATACACGCGCATACTCTCTGTCGCTCGCTCGCTCTATCTCTCTCACTCTCCCCACACCCTTTTTTTTTTTCTTTTCTTTTCGGGAGCCAACAAATCTCCTTCAAGAGTGACGGTCAAAAGAAGGTCATCAATCTCTCTCTTTTTTGGATTGTCCGGTCACTTTGATTCACACCCACGGATCTGAAGAAAGAAAAGGAACAAGGGAGTGGAGCGAGAAAAAAAAAAAAAAAAAAAAAAAAAAGAACAGAAAAGAAAGAGAGAGATGAAAACTAGAATGTAAGGGGGGCGGAGAGAGGAGGGGAAAAGAATAATACGAACCAGTCCTCGACATCGGCACTACCACTGAGAGCATGGCAGATAATCATCACATTGTCTCCTGCTTCGTTCAACTTGCCCCAAGTCCGATAGGCAACGGGAACATTGTAGAGGACATGTCCAGAGTTGAGAGTGAACTCGGGTACAATGGCGATGGTTTGCAGAGGAACAAGCAGTGCAAAGGGGTTCTCGGGTTGAGAGGTAATACGCTCTATCGGAATGAGTAGGGTTAAAAGAGGAAAGAAAGAAAGAAAGAAAAAAAAAAAGTCAATAGCTGATCAGCTTTCCATGGAATGAGAGAAGCAAAGAGTACATTCAGAATGCACAGGCCAAAGAAGCAAGCGGAATGAGGGTCGGACTAAAGGTTTACCGTAAGGCATTCTAGTGAGCAGTTCAGGAACTGATAGGTATGAAGAGGAAAAGAGTGTTGAGCTAAGGAACAAAACAAAAAGAGAAAGAGAAAGAGAAAGAGAGAGAAAAAAAAGGCACTCGAAAGCTTGAAAGAGAGAGAGAGAGAAAGCCGGGAGAAGAGACGAGGGAAGCAGGACTCGGCAAGCGAAAGCTACTCTTTATAATGTGTAGATCGAAATAAAAAGAGAGTGAGTGAGAGGCTGCTCTCTCTCTTTCTCTCCTCTCCGTGCGGCCAATCGCATTGAGCCGTCGAATAGAGTCAGACTTGACGCCATAGGGAGAGAAGAGGAGTGGAGGCCTTCTTCTGTTGCACACACACAGACACATACACGTACCATCAAAAAATTTATCTGAACTATTGTCATGCTCTTTTTCTTCTTCTTCTTCTTCTTCTTCCTCTGCCTTTTCCTCTCCTCCCCTTCACACGGACTATACATTTTCGACTCATTTTGTACACACTGAAGACAGAAATGCTTTTTTTTTTTAATGATAAAACAGTATAGACAACAAAGATAAGATGGCATGGTACAAGAGGTTTAATGGCCGATAGCGATCGTTAAGATAGAAAGGTGGGTCAGACGCGCTTTAGAGACAGCATCTAGTCGTAGGTGACGGCCTCATCCTTGATTGAAGAAAAGAAAAAGAAAAAAGACAAAGAGGAAAGTCAGTCAATATTCATCTCTTCAAGAGTTGCCCCCCTCCCTCAACCACGGAGCATGTCAAAGAGAATATAGCAACAACAAACATTAACAAGGGCACTTTCAAGAAACACATACCATCTTCTTGACCTTGGCAAAGCACTCCTCATAGAGCTCCTTATAATCCTTTGCGCTGTCCATGTCCTTCTTCTTGCCTCCGAGGACGATCATCATGCAGGAGGTAGGGCGCTTTGTGGATCCTGCTGTGCCGAGCTCCTCCTTGGATGGCAAGAAGACATATGGAACATCGTTGTCCTCGCACAAGACGGGGACGTGCGTAATGACATCAATGGGAGAGATGTCGCCGGCAATCAACACAAGTCCCTTCTCGCCCTTGCGGAGACCCTTGACAACCTCCTTGACACCACGCTTGACGTGCTTGGCCTTGGCAGCTATTCAATGGTGCCAGATATTGAGCGAAGAGAGAAAGAAAACGTTTATATGTTCAGGATTAGTCAAGAGGTGGATGGTAAGGCTGGATTGGGTTTGGCATTGGGCTCTGTTGGTCATTGTTTGTTCTGGTGAAAGGGTTGGCGAGTTGAAAGTGAGAGGTTGCGATCGTTCCTGAGTGTCATGCAAGAGAATTTTTTTTCTTAAAAAAAAATAGTGGCTGTAGGGTGTAGGGGAGCCAATGATGGTCTCGGACACTTGTTTCCCAAGAGCTTTTTAAAGTAAAGCTCGATGCTGATACAGGTTGATCTACTGAGGACATTCATCCCTTGCTATTGAAAAGATCCCGACACAATAGCAATAGTAAACAGTGGTGCACCACTGTTTGATAGGACTGGCTCTGGTGGATAGTGGGTCTGTCTATTCCTCTTCTCTCTCTCTCTCTCTCTCTCTCTCTCTCTCTCTCTCTCTCTCTCTCTTTTTTTTTTTTTTTTTTTTTTTTTTTTTCTTTTCGGCTTTGTTTCTTTCTCGGGATCGGTGTGTGAAAGAGTGTAGATAGGCAGCAAGCCTATTTTGTTTTTTTTTATACCTTTCTTGATGGTCTTGAGAAGCTTCTTGGTCAACTTGTCCTCAGCCAAGGGGCGAGCGATGGGGGAGACATCAATCACCTTGGCAGGCGAATCAACCTCCATGTCGGAATCGTTTCCAGTAGAGGCAGCGACAACCTTCTCAGCCTTCTCGGGCTTGTCCGACTTTTTCGACTTCTTTTCCTTGGCCATGCTGAGAGATGAGTGTGTGTATGGATGTAAAGAGAGGATGTGTTTGGCTCTGGACGGTCAATGTTTTCTTTTCTTTTTTTTTTTTTTTTTTTTTTCTTGGTCTGGGTCACAAGCCACACTGTGATCCAAGAAGGGTGGTGCATACCCTCTTGCGGATATCAAAAATATCCTTTCTCTCTCCCTAGTCTAAAACGAGAACCATTCTGATCTACCATTCGGATTGTCTTTGGGCAGGTCATGTCAAAAGACATTACATGCTGACAGAGTTGGAGAGGGAAAGGAGAGTCTTTGGTGGATTCTGAACTGGTCATTTCCCATTTGTTAAATAGGGTCCTCTAGTTTCCGCCAGTCTAGCTTAGCTGGAGTGACTTGCTTTGCCTAGAGAACTAAGCTTTTGCTCGCGAAAACTTTGAAAAAAAAAAAAAGGTCTAGCGCTAATCTCAGATGCTTTTACTTGATGTATGCCTTCAACTTCAACAATCTCTCCGCTGCAGCATCTAGAGTCTCATCTGTCTTGCAGAAAGCAAATCGGGCAAAGTTCTCTGCCAGGGGTTGGTTAGGCTTTGAGTAAAACTCGGTTGGGGGAATGGCACACACACCAATCTCCTTGGTCAACCAGTAACAAGTCCGGAAATCCTTGGGTCTCGAGTTCAAAAGCTCTGGGAACTTGTAATCCTTGGGCACCTGAATTCGATCCGTGTTGACAAGAATAAAGTAGGATCCTTCAGGGATGGTGCAGGGCAATCCCAACTCACGGAAGACAGAGAGGAGTCGCTCTCGCTTGGACTCGTAAGCGTGGATCTGGCTGCCAAAGAAGGCAAGCTCGTCTGCACGTTCAAATCCAACAGCGACAGCCTCCTGCAAGGGCGAGTTGACGCAAAAGACGAGGCGTGTGTGTGCGGCCAAGGCAGGCTCGACAAGGGGCTTGGGTCCAATCAACCAACCAACGCGCCATCCGGTCGTGCCAAATGTCTTGCCACCACTTCCCACCGTGATTGTCCGCTCCCACAGTCCATCCAAGGTAGCAATGCGCTGGTGATCGCTTGAGTTGAAGTAGAGTCGGTCATACTGTGCAACAGATTGAAAACAGAAACATCTGTTAGCCTCAACGATCTACCATCTCAAATCAGTGGGCACGTTTTTGTTTCCAGTTGGGACTTACAACTTCGTCACTAATGATAAGTAGGTTGTGCTTGATGGCCAATGCACCAATCTCCTCTAGCTCCTCACGCGAGAACACCTTTCCAATAGGGTTATGAGGGGTATTAAGGACAATGATCTTGGATCTAGGCGTGATCTTGGACTCGAGTTCCTTAATGTCAATCTTCCATTCGCTTGCGCTCATGTCCTTGGTGATATCGCCCTTTGGCCGGATCGGGCAGTAGACCGGGACACCTCCGTTCATGGTAATGTTGGACTATTATGTGGAGTAATAGGAAAGAAAAGTCAGACATTCCAGATCACAAAAGAGAGAGAAAGGCTCCATCCATATATTTTTCTTCCTTTGCTTCGCCTAAACGTACAATATACTGGTCAAAGAATGGCTCCATCAAGATGACCTCTGAGCCCTGGTCAAGGTATCCGGCAAAGATACTGTAGATGCCTATAATTGGACGAGAAGAGAATGCTGCTCAATGACTGGACCACGAAGGGAGAATAAAAAAATGCCTATGGTCCTGTAAAATGGAAGCAGCTCTGTATGTCGTACTGCTTGCGGCTTTTTTTTTTTTTTTTTACCTTCATTGGCTCCAGCAGTAACAACGATTTCTGTCTCTGGATCCAAGGTCCTGTTAAAGAGTGGGCTGTACGACTTTGCGAGTGCCTATTTCACGCCGGAACACAAAGGGAGAAAAAAATAAAAAAGATGGAGTGTGAGCGTGGGATTTTTCTCTTGAGAACATTGCCTGGCTTGTACTCATGCTTGTCATCTCGTTGTGCATTGTATGTTCACATCGTACGTTTCTCAGTCTTGGACGGCCCTTGGGGTGGCTGTATTGGTTGCAGTCGTTGCGGAGAAGTGCCTCACGGGCCGCTTCAATCACAAAATCTGGAGGTGAGAAACTGTAGATCGTTGTTTGCAAAAAAAAAAGAGAGAGAGAAAAATACATTGAGTTAGTGCCATTTTTTTTTATCATTCTTGCTTTGGTTGCAATTGGAGTGGGGGTTTTCTTTTCTCCCCTTCCTTTCCCTTCCCTCTCTTTCTCTTTCTCTCTCTCTCTCTCTTCTCTTCTCTTTGACTGTGACCCTGCTGAGGTGACCATCAGCTTCCGTTGTGCTTACTTCATAAAACCCTGTCCAAGGTTGACGGCCTGACACTCGAGGGCGAGTGGAGTAAAGATAGACCAGACTATGCAAAAGACCAACAGGTTAAAAAAGATTGCGAGATTGAGATGAGACAGTTGACATGTCCATGCAAACACAAACAAACACGTCAGGAACAATAGCCACTCAAAAAGTGGGAGAAACCAGCCTAGCGCCCTAGCAGTGAACCCTACCATCTTGTTCGAAATGAGCAACGCGCTCAGCACGAGGGATCAGGTCGGTGGTGGTCATTCTGGGGGCGTTTGCGGCAAATGATCGGGCAAAAATCTGGTTGGGCTGTTGAATGGCTGCAAGAGTACCGACCAAAGATCTCGATGAGGATGGAGAAAAGACAGAAGAGACACGAGCGGGCCGGAGGAGTCGAGAGAACATTGCTGAAAAGTCAAGGGCCCGTCGGGTTTCTTTTGTACTGGTCAAGCGGAAAAAAAAAGAGTGGTCAAAAGGGAGAGGGCTAGAGCAAAAGTGGATCGTCCTCAAATCTTTTTTCCAGAGAGCGTCCCAGTCGGCAGAATACGATTGGCCGCGCAGGCAAGCTGTGGCGATATCGCCATTCTGAAGAAAGTTGATACAAAAGACTCATGTCATACACACAATACAAAGTCAAGGGGTCTGCCGAAGAATCAATTGCGAAGTAGCTGTATTCACAGATGGGACATATTCTACATGCACTCGTCTTCCTCACGCCGGAGGGAAAAAGTTGGCAAAGAGCACAATGCCAACCAGTCCATACATCACAAAAAATCCAACCACCACCTTGTCTTTCCCTGATCCAAAGGTTCGGCCACCCTCAAACTGATGTGCTGCAAACCAGTAGACTGGGGGCATACACGAAAACGCGCGAGTAATGATCTGAATGTGCATCGTTGTAATGTTGATCAACAGCAACAGGCCCCAGAGCACGATATACGGAAATGTCGCCGTGCTCATAAACGGTGGGGTCGACTTATCCCTTGAAGCTATATGACAAAAAAGAACAGTAGGAAAAGCTTTAGACATGTGCATGCATCCTCAACGACAAATCCGAGGCGTGCCAGAAATTTCTTCTTTTGTTTACTTACGAATGCTTGTGACTCTTCCAAGCGTCAGAACTCGTCGAGTGTCATAGAAAATGTAGTACAGAACTCCTGCAAGTGAGAGAGAGATCATTGGCGCTGCAAACAAAAAGTTGGGTATTTGCTTAACCTCATAGTATCTCATAAATCCAACATTCCTAACAAAATTTCGATAAAATAAAATATGAGCATGGGATTATGCGTTTAGTATCTTGACATATCCTTTTGAACAGACGATCGGTACTTGGATCTTTCTCTTTAGGTTTCCTCAATAGAGCATAACTTTACCAGTAAAAGTCCTGAACAAAGCCATAGATGAGCGGGGGTTTGTTGTCGCACCAAGGCCGCAAATCTAGCGTAGCATGCTTCTCGTTGCAATAAAGTGAGAATCCATAGATCTGGACAGCGAAAAGTCCCAACGATGTGATCAAGCATAGAAAACCTGTTCTGACCAAAGTCCACAGCTTTTGCTATTGTGATTACATGGGAAGAAGAGAAAAAGGATTGAAAAAAAAGGAGGGTAAGGATTCTCTTGTCAACAGCCTTTGCACCTGATGTCATGGAAAGGACGAGTTTGACTTTGATCTCTCATACCATAGCGCTGCAGCTAAAATCCATACGAACGAGAAACTCGTAGATAAAGAATCCAGAGTACAAAACGCCGTTGGATCTGGCCGTGCAACTGATGGACCACACAATGGCTGCCCAGAGGTATTGCTTTTGTGTTAAAAATATCATTCCTGTAAATGTCAGAGCTGAAAATGGACTCTCAGCATATCTAAATAGAAGGGTGAAGAGCTTGCACCTTTCAGAAAGGATGATCCGATCCCATCAAGCATTCACATGAGTTGATGATCCTGAGGCGTGTGATGCTTACATAGCGGACATAAATATCCCAGAAGGTGTCAAGACATAGAGTAGCGCAGTGAGGAAAGCAAACCGCTCACGACCAAAGAGAAGGTTCGTTAGGCGATAGAGTTGTACACAGGCAACAATAAAAGAGACATTGGCGACAAGGATCCCTGCAAGAACTAGTGTCTGGCTTTGTGTCAACCATAGTTTTGTTGGGTATAGAACTGTCCACGCAGACAAATAAACACATACAAGAGAAGTTGGAAAAGCATGTAAGTCATCATTTGGAGAAGTGATACTAATTGACAATCCGCCTTTCAAATCTACTATTCTCCCTTACCCGTTTCCGCAACGAGTCTCATGGATGCTGGCAACAAGGGGAAAAAGGCATGTGCTTGTTCAAACACATAGCCATGCTCTGCAATATGAAGAAAGTAAAACGCATCCCAACGAAGAAAAACTCCAAAGACGCTCTTGAAAAGTCTCTGTGGACCGGTCTCGATGGGAAGCACCAACTCGAGTGCCGAGTCATAGTCCTGAACGAGTGCATGGGATGCAACGGCAACAACCCAGATGAAGAGTCTTGACAGGAGAGCATAGTAGGCAATGGTCCATGTCCTGGCCTTAATGGCTGTGCTGTTGGTGTCCATGTCTACAGGGACATCCAGTGCTTTTGCATGTTTCCCATTCACATACTTTTCTGTTGCCATTGGATTCCCGGGTATTTTTTTTTGCTTATCCTTTTGGGTAAGAATGGGCAAAAGGAGGCTCCTCTTTTTTTGGACTAGAATGGCGCTGGCTGGGAGCTGGAAATTTAGGCTTTCTCGCCCTTTCCAAATCTCCAGCCTCAAAAAAATTTACCCAGGCCTTAATCCTTGGGCCTCGAGAGGTCTGGATCGAGTCTTTTATGAACGATCCTCTGATACTGGTACAGCAGGAAACTCGAGTGTTATCCTAATCCGCTCCTGGGTGTAAGTGTTTGAAGGAGATAAGATGGACAAGTAGTTTGTTTAATTCGCTACTCAAACCACTGGCGGCCATCGATGTTGTTTCTAAGGAGAGGGGAGCTTGCTGCCTATATCCCATCTCATTGTCTCTTGTTCTCGAGTCATGAGTAGCGCTTAGATTTCAGTCCGTTCAGCTATCATAAACGCTAATCGAAACGGTATTCCAATGAAGGGCATTTTCTCTCTTTTATCTTGGTTTTCTCGCGTAAATTGTGGCCAATAATCAAGCCAAACTGAATGAGTATCAGTACAAGCGACAAGAAGCAAAAAGTGCTGGCATACCGCGACAAGTTGGTAACTACTCACCCTATTATCAACCAAGGATTCCGCTTACAGAGAGACTATTTGGTTCAACTCTCTCAATAGGACAACGTCGTTTTCTATCGCTGCTTGTGGTCAGCAGCAACGAGCTCAACGGTCTTTCTTTCTATTACTCAATACTTCTGTTAAACATCATAGAGTCCGAAATACTGCGTCGCTCCTCGGAGAATAGGCAGGGAACAGGATAAAGAAAAAGCAATAAGAAGGATCGAGTCAACCACAGTTTGCTACCTATCCTATCTTTCTAGTAATCGAGACGACATCCGTTTTATTCAAGGACATATCTTCACCCTATTTTTTTTTTCTTTTCTTGTGTAAGTACGAGACAATGCTTGAGAAAAGTCTGCACACTAAGTAGGAAAGCTAATAGCCCATCAACTGCAGAAAAAAAAGGAAAAAAGGGTACCCTCCAGAACTACCCTTTTCTCCTGGTTCAAGGCCCCGTTACTTTGACACACTGGAGGCCAGGGATAATTATTTCCCACCATACTCACGTCACTATAACGGGATTTAAATAGATAGAGTTGATCCTGATCAACCCTCTCTTCTCTTCGAGGCGTTTGTGCATCATTCAGGACATCAACTCTCCTCAGAAAAAGAAAGGTCTGTCCTCCGTCGCATTCATGTCGAAGAACGATCCGCTCAGTCTCCTGCGGGAATTCACCATCTCGAAGAAGCCCATCACTCTTGTCAGCGCCAATGGCACTCTTGTGACCGAACTCACGGAGGCGGCTGATGTCGTCTTTGCAGACGACAAGCAGACGTTCAAATTCCCTAGGAATACACCTACCAACTACCGTCGTGGCGCATCCGATGAGACTTACACGTTGGAGACATTGCTCTTCTTACTTCAAAGAGCTAATCAGTCTGTGGCCGAGTACTCGCTCGAGGGTGCTCAGAAGGGTATCCCTATTGTCTCGATTCTGGATAAGCGACTCGTACTGGACTACCTGACTGGCGTCACTGCTACCTCAGCCAACATCGTTTATCATACTTCGGATGCTGGTAAAGCAAAGCAAAGAAAAAAGAAAAAAAAAGATATTTGATACAGGAGACTGGCCATTTATTTGTTTTTCTAAGGCGAACTGAACAACTCAAGACATTAAGCATCGATCACGCTTCCCCACTCTCAAATAGCAAAGAGATCGGGAGACGATGTCGTGGATGATGCTCAGGATCAAGTCTCAAAGAAACAAAAGACTTCGACACATGCTATTCATGGCGATGAGAACGAAGTCCTTCGCCTCATTATATCCAGGGAACGATTGGCGCGAACAACGGCGACAGTTTTACGCGGAAACAAGGTACAATCCTGGACAAAAGAAAAAGAAAAAGAAAAACCATGGATTTCAAAAAAAAAAAAAAAAACGCTGGATTACTTATCTGTCCTCTCCTCCTTATCTCAATTGTGTCGGAGCAGTCGTTCGCCAACATTCAAAAGATTGGAATTGGTATTTTGCTAAAGAGCAAATCCAAGGATGACAAGGCTGCAGCAGCAGCCAAAAAATTGGATCCTAGACAATCTGGAACAGCCGCTCCTTCTTCAACTTCTTCCTCGTCACGGACCGCTCCCTCGACTTCAGGACCACGCCCTACAGCCAATCCTTCACAATCCAAAGGAAGATCATGTAAGCCTGGATGCGAAATGGACATGTGTGAATCGGTTCCGGGCGTTCGTACTTTTTTTTTTCTCATGGGATCCAAATACAATATAAACAACATCAACAACAATAGCTTCCCGTATTCCCATTATTATTATTCCGGCCGCCGTTACATCCATGCTCACCATGTTTAATATTAAGCAGTTCCTTGAGGAGCAACTGTAAGTCCATTGCTTTTCTTGAGGCACTGCGAGTTGTATCTGTTGAACGCCCCTCCTTGTTTTGAATGCCTTGTTAACGCTCTTTTTTTTTTGGCTTCCCAACCTCTGTTTACTTTTATTTAAATAGTTTTGTTGACAGTCAGGAAATTCGCAACAAGGGCGGATCAAAGCCTGGTCGTCTTATCATTGAGCGTCGTCAGAAATCCACTGAGGCGCCCAAAGTACAATACCAAGTCATTGATAGCACAGATCATATGCGACCCGAAGACTGGGACCGTGTCGTATGTGTCTTCACGACGGGAGCCGAATGGCAGTTCAAAAAGTGGAAGTGGCAAAAGCCGATCGAGCTTTTTGCTCATGTCAAAGGATATTATTTGAAATGGGTGGACGAACAACCCAAGGATACTATCAAGTCCTGGAATGTCGAGTTATTGAGCGTAAGTGACTGAAACATCAGAGATACTGGGCTTCTTTTTTTTTTTGTCACATAAGCAGAGTACTGACCGTTTGACCATATCCTTCCTCCCCGTCTTTTTTTTTTTTTTTTTTTTTTTTTTTCTCGCTTCTATAGTTGAACAGACATCAGCGGCATGCTGACCGAGCAATTGTAACGGCATTTTGGGACAGTTTGCAGAGCTGGTGTCACGCCAACAAGCCCCACCTTATGTTTTAGAGGGGCTTGCTTCTTCAGTTCTCTTCCCCTTTACCCTTCTCACACCTTTTTCTCTCTCTTCCTCTTCTCATGTGAATCGGCTGACATTGTCATATTAAAGAAACGCTATTTGTAACATAGCTTCCCTGCTTGTCTTTACTTGTTTAACTTTTTTTTTTTTTTAAAAAAAAAAAAAAAAAAAAAAAAGAAAGAAGGAAAGAAAGAGAAAAAAAGGTTCTAGTATTGGATATTCAACCAACTGTAATCTTATGGGCTCGAGAGTGCCATGCCAAGATTAAACACATCCATCCAGAGCTGCGATGGATCCTGCGCATTCGTGTCGGCACTGGCCTGATCCTGTCGAAGGCCTGACAAGACCCAACCCAACATTTTCTCCAACAATTCCAACTGACTGAGACTCAACTCTTTGTTGAATTGGTTTGATCCTTGTTGAACGACCACATCTGAGGGAGACTCGAGAATATTTCGCAATTGACGTTGGATACGAGGAACATATTTACCCGAGGCATGGAGCATTGTTCCTGTACAATGTTGAAAGGCAATCATAGTAACGATATGGAGCATCAATGCATTGTCCGATTGAGGCGCAATCTCGGAGAGAACATGACGGAGTCCTTGCAAATGCTCATGTAGAATATGGCTATTTCAAAAGAAAAAGAAAAAGAAAAAAAAAATCTCGCAAGAATTAGATCATGCGCAATTTGAGTAGACTAGGGTCCGTATCACTTTGTATCCAATTGTTTTGAAAGGGAGGAAAGAAAGTTTACCTATCACTTTGCAATTCTTTGTTGTTTTCTCCTTCAAGTGAAAGAGTCTTGATCACATTCTCCTCCAATCCAAGAAACTCGGACAAATTCTTGTGTTTACCACTACCAGTGGTGATCTTGCGCATCTTTGTCAAAGAGTCCCGAGAATCCGCTGGACAGAATTCCAGTAGTTGAGCCATTTCCTCGGCAGTGACGGCCATTGTTTGGAGAAGATTCTTTGGTTCAGACAATTGAGCAGTTGCTTCTTCAAGGACTTTGAGGATCCGTTTCTTAATCTCTTGAGCCTTGTCGGATGGCAATAAATTCTTTGCTTTGTCGTCAAGGGACTCGTTTGTTTGCAATGCAAATGCCAGAATGGAGTAGTCCAAGAGCTCAACACAGAGTGACTGCAAGAGGTGCTTGCTCAACGAATTCTTGACTGACTGGTCTAATTGCCAAGAAATGACAGAGAATTAGTATGAAGACTGGAGGCAAAGACCTCTTGAGCAAGCTTGTTTGGGGGTGCATCTTACCATCAAACACATCAATGCCTCTCGAAAAGGCACGAACACGTTTCCACAGAGGGTAGAGCTGCGAGCCAATCATTCGAGATGGAGTGTTTGATCCTGGACCATTAGTCGCATCAGCTGTTTCTTCCGTTGCATCTTCCACTTCATTCAGAACAACAGATCGATTTCTGTCTCTTAAGTTTTGTAAGAGCTCTCTGTAGAGAGCTCGTGCGACTGCCTTGACCATCTCAGAGTCGAAATCTGGTTCGATGAGCTTGATCTCATCTTGAATATCACGCAAAGTCATAAAGTCTTGAAGCTTCTTGTTTTTGCTTGAACCTTTCCCTGCCATGGAACTCTGCTTTGAGTTCTTGGAGGACTTTTCTTTACGAGAGGCTGGCGACAGACCAGAAAGGTGCTCATGGAGCGGGATGCTGATTGCAGTCATATCACCCTGGTCTCCTTCATCCTCCAGTTCCAGATCTCCACCAAATGACAGCCTCCAGGAGACAACAGCCTTGATTTTTCTATCCAAAAGAGGCCCCATCCTCAACATGCATTTTTGAATCTGTCCAGAAGTGAGCACAAAGGTATCTCGGATGATGAATGCTTCCTGTGGATAGCCGCCACCAAAGCCAGTAATCGAGTGGTCCTGCTCAGGGGCGACTGGAATGTGGGCTGCTGGGTCCTTAAAACAGGGAAGTTGTCGGAGCAAACTTGCAATGTCTCCATTGGTCAGAGGGGATGGTACAAATGGCTATTGAAGATAGATCAAAGGCATATTAGTCAACACACCTCGATGAAAAGTAAAGCAAGCAGAGTGTCCATCACAAACACTGGACTAACCTTCACATCAATCCAAGACAAATTGGAAATAGCGTCTTCGACAGTGGCATCCACAACCGACCAGATGCTCTCTTTAACAACATAAGAGTCGAGAAGTAAAGCCGTTGGATGATTCGAGTTCATGTAAGCCTTTGGGTCGGCGATTCCCCTTTTCCTTAAGATGTCAAATTCTAGTAAAGCGTGCAAACAACATGGTCAATCCTTTCCTGTAACTGAATTCGTAAAATCGTGAATTGAACAGTGTTCAGAAAAAAAACTGACTCCTACCAATAAAGCCATTGTCCTTGAAGAATGTTTCGATCCATTCAGTTTGCTGTTGCTCGTATGGACTAGGTACAAAGATTCCTTGTTCGCCTGTTCCTTTAAACACACCAGGTAGGTTCTTTTCCTTTGACAAGAGTTCGCACAGACCTAAAACAGTGATTCCAAACGAGTTAGAGAGTCAAACGGAGAAGAGTACACTGTAAATATGATTCATTCCACCACACTTACCATAAAAAATCTGATCTAGCACAATTTTACGAGATCGCAGTACTGAGAGGGCCGTTGGGCTATCAGAGAGTTTTACAGTAATTAGATCCATAGCTGGACGACGCGACTTTTGCTGTCATTTTTTTTTTTTTTTTTGAATGAAAGTGGGGGTGATACATACTCCTCGAGCTCAGATAGCTTTTGGTATAGAGCCGATTTTTCCTGATCCATAAACCACGAGGCATAGACAAGACTTCGATCCACCGTATCCCACTGGCCATCAATGGCAGTGCCAACACGTTCTTTCAGGAACTATTCGAGTGTTTAAGAATGTTCAGTGACTTTGTAACGGTGTATGTTTGTATGTTTGTATATATATGTGTGTGTTTTGGATCCTTTGACGACACACGTTCTAGAAAACCTCTCCATCTTATCAAATCCAGAAAATGGCTCTCACCTGTCGAATAAAGTCAATGCCTAGTTTGTACTTTCTGCAAAGCTCAGTGGTGATGAAAAAGCCCTTTCTTCGAATTTCCTCATTTAGTTGATTTGTCAAGTCCTCCAAGAACGCCCTATCAACATTTTGGGATAAAATATTAGCGAGCTCATCCGGAAAAAAGAGTAATAAGCTTTGTCATCACCGATGGCTGTAAAAAAAAAGCCTACCGTGTAAACAGTTCGTCATGGACATGCACAATCGTCCCAGGCTTTGTTCGAATAATGTCCATAACACGATCCTGAATATCACTAAAATTGGCATTCACAGCCTTGGGCAGGTCTAATAAGCTGACACGACCTGCACAATAGGGCTTGGAGCAGTTAGCTCTCGAGCCGTTATTTTCTTGCGGCGGAGTTCCAGAGAAAGAACGCGACTACCCCAGCCCTGCCTCACCATTTCGTAGTTCTAGCTCGAGTAGAATCTCCTCAGCCAATTTTTCGTGTGTGACAAACGCCTTTCCATCGAGTGATGTGGAGATGTTGGGGACGAATCCGAGTTGGACTAGGCTGTTGACTAGATCGTTGCAGGCGTCCTCAGAGAGAGCACTTGGTCCGCGAATATCCTCTTCGGGGTCGGATGGGCCAAAGAATGACTTCCAGAGGGCTTGGGCCATTTCTTCTCGGATTGGGGCTAGAGCAGAGACAAATGAAGAGATGACGGAGGGACAAGCGAAGAAAAAGATGATCGTTTCCAAAGTTGGTGCACAGATGCCAAAAAGGGGTAGAAAAAGCGTCTTCCAACGAGCGGAAAATTAGGATCGCCCTATATAAGCCCCTGCAGTTTCTCCACTCTTTCCCACTCCTCAGTTTACCCACGCCGCCCTTTTACTTTACTTTCCTCTGTCCTATTCCCATACCACCTTTGCTACTCATCTCTCTTCTGCTCTCTCTCATCCCCTTTCATTCCATTGACCTTTCACAATGACTACCCCCCAAGAAATTTACAAGGCCTTGGCTGCTATCCCCTCGTATTTGGATGCCGCTATCCTGCCTAGCTCCAATGACTCCACTCTCAGTAAGCGACCTTCCAATAGAAAAAAAAATATTCGGTATATTTTGCAGGGCGAAGCACCCCTGTTTTGATCTAGTCTGGTTCTCATTCCCTCTGGGTTCTCTTGATCTATAGACATCCAAGTATTGCTTTCGCAGCGCGATCTCGACCGCAATGTCCACCGCAAGTTTACACGCACAGTAGTCGCCTCGGTGGCTGGAGCATCGGACCCTCTTGTCTTGAGTGGACCCTCAATTGACACTGGAGATGCAGTTGCGCAGACGATCTCGCCTTCGGGTGAACTCACTGCCGTTCTCAAAACTGTAGCTGGAGAGAAGAAGAAGCACTTTGTCGAGGTAAAACCATCTTTTTTCTCTCTTGGATCAATCCCCCTTCTAAAACGCGTGCTGAGACTGCATGGAAATTGCCCGCTAACATTTCGAGTCGAACGGGTATCTTTTATTTTTTAGATCTGGTCTGAGGGCGCCATTTTCCAGATTTTGGAGGCTACCTCGATCCACGATGAATTCTATGCTGACTCAACCTTTGGCACCCTGGAGTGGTCTCGCGATGAGACCAAGCTTGTCTATATTGCCGAGCGCAAAAAGTCAGAAGAGCAAGAAGAGGTGAGCACACATCTTTCTAAGGGATATCGTGGGAATCAAGAAGAAAAAACAAAATGGCGAGATGGGTCTACCCAATGGCGACATGAATCAAGTTAAAAGTGACTAATATGATTTTTTTTCCTGTGGCTATTGTTAATAGAAATTCACCTACAAGCCCGACTGGGGTGAGGCATTCGATGGAAAGCGCAACCCTTCATTGGTTGTTCTCGACCTCAATAACTCGGAATTCAAGGTCCTTGATCAGTTTGAAGGAGACATGAGTCCTGGCCAGGTATGCCTATGCCAGAGTGCATTTGGAGATTAAAAGGCACTCAAGGTTTTTTTTTATTACAAAAAAAAAAGATATTAACGCGAGATGTCAACATTCACGTCACGTTAAAAAATAGGCCATCTTCTCGGCTGACTCCAAGTCGTTGATCTTTACTGGGTACCGTCGCGACCCTCAATTCTTTGGTATTGTTTACTGCCAAAACAGACTGTAAGTGAAATGATCATAATTGATACCCTCTCTCCCTCGACATCCATTCTCTGTCATCTCTGTGAGTGCTATAGCTTTTTACGGGGTATTAACCATTAATCTTTTTGGGCAATAGGACTGGCCTTTACCAAGTCAACCTGGATGGAACTGGACTCAAGCATCTGACACCAGACTTGAAGAGCGCGAGATCACCAAGATTGAGCCCCGATGGAGCTAGCTTGGTATGTTGAAAAATCTTGTCAGTTATTCTGTGTGAAAAGATATCTTGCATTCCATTAACCAATGATGTACGCCATGGTAGATCTTCCTCTCCAATACAGTCAATGGACCTCATGCCAGTTGTTCAAAGCTCTGCAAGGTAAATACATTTGCTCATATGTCTAGATAAAGACAATGCTTACTTTGAGCACAACAGAATCACCAACACTAGCACTTTTTTGTGTATTTGAATTAGATTGATGTCTCCACCGGAACCGTCTCTACCGTCGTTGATTTCGTCCGCAGTCCTGCAACTGTGAACGGTTTCCCAGGCCTTTATATTGACCAGCTTCCTAAGCAACTCTGGGTTTCCTCGACCAAAGTCATTACCTCGTCTGCATGGCGATCACTTCGCAAGCTTCTTTTGATCGATCTTGAATCTGGTTCCGTCAAGGACATTACTCCATCCCAGTATCCTGGTAGTGTTGTAGGTTTGTTTGCCACCTCCAAGTGGATCTTGGCAACCCACTCGACCCCAACTGAGCCATCGAGCTTGCTTTTGGGACGTGTTGAACATAACAAGGACACCAATGGTATCCAGGTCAACTTTTCTGAATTGGAAAAGTACTCCGTCGAGAAGGCAAAACCATTCTATGAAAATCACAAGTGGTCTATTGTGAACTCGTTCCCTGGACAGCTGGAAAGCCTGGAAGTTATTTTGATCGAGCCATTCAAGACAGGCGGTCGAGCCCAATCAGAGACTGCAGTTGGGGGTACAAAGCCTCCTCTGGTCCTCTTCCCACATGGTGGTCCTCACTCTGGATTCGCTGCTGAGTTTTTGAATCTGAGCTTGGTCCTTGTTGGTCTTGGATTCGCAGTCGCTTGTAGTAAGTTCTTGCTCTTAAACCTTGTCATACTTGAAAACTTTTGCTGGACCCACACCGCGAGTCTAACGTGTTCTCAATATCTCATTTGGAAAACGTATAGTCAACTTTACTGGCAGTCTTGGCTTTGGACAAGATGCTTTGGAGACATTGGTTGGTAGAGTAGGCGAGCTTGACGTGAACGAGTGCCAGGCTGTTCGAGAGCATCTCAATTCTTTGGGAGTTGTCGACAAGGACAGAACGGTATTGACTGGAGGCAGCCATGGTGGTTTCATCGTCTGCCACCTACTCAAGGACCCTACCTTCAAGGCCGCTGCTATGCGAAACCCAGTTACAGATATCCCTGCCTTGACCGGAGTCACAGATATCTCGGACTGGGGTTATGCTGTCAACGGTCTCGAGTTCGACATGGGCGCTCCACCAACTGCAACGTTGAGTGATCCCGAGACGTTTAAGCGACTTCGAGCGGCTTCGCCAATGGAGCATGTGCACAAGGTGGTGACCCCAACATTGATGCTTCTCGGTGCTGGCGATCGTCGAGTCCCTCCTCAGCAAGGAATTACCTGGTGGCAGGCTCGTCAAAATCTGATCAAGCAAAACAAGAAACAGGGAACAGAGAGCGTGAACAAGATTAACATGTATAATGGAACTGGCCATGCCTTGGACTCTGTTGAAGCTGAGAGCAATTCCATGTACAGCCTCGGAAACTTCCTTCTTGAATATACCAAGGTTTAGAAAGGGCTGTAGGGTGTCAAGACCAAAAAAAAAAAAAAAAAAAAAGCGTGTGGGCATGGGTCATACAGACTATTAGATTTTTTGCATGCATAAAGGTTTTCTTTTCTTTTCTTTTCTTAACCCTGGCACATGGGCATTGCGCCGAGCGACCTCGTTACCCGACTCCTTTCCAACAGCCCCCTGAACCGAAGCTCTAAATCTGTCTATCAGTTGCAGGACGCGGACACCCCGTCCTTCCTCACTTCTCCTGTCCCCCCCCCCGTCCTCTTCGTCCCTCCTCCTCCCACACACATACATCCACTAGCCAACCTTGTCTCCATCTACTCTTGGCTTTCCTTGATTTCTTATTGGACGAAAATACAGGTATGACTTAGATATGAGGTACTCACCCAAGTGTCCATGCATCTCTTCTTTATTCCATTTCGGCAAGTAGAATCCGCCTCCTCCACATTGACACCTCCATCGCTCTTTCGCTCTTTCTCTCTTTCTCTTCTCTCCTTCCTTTCTTTTCCTCTCTCCATCTCTTTTACTTAGCCTGTCTACCTGGCGTTTGTCTCCGACTAGCAAATGGATTTTGAATATGCTACTCTAAAAAAGGCCACTGTCAACACTCTGCCTCTGTATGTCAACCGCAGTCTGGAATCTCTCTCTTTTTTTCTTTTTTTTACCCTTTTTTTTTTCGCCTCCAACCAAGATGAGATGTGCTGATCATGGTAAAGTTTTCATATGCCCATAGATGGGAGCAACCCGATCAAGATGATTCACTAGGACATGGAGACAGGTTTTCAGAAAATGAACATCCTGGGGACCATGGAGGATCACCCACGACGGGGGATCCGTTTCACATTCATACGGGTTCGAATCAGAGCAACTCGGCGAAGCAGAACGGAGGGATCGCGTATCACTCTTCGACTACCCCTATCACCACCACTACCACCACCACTACCGCTTCTCAACCCATGTCGACCATATCTGGTCCCAGAGGAGTGTCAAGTGCTAGTCATCCATACTACGTCTCGACTCTGAACCGTAACAAAGTCTCGTCATCCACCGTCACTGCCCATAATCCTGAATGGTCCGTCTTTGCAACGATGAGTAATGTCGCAACCATATCAGAACTCCCAAGGAGGTATCTCAATGCATCGTCAGCTTCAGGTCATCATTCTACTCGAGGAGATCCTCGGACCAATACCTCTTCCTCAGTACCTTTATCAGGCCTAAGATTACCTCAGCGACTTGACGAAATCTTTAAGCAGCGCCCTTCGCCCAATTCAGTTGCCGATGATGTTTCAAGTCCTAGCCATTCAGGTAGTCAAAGTCGAGCCACTGGCGGTTGTGCATGTGGTCATTGTCCTGTGCACAGAGGGACGACCACAATCAACACTGGTAGTCATAGGGGAACAGCATCCTCCAAACGTAGGAACCAGAAGGAACCATCGGAGCAAATGCGTGGATATCCCACTGGTCAATGCATCTCGACCTCTCCACCCAAAAGGACCAAATGGGATGAGGACGATGGAACAGTGCCTAGTCAAGGACAGAGAGTTGCCAAGAATACGGCCTTTAACCTCGAGGCACTCAAGATGTTCCTGAACTCACCCTTGTTCTCCAACTTTTTGAAATCATTGACCATCATGGCTGCTGTCTCTTTGTTTGCGATTGCAGTCGATGCAATCGTGGTCCTGGCCAAGACACCTGATCAACAGACCCAATTCTCGAATGACAATGCTGCCTGTGTCGTGACCGTCATTCTTTCAGTCTTGACCATTGCTTATTCTTGTTTTACCATCTTTTTGGACTCGCGTCGTCCACCCGAAGGTCTGGATAGTTCCAATTCCAAACCATTGTTTGTGATTTTTTCGGAAATCATTGCTTCGATTATTTGGGCCCAAATTTTGAGCGTTTCGATCTACATTTATATCTGGACTTATGGTTGTACGACTTCTGGCAGAAATGAATTGAACCGACTTTGGAAACTTCAGTTAGCGGATCAGGAACTCTCGGGAATGCTCTGTCGACGACAAGGAGCAATGGTTGGACTGGAACTGTTGCTTGTTCTGTTGCTTATATTTAATTTCTACACTCACTTGGCGACCAACTTTCGCTTCATCCGAGCAGTCTCGTAGATGGGTTTTTTTTTTTTTTTTTTTTTTTTTTTTTTTTTTCTCCGCCTCTTCTTTTACTTTGTGCATCACAACGCAATTGTACATTATCTCTAGTAATTTATGCACAGGAGAAAGCAAGAGTGGTTACCTTTTTTTTTTTTTTTTTTTTTTTTTTTTTAATAAAACGACCAGTTGAACTTTTTTTTTTATTTTTTATTTTTTTATACTTAGGCAGTAGTGGTGTTCTGCTTATTCAAGGGATCTGTAATCTGACACCAACGGAGGCGACATTGCCAAGCAGACTTTCCTGGGAAGAATCGTGCGATCGATATCCAGTCCGTCTTACCCATAGCTCGGACGGCTGCCTTGAGATCTCCATCTTCCAAAGGTGACCATTGGGTATACAAAAGATGGTGCCTGTACGAAGCTTGCCAAATTCGACGACAAGGAGCCTTGGTCCACCCAGAAGTTGCGCTGGATGCTCTGTTTGATGTCCCGGCAGTAACTCCTTTCAAATACTCAACCACCTTGTCCCACTGGTCTTCTCCAACTTCTTCTACTGCTTCCATAATTGCCATGTATTCCTGAAGCGTGACACTCGTCGCCTTGTCCGAGAGGGTGAAATACTTGTTCTCCAAAAGCTGGATCTTCTTGTTGGGAAGATAGAATCTTTGGATCATCTTGAGTCCTGCGCTGTTAGGTCCCTTGGTCGAATCCAACACGAGATCTTCCGACTGTTGAATCGACAACTCTCCATCCCTCTCAGCTTCACTGATGGCTCGGTCATTGTTGAAGCGGGAACCAACCTCTCGGATACCCTTTTCAAGCTGCAGTGTATCTTCGTCAGTCCACTCTTCCTTGTTCTTTACTCCTGCCTTCCGAAGGGATCGCCAATGAAGTGTGCATCGCTGCGCAGAGGCTCCTCCACCGACGTGTCGAGCCACCCATCGCCAGTTGATCCAACTCACCTGGACGTCTCGCGTCCTGAGTCGTTGTCGGACCAACATTTGAAGTTTAACAGACATTTCCTTATCCCATTTGAAATCAGCTCTCTTGCCTCGTACCAGCGCCAACTCAATACACTCTCGCTTAAAGTCTTCGTCCTCGAGGAGTGACTCTAGATCCTTAGGCTTTCCTTTCATCTTTCCATAGGTGCTGGTCAACTTCCGAGTCCGTAGCTTAAAAATATTCCTGCAATCCTCTGGTGTAATGTTGGTTAAGTCTAATTGTTGCTGTTCCTTCGCACTGACCATTGAATTGCCTGTCATTCCATTTCGGTTGAGTTTGGATGAGATTGCTTCAAAATCCGAACCGTGTTCAAGCCAGGCTCGCCAGAACTGAGCTTCACGGTATGGCTTCCATTTGCCTTCCTTTAAATTACCACGGAAGACAGGCATGTCAAGGTGTTTCCAGTAAGCTCTACATTCCTCTGGAGAGTGCGCCTCTCCGAGTGCCTGAGAGACGGATTTCCAATAAGTTGTTCCGTTCCGGATAACATGTCGGATCAGGATCGTTTCCTGATCCGATGTCCATGTTCTACGCAACTCGTTCAAAACCTTGTCCTGGTCCCAATAATCCACAGCTGAAAGAGCATCGGCTGTCCCAGACAGCTTTGCGTTTTTCTTGGAGCGACGACCGGAACCGATATAGAGGTCGGAGGCATTCTCGTTCTCGTCGTTCTCGTCGATATCTAGAATGTCGCTATCATCGTCGTCATCGTCATCGTCATCGTCATCCAGGATATCCTCCTCTCCATCCTTAAAAGATTCCGCAAGGTCGTCAATGACAAAATTGCTTTTATCTTCTGTATCATCCCCATCGTCCTCATCGTCCTCATAGTCACCCATGTCGTCTTCGTCATCCAACTCAAATGAAGTCATGGCGGATGTTTTTGATTTGCTTGACAAGACACTCGAGCTCTCGTCATTCTGTGAGCGTGCATTGTCTACTACAGACGTATTTTCATTTCCTGAGGTGTCGCTTGACCGTAATGTGGAGCTGATCTCCAGGTACTTTTCTCTGCATTCGCCACGATGGAATCCCAACAGAGCCTCTATCGAAGACCACGCTAGCCCTTGACTGACGAAAAACCGAAGCTTTTCCAATGCGTGTGGAGTCCATTGGTTGGCTTTGGGGTTCAGATCGATATAGTAGCGCCTAGTACATTGTCCCTCACGGAGTCCGAGTGATTTAGCGATTTGACTCATTGGCATTTTTTCTTGCACGCTCTTGAGAATAAAATCATCCTCTTCCTTGGTCCAATTCCTGGCAGTCATTTCCTCGTCAATAGTATAAGAGAAGTCATCAGCGACAAGCCCAAGAATAGGCGTGGGCCCATCCGCGAGAACTTTTTGATTTGGAATCAAGACAGGCTCGGATCCTTCTTTTAGAGGAGGTGGACGGGCACGGTCGGGTAAAAGGTACGATGGCACTTTGGAGATGTCGAGATCCATCGGTTTCCATCCCTCGCTCATTCTCATCTTGATAGCGCTCGTATAACGTAGGTAGACGACGATTGGTGTCATGCCAAACACTCTGGCGATCTGACGCCAGGATAGTCCTCGTCGATGAAGATGTACAACGATCGAGTCCATGATCTCACACCATCGAATTCTTCTCTGAGAGACGAGCCCACTGGCACGCACCGTCAGAGTTTTGAGCATGACATTGTCTCCACCCTCTAATCTTGCCAGCTTCCGTGCGACACTTTTTTTCTTTCGAATCAACAACGCTTGTTCTGGGTTGATGCTTAGCCATTTTTCTCGAACGGTTGCAGGAGGCATCAAGAGATCCATTGATATACGTCGCCAATTGTGACCGGCAATCACCATACTGTTTAGCTTTTCCAATTTCTGGGGTGTCCAGCCCTGATGAAACGCAGGATCCAGGGTGCGTTTATAATGTAGGTGACAGAGTTGGGGCTCGATATTCAGAAAAGCACCAATCTCGGCCCAGGTGGCTCCTTCAAGTCGCATGTCAACCAGCTTGGTCTCGAGCTCTGGGGTCCATTCATGTATGCCTCGGCCTTTGCGATTTCGAAAGGCGGCGATGCCTTGATCCCCTTCTGCGGCAGAAGAATTCCAGCGACGGCTCAGGGGGGGTGGACGAGTTGTGGGTGATAATCCCGACCTGTAGAGTGTTGGTTGAGTCAGAGCGGGGGCTCTGCTGAGAGTGGCCATGCTTCTCCAAGACTTGGTGCATGTAGAGAAGCATCGATCGAGATTGACCTCGCGACCGACGTGGACCATGTTTGCACGCGCATGCCGGGCTCCGTTGCCTTTAAGAATCAGATTGACAAATGCCATGATCTAGTTGGATTCTGCAAGACAAGAGCAAGGGATCATTAGTATGTCAATGCCAATATGTGTTTAAAAGCCCCCTCTTGCCTCAAGACAGATCCTGAGGACACTTACTACTACTACTACTACCCACTCGGCACGAAGGTTGCATTGAGCGTTGCGTCAAACGAAATGATCAATTGGACTTTCGGATAATATACCACTTCCCCCCACTCTCCAGAAAAAAAAAAAAAAAATCGAAAAGACAGTCAGCCCGAACTTCCAAATGCGGTAGAATTCATTCACGAAAAAAAATGCCTCTGTGCAAGTTTTGACGATCATACTTTCAAAGAACCGCCAGCCGTAATGCCCTCTGCTCGATAGCACCTACGGATACCAGTTGCTTCTTGAGACCATCCTTCTATGGAAAGTCGACCGTTCTAGCTAAGGAGACAAAGAAAATTTCCAGAAGCTCATAGCTGGCTGGTAGTTGCCCCCTCCCCCATTCTTGGCCATGTCTGATACAAACTACGATCATGTTGAGCAGCGTCTCTCTCTCCTGGGACCTGGTTTTCCAACTCCCAAAATGGAGTGGCAGAAACAATTTTCATCAAGTAGCTCACGCTCATTCTGCAAGCACTCGAGTAGAAACCTAGAAAGAAAGATAATATGCTGCAAGGTCCCATATTGCCGCTTTGGACCTTCTCAAGCAGGAGCTTGGTATGATAATATTTTCTTTTAGACAGAGCCATCCATACTCTGAGACAAGGGAGACGCCACCAACATTCTAAGGAGTGATTCTTACCTACCATTGTTACAGAGGGCGTCTGTCTAGGATGGACTAGGGTCATGGATAAAGTTCATGCAGCTGGCAACATTAGTACCCAGATAGGATAGGAAGGATCGATTCGCCACCCTTTTTTTTTCTACTGTTCCTTGCCAAGTGCCCTCCTTAGATCGGATCAAAAGAATTGAAGGGCCTTTTGCGGTACCCGTTGTCTTCGCCGTCCCAGGCTAAATGGGACTAATTGCGGCTGTGGTCAAAGCCGAAAGTCGACCATGGACTGTCATCCCAACTCCATAAAAAGTGCATCAAATCCTTCCCCTTTTCTCAATCCTCGCTCTCGTTCCCACACTCGAACCTCATCTAGTCAACAAAAAAAAATATCCCCTCCTCCCCCCTCCTTTAATCTCTTTTTTCTTGGTCACCATTGCCACTTGCGTCTGTGTTATATCCAATAAATATCACCTCTCTCCAAGATGTGCAGATTCTTTGATCGCCTAAACATTTCTCTTCCACACAAGCGACCAGTGCACTCGCTTCCCTTGTCAGGTCAGAACGGTCGGCCCCCCATGCAGCAGAGATCATACTCTCCAACGCCTGAGTCAAAAACGAACCACAAGCACTTGGAATCTATGAGAGACTCGGTGAATGCTCGACAAGGAGAAGCTCCTCCAAGCTATGAGCCCTGATAAAAAAAAAGGGTCTTCGTAGACACTCCAATCGACAATAAATATCTTGATTCTTTACTATTAAATTCTTCTAGAGCCTTGAAAGAGAGATAGATAGAAAGAAAGAAAGAGAGACAGCGGACAGAAGAGGAAGTAGAAAAGAGTCTTTCCTAGAAGTGAATATGGGGAGGGGGGAGGGAAGAGGTCTGCTTCGCCCGTTTCCTTCAATTACCCTTAAGCCATCCAACCATGAGAAGTGGCTGTTTGTTCCTCCCCAAACAAAGATTTTTTTAAGGCCTGCATGGTCCATTGTCGCGAGAGGTCTCTTCCATTTCATTGAACCTTCATATCCAACAAGCATACATCATGTCCGACTGGGGTGCGTAATCTGTGCATGGCAAATACTATCAAGACTGGATGGAGCTCACTTCCTTCGAATACACTTGGATTTGCAGTTGAACACAACGGACGTCTTCCTCTCATTGGCTCGACAGGACAAAACAAAAATATGGGCCCTGAGTTGACGATTCGTCCTTTTGTGCTCATCATTGTGCTCCAACTCGACATCCTCTAGGACAGTGCTTTCCCTCCTTACTACTCCCATATACTGGAAGCATACAAGACTAACCCATTGCCCTTTTATACTTCCTTTTTCATTTTTTTTTTTTTTTTGGGGGGAACAAACTCTTTAGAAAACGACGACGTTATTGAGGCCCCTGTTATCCCCAAGAAGAAGCAGTGGGATGACGAGGACGTTGAGGAGGACGATGTCAAGGTGAGTGGGCTGTGAACGTGACCACATTGTTTTGTGTGGAAAAAGACAAAGAGGAAAAGATCTCTGGTCTCGATAAATACAGGGACAATGAACAACCGAGGAGGCTTCATGAAGCACCAAATACATACCCAACCAAGTGCACACCTGCATACAGGGAGGAAAGGGGGAAAGGAAAAGGAGACTCACCTTTTTTTTTTGCGACGATCTATTGGGGGATGAGTGGGATGCTAGCAGTGAGTCCGAGGAGGAAGTTGAGGTGAAGCCTGTTGTTGTCAAGCCTCCCAAGAAGACCCTTGCCGAGAAGATTGCTGAGCGTGACGCTGAGGCCGAAAAGAAGAGAGAGGCCGCAAAGGCCAAGATGGCTGTAAGTAGCGACTCTTTTGAAAGGAATATGCAGAACCTATGTTCATTCTTCATCTGGCACTCATGTATTTTTTTTTTTTTTTTTTTTTTTTTTTTTTTTTTATCATTATTGAAATAGAAAATCCCCGAGGCTGAGACTGAGGAGGAGAGGTTCGAGCGTCGCCAGCGTGAAAGGAACGCCATCATCCAGTCTGATATTGACAATGCATCCGACCTGTTCAGTGGTGTGAAGGTTACCCCTGCTGGTGGTAAGGAGCTTTAGTCTGGGATGAATCAAGAGGAACTGTAACTGGTTTTTTTTTTTTTTTTTTTGCTGACATGCCTCTACTATTACGTTTCTTCCTCTATCAGCCGTTACTGCTGCCAGCAGCCTCGAGACGATGAAGCCCAAGACAAAGGAACAGTTTAACGAATTCACAACTGAGTTGGTTGAACTTATCCAGAAGCACGAGGTAGGACGGTTGTCACGAGTTCCTGACATGAGAATTTTGCATTGAAGCCCACGGCAAATGGTCCATTGAGCTAGTTGCTGAAAGGGATCTCTCTTTTTTTTTTGGTGGTCATAGAAACAAGGATTGTATGTGTCCTTCCTCGAGGGATTGTTCCGCGAGCTGTCCCAGGGTGTCCGCGATGTTGATGTCCGCAAGTTTGCCAGCACATTGACGACTCTTGCCAACGAGAAGCAAAAGGCTGCCAAGGAGGCTCTGAAGACCAAGAAGAAGGGAAGCGCCAAGCCCTCTTTGGCTTCTGCCTCGAGCAAGACTTCCCATGGACTCGACACGAAAGACTACAGCAACGACTACAACGACGACTTTGATGACTTTATGTAGAAAAAGACAGAAGTTGGATAGTCCGTTGAAGAGATGCAGACCGAATACAGTTTTGAGAGTATCATTGGGTGGAAGTGAGCCCTTGTCCTGGATTCGGACCTGAAAAGCCACTCTCTCTCTCCCTCTCCCTCTCTCTGCCTCAGCTCTTTTGGGCAAGAGGAGAGGAAGGGTGGTCAGCAGTTGCCCACACGCATTGTCCCCATAGTTTCTGTCGCCCATCCTTTCGCATCCATTAATCCCATCCAGACTTCTAAATTCCAGTCTTGGACAGTCCACTCTGTAAATCCCATTGAGCCTCAGAGGAATCGACAGACGTACGATTGCAACCGACGCGCATCTGCTCCCTAAACAGTTGAACCATGCTAGCAGCTGCCATGAGTAACGACGTTTCATCCATATCATCATCCGCCACCGGGAGCGACCAACAGCAGCAAGACTTGGAGAGTCTTGCCTTGCGTTTGAGGGCCCTCGAGAGTCTATTGGCCACACCACCACCAAAGGCAGTTGCTCCTACTAACGGCCATGAAAGTCCAATCGAAGAGCTACCTGAGGAACCAGCCACTGCACAGTCTCCTACACCGCGGCGGGGAGGAGGAGGAGGAAATGCAAGCTCACAGCAGGCAAACCAGACTCCAGGATCTCTCTCTAGGCGCGTCCTGAAGATTGAAGAGCGACTCTGGGCCATTACTAGGGAACGCAAGTCTGTGGAAGAATTCATGCAAAAGTGTACGTCTATCAACCTGTTTCTTTCCTTTCTCTTTCTCTTTCCTTTTTCTTTTCTTTTTTCTTTTTTTACTTGACTTTACTTGGAAAGAATGATCGACCATTGTGCACAGGAACTCTAAAAAAGAACATTCCTTATCTCTTGGTCAATAGACAAGAACTCCAACCAGGTGAACAACGCGTTCGGAAGCAACTCGGACCGAGAATTGTTGACATTGCAGGCAAAGTTGGAGCTCATCTATGCTGCTCAGGATGATCTTGAAAAGCTGGCTTGGGAATCCAAGGAGATTCAGAATTTGGAGCGCTGTGCAGAGATTGGTGGACTCAAAAGTACGTAATCGGTTTTTTATATTTTTTTGCTCTCTTTGTGTTTCCTGAACCTTGAGGCGGCTCCTGTGTACTCTAACTGATAACGGGAAACGGGACCTTTTTTTTTTCTTTGCTTATGAACAACGATAGACGTGGAATCCCAGTATCCAGTCTTGTCCAAATTGGAGACCATTCATATCGAGCAGTGCCACCAAACCAACGACTCTGCGGACAAAATCAGCAAGTTGGCTGATAGCTACAATGGCCTCGTAAGCAACCCTTTTTTGTTTTTTTTGGGAACTAGTAGAGTGCTTATCTACCTATCTACCTATGATGCTAATACACTATCGCTCTTTATCTCTTTTTTTCTTTTTTCTTTTTTCTTTTCTTTTAAAAAAAGATCAATACTTTATCAGAAGTCTTCTTGTCCTGGGATTCACTACTGGTAGCAGCGGAACAAAAAGTGACAGAGCTTGAACGAGCGAAGAATATAAGCGCATAGAAATGCAATAGTCAAAATGCTGCCTATTCTTTTATATATATTCTCTTTTCTAAAAGATACACAGTTAAGAACTGAGTTTTCAATTATTATTATTATTTTTTTTTTTTTTAAAAAAAAAATAATAATAATAATAAGGGGATGCTGGAACAGTTAAAGGAGCACCCTTTTCTTTCTTCTTTTTCTTCTCTACCTCGCGATTCTTCATTCATATACTATGATCCAACGTAAAGAAACCCAATTCACTGCAAAATCGTATTTCCACTAGGACTTTTTGATCTTGCCGGCACACTTGTTACTCCACCCGAAGCAAATTAAAAGTCCTTTCAAAGGCCTCCTCATAGTCCTCTGGGAGCACGAATGGCGTGATACGAGCAAACATTAAAAAAAAAAAAAAAAAAAATTGCATGCGACTAGATTGCATAGCCCATGAATTACAGGGTGATATAGACTACCATTGGCTATTTTGAACTGACCCAACACGGAACAAGAAGGATCCATAAACCTTCAACATTCGAGTCAGTCTTGATTCCTTGCCTGACATTCAACCCCGCATGCTTTCGGGTCGGTACTCTCTTTTCACTCATGTGAAAATGGACCCTTCCTCTCTTTAGTACGCTCTTTTCCCATTCTATTGACGAATTGGAAGAGACGGAGGGGGGAGAAGTGGTATCATAGTCAAACGTTAGTTCAGGTCCCCTCTGTAGAACCTAGTAGCACAGTTGTCGAGTCGCTGTTGGAGAGACCGGTTTGATCGCCGTCTGGTTTATTATTTTTCACAGGACGGACTTCATTTGAAGGCTTTTTTTTTTTTTAAAAAAAAAAAAAAAAAAAAAAAAAAAAAAGTGACTGCTCGCTCTGGGGCCCCTGCCCTACACTTTTACATCATAGGAACCTCCAGTAACATTTAGTTGTCACTCACTCCTTTCGTTCTAAAATATCAAACCAAGAATCACAGAATCGTCATCTCAAACAATAATCTGGGTTCGGTGTCTTGGGCTGTCTTGCGGAGGGGGCACCATGATACCATTTGGTTTTGGTTTTTGGTTTGACAATATGGTAGCGAATATGTTACTGGCCAACCAGGAACGGCAAGTCACATCCCCTCCCTCCTCCTCTTCCTCTTCCTCCTCCTCCAGATAATGGGTCAAATAGGGGAGACTCTGGTTGGTCCCGCCGTTTGTTTAATAATGTTTATGTTTGAGTGTGTAAATGTGCGCTTGCTTTCTCTGCTGATCGGTCACCAATACTGTACTCCGTGATCAAGTACGACGTTGTGTGGTAAGCGTACACTCTACCATGTACCTCGCTGGCTGTTGCTGTTGTTGTTGAAGGGAGGGGAGGGGGGAGGTAGCAATCCTACAAGGCCATTTTTTTTTTTTTTTTTTTTCAATGGTCGGCAGCATGGTTGGTCCAGAGTAAGCAAAGACTCTTGAAAATCGATGAAGGAGATGCTCTCTGTATGTGGGTTTGGCCAATTACTCCTAGAATCATCAGGCCCCCCTTGATGAATAAAAAAGCATAATTTCCCCTTTCTGAGGATTATGCAGCATCTAGCTAATTCAATAAGTGTCCAAACTCCTTGAAGACCTTGTCCAGAGTCGCGGTCAAAGGGGAGGCAGAAGGGCTCTTTGGAGGTTAGACAATCTCGTCTACACCTTCCACCCTTTACAGGAGTGTCGTGCTGATAACACCAAATCGGATAGATACAGATGGAACTAGGCACCACAAAATGGGGGCTCGATTCTAGAGAAAGGGGGAGAAAGAAGATCGGGTCTATTCCATTCTATCGGTGCCCTCTCAGCTTCTCTCTTACCCTCTCTCTCCCCCTTTTTGCCTTTCTATCCATCGCATTCCATGGTCGGTGTGATGAGCTTCATACCCCTTTACTGACAGACTAGAATCGGTAATGGAGGTTGAACAGTATGCGCATCAAGCGTTACAAACACAAATAGTTTAGCCGAAAGAGCGGGCGGCAGTCTGGACCAAACAATCCCTTGGTGTGTGGTTTAAGGCCAAAAGATGCAGCCAAATGGTGTTGAAGCGAAGCCAAGCTGGATTGAGCAGACCGCAATTTCGCTGAATTCCTCTCCCTCGGTCTCTCCGTTCTTGTGGCCGCTCCAATCGGGAAGGCGGCTGTGCAAGCATTCATGCAAAGCGGGGAACCCCATGTGTTGCCAACCCCGACGGTTGTCTCGTCAACGCCTAACCCTACTACTCAAGAGAGATTGCTTTCGTAATGAAAGGGGGAAGAGGGAGAGATGGACAAGAGAGATGCATTGGTATGCGTGTGTGTTGTGCGCGTGTATGTGCGTGTGCGTGAATGTGTGTATATGTGTGTTGTGTGTGTATGTGTGCGTGCGTGTGTGTGTGTGTGTGTGTGTGTGTGTTTGTGCGTGTGCATGGCCTCTGCCTCATATCGCCCATTCCACTGGACACGGAGAAAAAGGCGGGAAAGAGCGTCAGCCAATACCGGATTCTGGGGTGACAAAGTTAAGATTTCTCGATGAAATAAGAGCGGGGGACAGGGCGCTGTAACAGAAGGTTGGAAAACCATTGTCATTATCCATCAATCTCGGCCTCTTGACTACACTTCCCTCAACTGTCGACCGATGACCGCAGGGTAGATCTTTTACACCACGAATCTTCCTGTGTGTAACCCGCTTTGGTGCTCTTCTAGGGTACCATGCCATGAGAAGAACCTTGACAGCCGAGACCTCACCACCAATAGCTGGGTACGAGTGGTGTCCACAGACAGAGACAAGGTTGAATCGACCAAAGAAGGTTAGTAGAGCGCATCCTGTAGTATTCCATGCTCTACAAGGTTGGCCGAGGCTTGAGGACCGCTTGAGGACCGCTCGAGGGCCATTCGAGAGTAGACCTTCAAAGTGGATCCATCGCATCAGGTCTCTGGTTGGCATTGGTCCTTGGCCTGCTACGATCGGGATACATCGACCGGGAACATCCACCATGCGCAGCAGACATTACAAGCACGAGACGGGGCATAGAAACTGGACTGAGATGAAATAGAGAAGCTACCACTCGTGTCCTTTTCAGGTCTTCATGACCTTGGTCATCTACCAACCTCGGTCGCTCCTCTACCAATCTCAGCGCATGAGCTAGTTCTGGGCATGGAAAGGTTAACCACATCCTCGGCACGATGACTTCCGACATTCTGAACTCGCCCTGCTTCTGCTCAAATGGAAATGCTACGAGTGGCATGTCCCTGTCCTTCCCCCTTGATGCCTCCTCGTAAACATGTCCAGAGCGGCCCATGCGGTTTTCAGGCCAACCTCCTTTTCCCACTCCTGACTCGATTCGGTATTGATCGATTGGGTAGTGTTGTTGCGAGGAAGGTTCCCAGGACAGTTGGGGACATTGTCTGGCTAGGCCCCGCCAACTGGCCCTTGCCGAAGAGGTATCCTTGTCCCGCGCTTGTCTGTTTGACCGGTGCGGTCATTCCCGCTTCTGCACTCTGGGCGGGCGATGTGTCCATTTTCCCGTGTACTTGGCTAAACAAACGAGTGCTGCAGAAAGAGCAAACGGAAGCAAAGCAGGTGAGCATGCAGGCGCGGCCCGCCCGAGGGCCCTTTTCGCTCTCGATATGGAGGGAAAACCTCGAAAAGTACGAGAGAGAGAGGGAGAGAAAGAAAAGAGATGGAGAGAGAGGGAGAGGCGTGGCGAAAGAGAGTGCGAGCGAAAGATATATAATCAAGCAACCTGGCCGCACACCGATCTTCCATCTCATTGTAACTCTCTTCTTCTTTGCCTTACCTTTTTACTCTGCCCCTGTCCGTTCGCACTTTCGCTACATCTGCTCCCACCCGTGCTCCTCTTCCAGTCCCACCACTCACCTTCTCGCATCGCCAACAGTACGACCAACTCCCTTCCCCCACCCTCTTTCCCTGGTCTTTCTTCCTTCTCACCAATTGTGAGGTTCTTCCACCTTCGCCATCCGAACCCCATCTCTACCTCTATCTCTATTCCCCTGGCGTGGCAGCCCCGCACCCTCGGGTCGCACCCCTGAGCGGCCTCCCCCAAGTCCTGATCATCCCATTTTTTTTTTTTTTTTTCAATTCTATATCTTATTCTTTTCTCCTCTCTCATTTCTTTTTGCTCAAACGACCCGGCGCCGTCTCCTTCCGTCTCCCCAAACAATGCCTTGCACCATCGTCTTCCCGAACATTCGATTCTGTTGTTCTGTTGCTCGTCACAGTTCGTTTGACCCCGACCTACTTACAAGCACCTCTTTGTGCCTGACCTGGCCTTGACCTCCTTCTTTCCCGCCGAGAAGGTCGCCCGTGGCCCCTGCTCTACCACACCCCCTCCCCGTGCCTCTATTGACACTTTCGCACATGAGACATACTGGGCGATCCTTGGTCCCTTGAGCCTTCTTTTCCCGTTTGCCCTTTCCAAAGTATCTTCGCATGCACGTAGCCTCTTCGGAACGAAACGAGAAAGCCGAGTGCTTTTGAATCATTTCTCCTTCTGCTTATCCTGTTGATTTTGCCACTACTTGCGCTGATGAGTCCAAGAAGGACTCTTCGTCCATCCCATCGAGGGCAGGGGCAATCTAGCCCTGCACCTGCCGCGCCCTCGAATATTGACGAGGGTTTACCGCTCCTTTCATCGAGGTAGGGCTAGAACATTTAAAGAATGAAAATCAAAAGACAGGAAAGGAAGGAAGATAATGGAAGGAAAGGAAAAAGAAAATGGTATCAAAACAAAACGAAAAAAAAAAAAAAAGGCGCCCTTGCACCTGGCTTGGTCCACCAGCAATCTGCCCCAGCAAAGGCGTTCCTTTTCCTCCCATGATCACGCGTGTTGTACTCTGCGAAAGAAACGTCTAACCCCTCACTTGGCAAGTATGCAAGGCCCTTTTTACTTACCAATTGACGTTCTCTCCTTGCCTACCCTTGGACTGCAGCGGTCTGGACTCTTCTCCAGAACCATCAATGGCTCCTGGACAACGGGGCCCGTCCATCCCTATTTCCTTCCTCATCCATGCAACATCAGAGTCTCCCCGACCGTTTAATTTCCCTTCAACGTCTACCCCTTCCCCGATTTCGTCGCCGCTTGTCCGCTCGCTTCAAAGTGATTATCCAAGGGTTAGCTCAAGGCAACATTCTCCTAGAGCAGTGCAAACTGACAACTTGGAGGTATGTTTACCTCAGCAGCACTTTTCCTCTTCAGTCCATTTTCATGGAGCGCCTTCAAAGCAGCTGGAACCCGGGACGCCCACATCTCCGAATCACGCAGACGAATTAGGTGGTGAGACAGGCGCTCGACCTCAACGGTCTTCAACCTCCGTTTTCAATACCCCAGCTTCTGTTCTCAACGTCTCAGGCTCCGTCCTTGACACCCAATACTCCGTTCTCGACGACCCGGCTGTCGTGTTGAACGCTTCTTCCTCAGCAGTCCGCAACGCCGCCATCAGCGCACCAGCCGGCGAGACCACAGCTCGTGAGGTTTCAGTCCGAAGGACCAAGAACCCAGACCTCAAAACGACAAAGACGGGCAAGATCCTGCATAAAACTCGTCGAGTGGGCAAGGATAAGAAGAAAACCGCCTACAATCGGTTTTTACAGCAACGGAGTAAAATTCTTGCGAGAGAAAGACCTGATCTGACCCCTCAAGAGGTAAATGGCTTGAATACACACACACAATACGCACCCCTTTCTCTTTTTTCCTTTCCTTCTTTCTCTTGTGCCGTTCAATCCGTGTTGTCTCATGGCTGTTACCTTCCTCTGCACGATACGCCCTGTCCAGTCTCACTACCCCAGAGATCTCTGTTCAAGAGGTGGAGAGGAGAGACAAGACGAGGGGCAGGACGAAAAGAGAAGGAGGTTGCAGGCACGGCTGAGCAGGTTATTGAAATCCTCTCCTCTTCCCGCGGGTGAGCGCCGATTGCGGGACTTTTCTACTGGCTCACGGTACTAGCCATTCGATTCGTTTTACTTTTTTTGTTGATGCAGCTTCCTGGGCAGCCAAAGCTTTTTGTGCCGCTTTTCATTCTTCCACCCCTTCCACCACCACCACCCCTATCTCCTCTCCCCTCTCGACTCTCTTTCTCTCTCTCTTTTTCTCGCCCGCGCTCTCTCTTTCGTTCGTTCGATCCTTCTTTCCTTCGTTCTTCCCCCCCCTCTCCTTCGGCTCTCACTTCCCAGATTCCATTCAGCTGCACACTTGGACAGGTGCTACCTCGATTATCGTTTTCCGTGTGCATCCCTTGGCCCCTTCCTTCAGATTTTCCAAAGGCACCTTCCGATCCTTTGTCTGCTGCTCACTTCATGCTCACTATTGTCTATATGGTCTTCACGAGAGAGTGGCCGAATGAGCCCAGGTGGCTCGAATGAGAAGAGCGTGTTGTTTGGGTTAAGTGAGAGAGAGAGAAAGAGGAGAGAGAGAGAAAGAAATAGAGAAAGATAGGATAATTACAGGGAAGACTGCGAGATCTTTCGTGAAAAAAAAAAGGAAAAAGCAAAAGAAAGAAATAAGAACAAAGAAGGATAGAAGAAGTCTAAAAGGAAAAATAAGGGGGAGGTAAAAAAAAATGGAAGGTCTGAAAAATGACAGCGGAGCGGAGCATGGCTAGGAGTGCCAAGGAACGAGACCGGCCAGCCCACCACCGCAATAGATCAGACTGAGTTTGGAGAGTCCCGTCCCAGAACAAGGGATACCCGTTCTAGAAGATCGACGATCGAGCTGAAAAGGGGGAGGCGTGTACTCGGGGCGGGTAAAACTGTATATGCAAACATTTCCTGTGAAGTATGAGGAAAGATCCTATTGAGATTTGAGAAAAGCGACTCTACGCGGAGCTTTCTTTCTCTGTCCCTCCCTCCCCTTTCCTCTCTCTTTTTATTGTGTTTTTGCTTCTCGCTCAATCTCTGGGGTTCTTCTCAATCGGCGGTGCATTATAGGGGTGAATAGGAAGCGGGAACCAGATGCTGTGGTTGAGGAGAGGGGATTGGAGGAGGAAAAAGGCAGGACGGCGGCGACGGAGAGCCGGTGCATAGGGTGCATACAGTGTTGGTTGTCCCCCGCCTTATCCCCCCTCCCGTTTCCTGCTTCCTTGTTGTACCGAGTATCATTATGTCCGCACTCACACCAATTGACCTGTCTTCTTCATCGCCGTGCTTATGTACACTGGTAGCGCATGAAAATAATTTCTGAGGAATGGGCTGTCTCTGATAAAAACTCTCACAAGACCCGACGACGCAGTCGATATCCTGCAACGGACGAGGCAAGTGCCTCGTCGTCGTCTTCCAAAGTCGTTACCGCCGCTGTCACCTCAGGGGCCGCCATTCCAATCAACGCTTCCTTCTCTATCACCACTTCTCCTGGCTTCTATGAGCCCACCTCATTCACATCGTATGTTCCGCCTTCTCCATCCCCATTACCACCTCCCCTTCAGGCGCCACATTCGTCTTTGTCTCCATCACCATCGCCCTATTTCCCCTCATATCCCTCCTCCTCGGCTGGATCATCAAGCCGAGGGGATTACATACGTGAAACCCCCCATAGCTATTCGCCGTCTACAGTATTCTCTGAGTATACTCCAGATGAGCACGGTGCTAGTTTCTTCCTTGGTTCGGAGGAAAAGGACCAAGCAGAAGATGTGGGTGGCACCCATTCATGGGCCACAGAAACTCGTAGTTCTCGACCGACGGAGAAGGAGCGTGCCATCAAGAGTATTACTCACATTAAAGAAGAAACTGAAGAATAGGCAATAACCGTCATGGTGTTGTCTTTCTCTCTCTCTATCTCTCTCTCTATTTCTCTCTCTCTCTCTTCCCCTCTTTTTCTTTTCCTCTTTTTTTCCCTTTCTCCTATCTGTTCTCATGTATCTTTTTCTTTTCTTTTCTCTCTCTGCGCATTCCCTCTCCCCCTCTCTCAAAATCCTTAGCCTCCCCCCCCTCCCCTCCTTTTTTTCTCGCATCCCTCCTTTTCCCTCTTCCTCCTGTCTTTTGCAATTCTTCTCTCACGCCCCACATACATCTGCTCGTACTTGTCCGATCATGAAAAAAAAAAAATCGCGATGATGCATGTCGCCAAAAAAGAAGAAAAGAAAAAAGAAAAGAAAAGAAGCTCTGTGGGCTTTGTGTTCCTAATTACATGTGTATGTATCTATGTATGGAGCGACACGTATTGGGCTGATCCCGTGTGTGTCTCTCCTCTTCTTATCCCTCCCCCTTTTTCCCACTCTCGCTCGAAAAATGGCTCCTTGGAAAGGTAGTGACGACGATAGTTGAGACAACTCCAAACGGCTATGCTAAAAGGAATTGCTCCGCCTACAAGAAGGAGAGGGAACAGATGAAGGAATGAGTTTAAAGGGTAGGGAGGACACTGTAGTTACTGCTGGTAGTGGCTCTACCCTCTGTTTCCATTTTTTTTTTTCCGCTTTTCGCGTTCATTCTTCTTTTTCTATATCTTCGCGATAGTATCACATTAGGGAAGAGCGAGGGGAAGGGAGGGGAAAGAGATAGAGATAGAAGGGGGGAAGGTTAGGGGATGGATTCCCTTCCCTTGGTCAACCACTCAGGTTCTTTCCACGACTTGTTCTCTTCCCGTCAAGAGATGTCACAGGTCAAAGATGCAGTGCTTCCGCATATCGTGCAGCATCGCCATCCTATTATTTTGTTGTTGTTGTTGTTATTGTTGTCATTGTGACATTAAAACCACATCGATCATGGGAGTGAAAGGCAATAAGTCGCACAACCCACGGGGAATGGAAGAGTCATTGAGCAGGTAGCGACTCGAAGAGGGAGAGGGAGAGAGGAATGGGAAAGCAAAGTATAAAAAATAGAGAGAGATACGATAAATAGATTGATAGGAGAGAGTGTGTGTGTGAGAGAGAGAGAGAGAAAGAGAGAGAGATAGAGATAGATAAAGAGAGAGAGAAAGAGAGAGAGAAAGAGAGAGAGAAAGAGCAGAGGCGATACATAAAAGGAAGGACTTGTTTCCCGGAATGCAAACATGGTAAAAAATCAGAGAAGGACAACATTGTTTACTGGGAGCAGAAGGTCAAGGAAGGAAGGAAAAAAACCAGATAGACAGACAGACAGACAGACAGACAGACAGACAGACAGACAGACAGACAGACAGACAGACAGACAGACAGACAGACAGACAGACAGACAGACAGACAGACAGACAGACAGACAGACAGACAGACAGACAGACAGACAGACAGACAGACAGACAGACAGACAGACAGACAGACAGACAGACAGACAGACAGACAGACAGACAGACAGACAGACAGACAGACAGACAGACAAACAGACAGACAGACAAACAGACAGACAGACAGACAGACAGACAGACAGACAGACAGACAAACAGACAGACAGACAAACAGACAGACAGACAGACAGACAGACAAACGGACAGACACAGACAGAGGGGGTAAAAGGCTACTTGGTATCCCTATCCTTTTTGTTTTTTTTTTTTTTTTCTCTCACACACATATTTTTTTTTCCCTCTCTCTCTCTCTCTCTCTCCCTTCATAAGTGAACAACCCAAGGGACGAATAAAAAGATCGAGATCGAGATGTTTTTTTAAATGTCCTGCAGTATGTGTTTTTTTCTGGCCCTGAAATTTCATGCCTTTTATAGTTTGGCCCTAAGAGGACAGGTACATGAGCTCCGAGGCGTCGCTGTCTGAAATCAAAGGGAGTGAAGCTCTGCCTCTCTCTCCACAGAAGGTAGCTCTTTGAGGTACAACATTGGCATGGGCGTTGGGGTAGAAAAAAAATGAGGGGGGGAGGTGGAGGAAAGGAAAGGGTGATTTGTCATGAACGAGAAAAAAAAGAGAGATCCTCTTCTAGAGAGGTGTACTTCGACATTAGTTTGCTTCTCCAACCCAACCCATGACATGCTTTGACCTACCACATGTGGCTATGTCCTGACAGTACCTTCGGATCAAATTCGTGTTACAATAAATCCGTGGCCCATCCGCTTCGTTGAAATCATATTGCTTTTATGTTTTGGATGGAAAAATCTTTGACCTTTGAGGTTGTCTCTTAAACAAAGAAACAAAGAGGAAAATAGAAGACTTAGAAACTAAGGTGGTCTGGGAATATATTGGCTAACCACAGGCCAGAAAAGTTTTCTGTCCTTAGATTCGACAATGCAGACGTGCCATAATATTACTTATTGGTCACAATGTCGGCAAAGATGCTCCATTGGTAAGGAATAAGGGGGGAGTGAGAAGTAAACATTTCAATTGTGATAGCACTGTTCCACAAATATGAATCATAGTGGTGCAGTCAGGCTTGATGTGAATATTCTCGGTTCATGGAAAGACACAGCTGTTCTGAAAAGCTGAGATGAGTGAGAAACAAAGAAAGAGAAAGAAAGAGAGGCTTGAGCGGTGCCGTGGGCAGGGTCCAGAAATGAGAAGGGAAAATGACGACATCTTCGCCTCCCCTTAAGTCGCGTGGCTCACTTTAGAACATCCAGCAGTATTATTGGGTAGATTTGAAGCTTCTACACAGGCGCCTGGAAAGGTGCTGTGTTCTGGGCCTTGAGGGTCCGCTTCCGAACCGTCATTTGTGGACCAGTGTTCCACGATTCCTCGGACTCTGGCGTACATCGAATGCCGACCTCACACTTCCCATCAGGCAACTTTAATCATGCTCAAGATGTGGTCAGTGTGTCAGTGAATATATTTTTTACTTTACTCTATCCATCTAAAGAGTCACCTCCTCAGCAAATGCAAACTCGTGCATTGCTTACTCGCCCACTAGAACATTCAAGACGCCGAGGAAACCTTGAGAAGCCGAGGTTGCGGACAATGTCGGTGCCACTGTCTGAGTAGCAGTTGAGAGAACGGACACAATATGTTTTCCAAACGCGGTTCCGACCTGTTCCTTAATTTGCTCCGCAGCGGCATCCCAGGTCGGCATCGGCACTACTTCCTTCATAACTTCTGAAACAGTTGTTATTTGCTCCGAGGAGGGTGGTGTATTTAGGGAGGGCATCAATAAGGAGAGCATCCAGCGGAGGGGCATGAGGAGATACCCAGCCAAGGAAACGCCCCGGTCCGCAATTCGTTTCTTGAGAATAAAAAGTACAACAAGTGAGAAGAGTAGCAGACCTGACCCAATAAGGAGCCGATCCATCCAATCAGCCTGCGATAGTTTCGAGATGAGATTCTTGCCGCGCTTGAGCACTTCATCGTAAGTGTGGTACTCCTTCACGGTAGACTGTAGTGTTTTGGACGATTCGTCTACAGGTATATGGTCAATAGAATCCATAGTCAGGAACGAGAATAAAAAGATAGCCACCAATGAGTCCAGAATTATGCAGGTGAATCTATCCCTCTTGTCTTTGATTTTTCATTCCCTTGTTGAGTGCACCCTTCCTTCTCCTTTCCCACTCCCTTCCTTTGGTCAATCTTCCAAAAGTAAGTATCCATACCAATCAGCTTGGCAGAATGGGATGTTCGCTCTACTTCCTGTTGCATTAACTGGAGAGTCCTGTTCAGACTTTCATTCTGTTCGCGTGAGGTGTTCAAAAGGTATTCATTCATATCGCCATTCTTGCCACGCCTTCGGAGCTCCTGTAGTTCCTTGGCTGACTTTGAGCCGCCCAAGAGTAGTTCCCTCTCCGAAATGGCTTCTCTGTCGATAGTTTGTTTAGAAGTCAAGATTGCCTGCCTCAAGGCTTGCTGCTGTCTAGAAAGATTATTGAATAAGCATTATTATGATGAATAATTTTGACCCAGAGTAATAAAAAAGGGGCAAGTTAGAACTTTCCAAGAGTGAGCCCCACAAGAAAAAGAATGAAAGAATGAAAGAATGAAAGAATGAAAGAATGAAAGAAAAAAAGATTCTGTTCAAGACCTAATAGATCGGGGCAACTCAACAAAAAGCGAACGAAAAAAAAAAAAAAAAAAAAAAAAAAGTACTCACTGTTTGAACTGAACTTCGATTTTGCTGAGCATATTAATGATCAGAACCCGATCGGCTTCCTTGTCTTGCTCGTCAGCCAACATCCGAATATCCTAATGAGGTACCCAATCAAGATAAGCGGACCAGAAAATTGGCAGGATGGCGCCATATTCGTTTAACAAGAAGCTGGGGCCGAATGATCCATTGAACCACAGACTACAAAGTCCGGGGGAGGGGGAGGGGGAGGGGGAAGAATAGGGATTTCACAATAGGGCGAAGATAGAGATCAGGCGCTAGGGAGCGAGAGGGGGAAAGTCAATATATACCTCGATCTTTGATTCAAGCGCCTTGGACTCTTCTCTGGAGTTGCGGACAAGCTCCTGTTGGACGGCTAGCGTTCCACCAGAGAGGTTGTTGAGTTTGCTAACAAGGATGTCGAGAGAATGATACTGTCTCCGAAGCTCATCCATCTGAGCCTGAACGGGGCGCGAAAGGTCGGGCATGGTGGCAGCGAATGGGCGATGACCGTCGCGTGGGATAGAAGATCAGATGGTGCACGCGTGAGTGGTGTGGTGTGATGAGGAGAGGGAGGGAGGAGAGAGACTTCTTGGTTGGGCGAGTCTGACAGACAGAGAAACTTAATGTCTCTGACAGAGATGGATTGCCGACAGTCACAGATGCGAGAGTCCATGGTTGATCAGGACCAGAATCCCATCACACATCTGTTAGGGTGACAATAAATAATAGCCCCCACGAGAAGGCTATCCACAGATTTAGAGCAGGAAGACTCCTGTATCTTGGTTTAATCTAAATTCATGGAGAGAATTTCCTTCAAGTTTACAGGCTTTGTTTCTACTCTCTACACAACGTTCTGAAGGCAGACCTACCCTCTCGTAAGAGTCACTTTTCTGCCCAGGAGTGAAAATAGAAACGCCCAGTACGCAACGACAACTCCTTTTAGAATGGGTCAGAGGTGGGGGACTAATATATATATTTAAAGAAAAGGATACAGGCCGATTCAGCAAGACTAGTCCAACAGACCATCAATAGAAACTGAAGAGGTTTGGAAAGTTGCCTCTTCAATGGATGTAAAATGTAAGGCTTTTACTTTCTGCTCAGCTGACTTGTCTGGGAACCTTTTTGGATGCCTAAACGGCTAAAGAAAATCATGGCAGAGTATAGAAAAAATGATGCTCACAACTTCATTAAGTAGGCAGTACGTTTGTTTCTTTCTATCAATCTCAGCCATTTCCGATGCTTTTGGCAGTAGGTCGCCCTGGATAGTCAGGCTGTCAAATTAATGTACTAGAGCAGCCCCCTTGTGACAGTAGACTAAAAGTTGCAACAGCAAACAATTATCCTGAGTTCTGACCAAGAATACCCAGTTTGGACTTTATCGCATCACGAATTCCAGCCAAGCAACCGTCTGCCCTTCAACTATATCATCAAACTAATCAGGGAGTATGTGCTCGGGATAGCACTGAAATCGAATAGGCTAGAGCTCATACTTTTTCTTTCTTTCTTTCTTTCTTTCTTTCTTTCTTTCTTTCTTTTAAAAAAAAGGGGGGGGATCTTGCGGCATGGCTCTATATGCGGACCAAACTGGGATGGGTCCGTTTGATCCTCAAATTGTATCCAAATAGGAACTGACCTACTCTATAATGCAGTTTCACCTCTGCGCAGATTGCAATAAAAGACTTCGAAGAAAGTCAATGTCATTCTTTTGTCTTGAGGATCCTACTTGTGACCGCGGCTGAAACGGCTCCAACTCTACAAGATGATTCAAAATCCATTACCGCCACTGGTATGCCTCCTCCGATAAAAAAAAAAGTCAATATGAGAAATACAGGTAGGAAAAAAAAAAAAAAAAAAAAAAAAAAAAAAAAGATCGGTGAGATGAAAAGGTTTTTCATTTTTTGGGTAAGGATTCGTTTTTTTTTCTCGCTCTTCATCAAACAAGAAAAGGTATAGTGACATATGCTGGGCCGCCCAGCGTGCCCTGCACAGTGCCATAAGCCCAAGGGGTAGGCTAGACCTGTAACATCATTTTCAAGCAATCTGTGAAGGTTCGTGGCAAACACAATTTCTAGCTCGCTCGCACCATCAGCTACCTGCTTTAGTGGCCGCGCTCGCCGTTGGTTCGATGGCAATTCAATCCTACTTTTTTGAAACCTATTGGGAAAGGAGGGCTGTCAGCGTGAGCCCCTTATTTTAGGATTAGGAGTGGCCACATGCATTCCGCGTTAGTGTCAACGTTCGGACCTTCGGTAAAGCCATTATCAAAGTGTCGCTTGCTCCGCCGTGAGGGTTTGGATGTTGGGTTATGTCTTTGTTGTACACCAGGGGTTTTATTTTTGCCTCTACTGCTGTGTCGCTTAGCTAAACTCTTCATGCTCTTTCGAGGCCTCAAACCTCCGGAGCTTCCTTGCAGTTGATTGTCTTGCGACACCTTCGTAAGAGTCCTACATGTGAATTAAACCGAGTAATGAGTAAGTATGATAGAAAAAATGGCCCAATGTTGAGTATCTGAGTCTGATTCTTTACTTCTGAGTCGGCTGAGGAGCCTTTACTAAGCGCCTTGCATTTCTCCACCAATTGAGGTGGTGTCCACGAATGGAGCTCAATTTCTCTTAGGCCATTCGTCCATTGACTTCTGATTTTTCATCGCCTCTGTTTGTAACATCGGGAACTTTAACCAAGTATGCTACTATCTGCATTCGGCGTTTGTTAACAAGACTGATCCCAGCATGACAACTCGTCGCATTAATGGGGATTCGACGTAAGAAGAATCCACTGCCTTTTGGTTTCGATCACAAACTATTTGTAAATGACAGCAAGTTCTTGATTTCAAGAAGCTTACCATTGTTCTCTTGACAATCTCGACTTTTTCCTGTGAGCATTGAAAATCCTCGTAGTTCCAGATCAGTAACTCTTTCTCTTTGAAGAAACTGTCGACTCCCGGAAGTGTATAAGCTTTCCAGTTTTTCATCGTTATGGTGGTGTTTTTTTATCGAATGGAATGAACCATAGTCTCTCCACGTTAGGTCGTACCAAGTCCCTGGAAGTGGTCATAAAGAAACGAAACGAGCTGTCGAACCAATTTCTCGCTCGTTGAAAAAAAAAAAAAAAAAAAAAAAAAAAACCGAGGTGTTGGCGAATCAAGGGAGAACGAGGAGAGGAGTATGTGATAGTTGGTGATTTTACATTTTTTTTTTGGGGGAGGGTGAGATCCAGCATTTAAACTGTCCATTCCACCAAGAAAGCCACAAGTGCTATGTGGCACATAAAAATTGCTAAACGATAGTGCCCACCTGCTGAGTATGATGGAGATTGTAGTGAGTCTGAGAAGAGCGAAAACTGAAAAGCTCGAGTCAAGGGCTATTCCACTTTACTTGTGTTTCTCGTAGTAAACCAGAAGAGGTATCGCGTATCACAGCATTTTTTTTTAGCAGTCTGCAATCGACCTGCAGACAAAACAAAGCTTCAACTCCGAATAAAACTTTCGAAAGAAGGCCTGAAAAAAAAAAGCTTTTATTCCTCTGGGCTAGGATTGGTCATCTTAACATGTGAGCTCCATTATTGAGTTTTTCGTGATAACAAGAAAAACACCTCGTTCAAAACCCGAGAATTTCATTGGATCAATCTACATCACGATGTGTAGTTGCCGAACTATGAGTGAGCTACACAAGAGGTTTATTAGTAAAACAGCATGAGGACGAGGATGGGAATATCCCTTAATACGACGTTTAAACATTACTTTTTTCTTAGGAGGAAGCCTTTCGTTCTCAATGGCCAGCTCTTAAAAAAAAAAAAAAAAAAAAAAAGCGAATGGCATTGGTCTCCATATTTGAGTCACTATTGAGTAGTATTCGACATCGTGGAGGCAATAGACACTCATTCACCAGGATATCACACCTGTGGTCCGTGCAGGAGAGACTCGAAAAGTCCTTTTTTTTTTTTTTTTTTTTTACATCATTCGCATCGATCCTCTACTCGAATTGTTGTGAGAAGCAAGAGGAGAGACAACATCCAAGGAACCCAGTAGAATTACATTACTGGGCCTCTCTACAAGTTTTCTCTTGAGCCTGTACTTTGGCTACAGGGGCTAGCCTGGCAAGTTCGCCTCCTACTTTAATAAAGATACGCTATTCATGTTGGAAGAAAAACTGTCAGAATTGAACGCCTTCCTCGACCAAGGTCATGTTGAATGTTCTCTACCAGGGCTTCAGACTGTAAGTCCATTGGGAGAAGGAGAAAACAGCCGAGAATTTTTTAGGATGGAGTGGAAAACCGTCTCCTCTGTATGACCAAAAAGCCACTACTAGGTCCATAGCACTATCAAGGAGAAAAAGGGAATCCAAATTACGATGCTGTGATCAAAGACAGCACAGCGTCTTTCTCTTAACAAAAAAAAAAAAAAAAAAAAAAAGTTGACACAGAGAAGGGCGTATGCTCCAGCATTGCTGGACCAAACAAGAAACACGACATAATAAAACCGGCTGAAGAGCCAGAGAGAGTCCGAGGAAGAGGCAAATAGGGTTTAAAGATAGCTCTTCAAACTACAGAGCATACTGGCATATCAATTACTAAACAGCGAACATTTATCTTTGCAGCGCCACCAAAACTGGAGCCACCACGATCTCAATTGGAAGGACTGCAAGCTATCGTTAGGGTAGTCCTAGTGCACCCTTCTGATTACAAAAGAATCATCATGGATGACACTCAGAGGCTACTTTATGGTGGGTACTGAGTATACAGTGAATTTAGTCAATCGACTCCACCAGTTTTCCAAGGCAGGCCGTTGTCACGAAAAAAAAAAAATACGATACCTAAACAGAGAGTATTCGATATAAGGAGCGTGGCCCATTACTAGGGCTCTATCAACCCAAGACGGCGGTTAATCAGCATTCGCAGGAACCAAGGACAAAGAGAATGTGAGCCACTTTTTTAACAGATAAAATACGAATCGCTTGCAACCAAGACAAGGCAGGGAGGTGTATCAAGAGTGGATTTCTACTACGGAAGTTGCCAAAGACACCAACTACCACAAAGACCAAGGACTAACCATTTGACTACAGTGTAATTTGTTCCAGAGGGAGGATAGCTGTGCTGCTCGTAAGGTTCATTGGGACAGCGATGACCGTTGAAAGGTCAAATAGAGGCGGACATAATAGATTCGGTGGCAACAAGGTACTAAAGGGACAAGGCAGGTACTGCCCGGTGATGACGACAGAGGAACGCTGGGCGAGTAAGTCATATGAATTTTCGCTTCAGTTAGATGCTCCTTACGCGGTCCCTAAAGTGAGTAGATGGTGTAGCTAAGGTTCCAAAAGTGCATAGGCAGTAGAATGCGTCACCCAGGATCGACCATTCCTCCGTGCTCAGTACTCAATCTGAGGTTGAGACGAAAGTTCAGCGACGGCGATAACGATATTAAGAGAGTCTTGATTGCTCGTTAGTCAGGTCCAGAGACCAGTCTCGAGGGTTTCACTGGACGGTGTGGTTTCTTACATCCAACAACGTCAGTTAAGTAATAGAACTAGAGTATTTCCAACATCCACAAGATGTAATGGGAGCCTCAATAGATCCGGGTTGAAAGTAACTCAAGAGTCAGCAGTACAGACAAACGTTCGTCGAAAAAGGTGTGAGAAACAAAAATGACAATGTTTTGCAGTGGAATCGACTTGCTACAACAGAATAATACAGAGCCAAGTAAACAAATACTTAAATGGCGCCATTGAGGACGCGTGGGCTCAATGGTCGTGAGGATATTGTCGATTCTGCATTCCAAAAACCGACTTCCTGAAGAGGGCTATCAAATATAAACCCTAGTACACTAAGGGATTGCTTTTGACAAAAACGATGAAATCTTCAGGCTGTTACTCTCGTTCGATCTCAACCTTGACTTCCATGGCGCTTCACCTGGTATCCCAATCCTTCGATCAAAGGTATTAGAAAAGTGTTTTTGACTAACCAGGCCCAAGATTAAAGGCTCGATTAAGGCTAATTCGGGAAGATAGGATATGATGCTTTTGAACTCGGACGTTTTGTTCGACCCTTGTTAGAAGAATATCTGTACTGTCATCGGCCTTTTCCAAGCGCGTTTGCCTCACTCTTTTTGTTGCGTGTATGCTCTTTTATTGCATTTCTTGAAGGGGTGTATGTTGTATAACATATTTACAGGAGATGCCGATGTTAGATGTAGTTGAAAATGGCTTTTGGGCTTTGCAATTTCGCCTCAGGAAGAGGTACAATAGAGTCAATGCGATTGTGATACGAAATACGTCTGCTCTCTCTTGATAAGAACGAAATAGAGATTGTATGTGTTACCTCTACTTTACCTTTCTGCCCTCGACCTGGAAGGTATGTATTCATACCCCCCCCCCCTCTTCCTGTTCTTTCCATCTTGTTTCTGTGCGCGATAGTTTTTTCTCTAGTCAGTAGCCCCATTGATCCTCCTCCAATCTACTCCCTTGTTCATGGGGTGCTACCCCGCTATGTCTTGTGTGATCTTAGGTCAAAACAGTGCCCATCAAGTTTGGTCATGGAGCAAAGCAGAGAACAAGAGTCCATCCTCCATTCTCACTATTTGCTCTCTTGTCATAAGATCTAACGTTGCCAATGGGTGCTTCTCAAAATCAAGAAAGTGGCAAAAGACAATCCTTACGACCCTCTTCTCTCACTCCCTCTCACTCTCACTCACTCTCACTCACTCTCACTCACTCTCACTCTCTCTCACTCTCTCTCACTCTCTCTCACTCTCTCTCACTCTCTCTCACTCTCTTTATGGAAAAAAAGAAGAGTATTGTTCACACACTTGACCATTTACCAACATTTGGAGTACAGTGGAATGAGGGGCAGAGAACAGAAGGTGTATTACATCGTGGCTAAAGGAATAGTTGCAGACTTGCCTCGTAGATCCGTAGATAGATCTCCTCTTCTTTTGGGTGCCACCACCCTCGCGTTCGAACAAAGTTCCTGAGTGGCTTATCAGGAAGCAACCATTTTTGGACCGTGGAATAAGGACACTCCAGAGTCTGAGAAGCACCTCTCGACTGACATGCTCTCTGGTATAAAGCATAAAAAAAAAGAAGTCTCTCATCTGGCTGGCATCAATTGCCTTCCATGTCCCTTCCTTGCTTCGATAAGAAGACAATAAAAGAAAAAAGAGAGAAATAGAGACTCTTCCCAGCTGATTGGACACACAACACATTCACGAGGTCTTTTTTTGCTCTCCCATTTCCCACCCCTCTCTCCCCCCCTCCCATTGTACATATTTCATTCTTTTCTCGCGTCTCATTCCTTCTCTTCATTCCCGAGTGTGGGACCAGAAAAAGCCCTTCCTTCCCCAGCTTAACTCTTCCCATCCGCCAGCCTAGTACATCCTCAAGGCATCCTAGAGCGATGGACTTTCCGGCATCCCAAGGGTAAGCATGGAGTGGAGGAGACCGGAACCTGACCGCTAAGACCAAGCGTCATGGAGATGGCCCAGCCGACATTTTCCTCTCATCACAACCTTGAAGCCATTAGAGTCGGAGCAACTGTTCTAACAATGGTAGTCTTTCTTTACGTCTCCTTCCGCTCCCTCCTCTCTAGTTCCAGGCTAGGGTTCTGGAGACGACATACTGCCAAACCTCCAGGAGCGTATGTGTTGCCCAAGCACCCATGCTATGTACTTAAAAGCCAGGGTGTTCTCTCTCTCTCTCTCTCTCTAAAAAAAAAAAAAAAAAAAAAAAAAAAGAAAGAAAGAAAGAAAGAAAAAAATAGGGAGACTAATGAAACTGCGTCTCTTTCTCTTTAATGCGTACGCCTCTCACTACTACGCCCCAATACCAATGCAACACCACCCCTATCTAGTGTCAAACCAGTGCCAGGAAGGATGGGCGCTACAGGAAAGATGGTCTTTGGCGCCCAGTACTCGCATGCGACGTCTGTACTCGAGGTAGAGCGTCTAAGGTATGACCCTCAAAATAAGGAATCACACACACCTGGATCAAAGGGAGGCGGCGAATCGCGTGTCATTACGAGGATACTTTAATTAGGGCGCAGAGTGAGAAAAAAAAAAAAAAAGAAAGAGCAAGTCTGTGTGTGTGAGCAGCCTGGACGTGCTGTGGAGGGGAAGGACGGCGTCAACTTGGCTACACGTATGCTCAATGGCTCTGTAGTCCTTATGTGCTCAGACCTGGATTCTCTTTTTCTTTCTTTTTTTTTATCGTCTTGTTTGGCGTTCCTTTGTAGAGCCTTGCACATGGACACCACCTCTTGGACAGGTGATCATCAAAACTCCTCGACCACAGATGATTGCGATTCTAGCTACGACAACAACCCTGAGCTCTCGGGTTACCAGACGTTGCCAGCCCAGGACAACAAGGATGATTCCGAAAACGACAACACACCTTCGTTGACACCCATCACACCCAAAACAGAATCAGCTTTGAGTCCAACTTCCGCCTCCGCGCCTTGTGCGACTCAATCCAATCCCAAGACCAATTCTACAGTAACAGCTACTGGGAAACAGGCAGGTGCTCGGTCAGGCAGTAGCCCATCGTCACCAGGGGCGGCATCGACGGATGGTAGCACAAGCCTGAAATCCACGCCTGTAGGGACGATCGAAGGCATGAAACCCAATGCTCGGACTATCATGCAAGGTAGGGCTCCTTCGTCAGTGGAATTGGTGTGACACTAAGTGGCTATATAGGCTAGATCAACTGAAGAGACTAATGCCATGACTCGCCACTTTTTTTTTTTTTTTTTCGTGACTAGACCCACTATTAATCCTTAAGGACCTAGACTATGAGGCAGCCATGGGTGACCTCCACTTAGTTGGGACTGAACACCTCACGGATCAAGGATACGCCCTTCAGAGGAGTAAACAAAAGGCACGATTCCACAAATTCAAAGAGCTTCTTCAACAACCTGTCATTGATCTAGACATTCTTCGGAAGCTCTCCTGGTCCGGTATTCCGACGGCGATCCGACCAATTGTTTGGCAGCTTCTTGTGGGATACCTTCCATGCAATTCAGACAGGAGGAATGTCGCCTTGGAACGCAAGCGCAAAGAATACCAAGATGGAGTTCACCAGACGTTTGCAAGAGGAATTGAGGGTCTTGATCAGACGATATGGCATCAGGTGTTTATTGATGTCCCACGAACCAACCCAAAGATGGCACTCTTTCAGAATCAGACCACACAACGAGTAAGTCAGGAATATCGCTGGGCGCATCATGTGTATTCTTCTTAAACAAGAACAAGGTGTCATCGTTTTTTTTTACCTGGCTGCTCCAGTTTTGATTTTGAATAATGACCATTATCCTGCGCTGATCACATCTAGTGTCTCGAGAGAATTCTGTATTGTTGGGCAATCCGTCATCCGGCAAGTAGCTATGTCCAAGGCATCAATGACCTTGTGACGCCGTTCTTTTTAGTATTCTTGACGGCCTATATCGATGAAGACCAAGATCCCGAGTCGTATGATATTTCACGCCTACCGGAGCCCATTCTCCAAGCGATCGAGGCCGACAGTTATTGGTGTCTTTCGAAACTGTTGGATGGTATCCAAGACAATTATACACATGCTCAACCAGGGATTCAGCGACAAATCACCAAGCTGCGAGAGCTGATATGCCGAATCGATGGTGAGTGATGAGTTTTTATTTTGGTTTGTCTGATTGGTCCAACTTTTCTACATTTATCGTTTTTTTTTCCTGGGGGGAGGAGTTTGTGGAACTGTGGCTATAGGGGCATCTATGAATCTTTACAAGAACTAAATTCTTTTTTTTACTTTTATTTCTCTTCTTGATTCTCTAGCGCCGCTGGCGGCCCACCTACAATCGGAACATGTAGAATTTATCCAGTTCTCGTTTAGATGGATGAATTGTCTGTTGATGCGAGAGGTGACCTTACAACATACCATCCGAATGTGGGATACATATTTAGTAAGACACTCTTCTCACTCTCACTTTCTCTTTTCGCACAATCCTGGATGCCTGATCCTTTTTTTTTATCTAACCCGATGAATAATTTGGTCCGCGAACTCTCCTTTCTATTACTGATTTAGACGGAACATCCTCATGGGTTTTCTGAGTTCCATCTGTACGTCTGTGCAGCCTTCTTAACCAAGTGGTCAGCAGAACTTCTCAATATGGAATTTCAAGAGATCATGCTTTTCTTGCAGGCAGTGCCGACAGATGATTGGCAAGAAAAGGATATCGAAATGCTATTGTCAGAGGCATTTGTTTGGAAGAGTCTTTTCCATCCATCACCCAAACATCTGAACAGTGGTGGAGCTAAATGACGGAACTGCTAGGAAAGAAAGGAGGCTTTTTTGGGAGAGGGAAAGAGAGAGAGAGAGAGGGAGGGAGGGAGAGAGAGATAGAGAGATAGAGGAGGTACGCAATGGATAATGTAAAATGATGCGAATGTACGATTGTGCGAGGAAGGGTTCAGAGAAGGGAATCCCATGCGGTTCTATTATTTAAAGACCCTTCCTTTCTTTTTTTCTTTTGCCCTGTAAAAAATAAAAACAACCAAAGAGGAAATAGACATGAGGTTTCAAAAAAAAAAAAAAAAAAAAAAAAACCAGAGGGGGAAAAATCAAGACAGAAGTGAGCTGGCTTTTTTTTTTTTTTTTTTTTTTTTTTGAGCTGACTAGAATTAGATTCTTTCAAAGTATCAAAGGGCCCGATTGGCGTTGTTGCCCCTCCCTCTCCCCTAATCATCCAAAAAAAAAAAAAAAAAAAGGCTCCTCAGTTTGTCGAGTCCCCCCTGACCGGAGTAGGAGAGTAGAGGAGAGGAGAAGGGAGAAGAAGGGGAGGTGTAGAGAGGGAAAGGTCTAGACAACAAAGCAATGAAAAACTGCGACGACGAGATGAAGAGCAATCCACAACAGTATGGCTAACAGAGTCCCCCCACCCACAAAATTTCCCTCGGTTTCTTTGAAGTGTAGATGAAAAGGAGAGAGAGAGCATCTCAGGAGTGTTGCTGCGATAGCCATTCTTTCGACTCCCATATTATTATTGTGTAGTCATTCTTTTCTTACTTTCTTTCCATCTCAATAGGGGAAGAGGAAGGGTGATGGCAATGGCGAGGGGAGAGAGCAGGAGGAGGCGCAGTAGACTGCGTGCGTTGAAAAAAAAAAAAAAAAAAAAAAAGCCATATATGCTCTAGCATTCCGTGGTAAAAGAGAGGTATCCCTTCTAGCATATCAATGAGACGATCAAAGTGCAGAGTAAGGTAAAAAGATCTGAAAGAAAGGAAGAAAAAAAAAAAGGATAGTCGAGAAGGATGAGGAAGAGAGAAGAGGAGCAAGTCAAAAGAATATGGGGAAAGAGGGAGAGAGAGGGGGGGAGGAAGTGCTTCTCGACATCAGGTTTTCTTTGCTCAAAGCGATGGAATCCAATGGCTATCTCGTAGTAATTTTTCGAGTCCGAGCTGCATGACCATGTCTCTACAGGGTATGATCGATTCAGTAGGCAATGCGATCAAATCATAGAAAGGAAAACTGAGCTGCCACAAGCCGGGGCTTCTAGGGGAGCTCGAGGAGAGATGTTTCAGCCCGACCCCTTTTTTGTTATTGTTGATCCCGTCATTTGTACACATGCGTGGATGTGCGAATGTGTATACGGAAGCGGAAGGCAAAGGAAGTTACGTGTGTTGCACTTGTAAGTGGAAGTGTATGTTGATGCATATCGATGGGTGCTGCCTCTGGTCGGACTGAAAAACATATAAAAAAAAAAAAAAAAAAAAAATAGATACGATGGCGGCCTCCCTCTCTTCCCTTCCCTATTGACTACTGTGGTGGTTGGTCTTGCCCTTGTTGCTTGAGCCATGTTTCAAGACTATGCAGCCAGTCCAGATACTCGGCCTCGCTGACAAATAAGCTGAATTGGACCTGGTTCAGGAACTCCATCTCCATCACATTAATTTCCTTAACATTGATTCCTGTCACATCTGACCACGTCTTGTTCGTGAACGTATTGTCATCCAGGAACTTGTTTGCCAACATGAGCGACACAGTGAAGAGACGAAATTCCGATCCTTGCTGTCCATGAATTGACGGGTTATTCTTTAGCAGCTTTTGGATATATTTTAGTGCCAAAAGAATTACAGAGGACGATAGTTGCGTTGCAGAGAGAACCTAGAACCGAGTAAAAAAAAAAAAAAAAAAAAAAAAAGTTCCTGTTAGGAGGATTCCAATTTTAAATGGTGCGCTTCTCACCATTAAGCTAGTCAGAACATAGTCTATGTCCTATACCTTCAGGCAAAACTTTTTAAAGGCGGGCCCGGCCGAAGGAGGGACAGTTATCCGATGAGGTACTACATTGTAGGCGTTGCTGGAGGCTCCGTTGATGTTTGGCCGGGTGTGCCAGAGGGTATAGACCATCACGGATGCAAATTCTGCAAGTTGGACAGTGCTGGTATGTGGATTTGTAACAACTTCAATTGCTCCTGACGGAGGAGCCTGTGGCACGTTCCTTGAGTCTCTTCCAGGGTCATTTTGAACATGCACCCTTGCCTGACTCTGGTGTTGTTGCTGTTGCTGTTGCTGTTGCTGTTGCTGTTGTGAGTACTGTTGTTGTTGTTGTTGTTGTTGTTGTTGCTGCTGTTGTTGTTGTTGTTGTTGTTGTTGTTGTTGCTGCTGGTGTATATGTTGCATCTGCGCCTGCATATGCTGCTGTTGCTGTTGCTGTTGCTGTTGCTGCTGTTGCTGTTGGACATGGACATGGATGTTCATCTGGGGTTGGATCTGAGGAAGAGAATGTGAGGTTACCATCGTAGGGCCCATCATCTGTGGTCGCTGGTGCTGCGGCTGTAACTGTTGTAGCTGCTGTTGTTGGTACGGCTGCTGCTGGGGCATTGATGGCTGATGGTATAGATGCTGCTGCTGCTGTGGTTGCTGTGGTTGCTGCTGCTGTTGTACTTGCTGCTGCATTTGCGGCTGGGGCAAATAAGGCGCCTGCACTATCTGCGTCTGTTGATTCGGCGCTTGGATAAAGGCCGTTGGGTGTTGAATCTGGTGCTGACTGTAAGCAACAGCCTGGCTCTGAGCCTGTGACGCAGAAAGTGTCTGAGGAGAGATGTAATACTGTTGTTGGTGCGGCTGCGACTGCTGCTGTTGTGGTGGGGCCTGTACTTGAATCTGAGTCTGGAGGTGTAATGAAGAGGATGACTGCATCGGATACTGCTGCTGGGAGGAAGTCGGCGGCATCTGGTACTGGTGTTGGTATTGCTGCTGCGATGGTTGCTGCTGATGTGCTTGGTGCTGATACGGTTGCTGTTGGGAGATGGGTTGATGGAATACCTGCTGTTGCTGCTGTTGCTGCTGTTGCTGCTGTTGTTGTTGTTGTTGCTGCTGCTGCTGTTGCTGCTGCTGCTGCTGTTGTTGCTGGTATGCCTGTTGTTGATACTGTTGCTGATGCTGGAGCGGAATTGGCGTTGTAGTAACAGAGTGGCTATGAACAGTAGAGCCGTACCCAACACCCGATGCAGCCATCGGATCATAAGTCATTTGATTTACAGGTGGGTTACATCCTGATGGTCCAGATCCCATGGGGCCCATAGGTATTGGCGTTAAAGAGTTAATCGGAGTCCCGCCATTCGGGTACTGGATCTGATGGTTGGATGGTACTCCTGTCTGATAGTACGCCATTGGTGCATGTGCATCCATGAACGGCGTGAACTGACTCGAAACAACAAGATTAACTAATCGCCCTGTCCAGACTGAGATCTCTGAGATACAGAATCCTTGGAGAAAGAGTTCTGGCTAAGGATCTGCGCAGAATAATAAAGATGGCCGGAAAGGGGGAGATGTTAGTGCATGGGTCGGATGGGAGATGGGGTTTGTTTGTTCTGGCGCCATCGGGAACCTTTATTGTCATCTGTCTACAGCGCCAAGGAATCTCAGGAGTTGGATCGCAAATGCCCTACGAGAGGAGAAGGATCAAAAAAAGAAGGGAGGAGGGGGGTCTAGGCCAAAAAGGATTACCAGGCGATCGGAGAGTTGACGTTAAAGCAGAGGAGGGTCGGTAGCAGGGGATGGAGGATGAGCAAGTGGTTGAGATGATGTCAAGCGGATGAATGGATAATGGATGGATGAATGAATGGATGGGGTTGGACGGAAGAAAAAAAAAAAAAAAAAAAAAAAAAAAAAAAAAAAAATAGGACTTTTGGCCCATTCTGCCATCCACACGCCCAACCCAACTCTACTCTCCGCACTTCACTTGTATGAAAATTCATTTTCAAACAGAACAGCCATGGTATGGTCGACTGGCCATTGGGCTGCCCACGGCCCGAAATGGGCCCGCCCGACATCGCCGCAACACCGCCCATGGCTGCATTGTTCATCCTGGCGCAAGCACCAACTCGTTTTTCCATTGATTCTTTTCTGTCCCTTCCCCCACCCTCTCATCTGGTGCCACAGCCGCTCAGTCCTGTCCAGATGGGCCTGCGATGCGAAAGCAGACAAATGAGCAGGCCAACGACGTATTATATTGAGTCGCTCCTCTGCTCTCGGTGCAGTCGCATCCCACCCTCTGCTCTGTGTCTGAGCCGTCTCGGGGCTCGCCCATACTCCGGTACGACCGAAAAGAGAATTCAGCCAGACCAGAAGGGAGCAATGGGAGCATCGCCTGCGCCGGCCTGACAGAGCATGACCTAGCGATGTGACTAATTTTGGAGGGTAGGAATGTGCCTGATGTTGCCATTTCCTACACTTCATTCTCTCCCTCTCACACTCGTTCACCTTCTCGCTCTCTCTCGCTCTCTCTTTCTCTCTTTCTCTCTCTTTCTCTCTCTCGCTCTGTCTCTGCCTCTCTTCTCTACTCTTCCACAAACACACACACTCTTTTTCTCTTTTTCTATTGCCTACTCTCTCGCTCTCCTCTAATACGCCAGCAGTGGGTGATCCTCTTGGCATGGCCTGTGAAGCAAGCGGAGCTACGGCGATATGGGAGCTGAGAGGAGAAGAAAAAAAGAAGGCCCTTGTCCGCTCGGGTGCGCCGATACAGCGGGCGAACTCTTCTGGGCCTGATGGTAGACGTCACCTACGCCACCAACAGCACCCTTCCAGCCCCCTCCAGGACTGCTCTCCTTCCTATTCGCACTAACCCTGTAAGAAGGATCCCTTTTTTTTTTTATATATACGTGGCGGACGATCACCATGCCTTCTCTCGGCTATTTCTGGATTCATCGGATCAAAATAAGAGAGACCTCATCGAGCACCCTGACAGTGTTCAGTTCATCATAGGAGCACGCGCCAGGGTATGCGCCACGCGTAGACTTACTCGAACCATCGGTGCCCAGTTCACCCTTTCCTATCCATCCTCAAATGGATTGGCTGGCTCTCAAGCAGAGAGAGCACGCGCAGGAAAAAAAATAATAATAAAAAGCCCCACAGGGACCTGACTAAAAACTACTCTGTCTGCGTGTGCGTTCAGGCAAATCGTTCCCTATACATCCATTCTAAGCAACCAGACGAGCCCCTGAGCGGAGAAACGGGGGCATGAGAAAAAAAAAAAAAGAAAAAGAAGCGAGAACCAAAGGACTCTGTTCTATATTTGCACAAACGAGTACCTGTCGCCTGGGCCCCTTGTGTTGAAAGTGAGAGGGATTCCGCGCACTGACCAAAACAGACAGCCATGCCCTTTTAGTGTTGTGTTCTCTTTCTCTCCCCTTCCACCCGTGGGTTCTGCACAATGAGAATCTGCATGAATGGCGCGGCAGAGTCGAAGAGACCAAATACCCTTTTCTCGAGTCGACAAACTGTGAGGAACCAACAAAACTCCAATTTTGCTTCTCTGCGCATCCTTTTTTTTTTTTTGGCCGCCTCATCTTTCTCTTTCCACACACACACACACGCCCCCTATTCTGCCTTCCTTCTCTCTCTCTATATATCTCTCGCTCTCTCTCTCTCGTTCTCGCTCTCAGGGCTGGAGGTTTTCAGCCATCGGGTCACAAGGCACGGGGAATGAGGACTGTCAAGATTAGGGAGAATGGGCATAAGGTCTTGGGGACAGTGCGTCCTATCGATTCGTCCGAGAACAAGGTTGAAATGGCTAAGGGACGTCGTAAAAAAAAAAAGGTGTAGGGTCATTGCTGCGAGGAGGGGGAGAGGGAGAGGGAGAGGGAGAGGAGAAAAGAGAAGAAAGAAAGAAGGGGGAAGATCAAGCATCGGGCAAACTTTCAACAGACCCACTGCAGCAAGACCGTTCCGATCCAGGTGTGTTCGACGATGAAAGAACGTTGGACGGTTGGTAGGCGTGGGTGACAAGGTTGCATTGCGCAGGTTTGTTGTCCTGTGCCAAGTAAGGATGACATGCATGGGAGGGGGGTGGCAAGAGGGTGGCAAGAAGACCGATGGGATGGCATAGCGGACCACAGAATAAACTGGCTCGACACATGCCACTCCAAGCCCGGGGCAGGGTTACTTTCCCTGAGAAAAAGACCATGCACAAAGCACGACAGGAAGGACATGGATCAACTAACCAAGATTGGACTATGACACATTTTCGACCATTCGTCCTTTTTTATCCCCTTGTGCCGTTGGGGAAAGAGGGACTGCTACCAGCAGAATACACGTTGTAAAAGATCGGCAAGGAGTTCCCTCAATCGGTTTTTGCATGGAGACAAAGATGACAATAAAGACGGATGCTGTATGGATCCTTGAGCCCGATACAGGCGTACAATATTGGCGAGGCGAGGGAGTGTCTACGACGACGACCGTGCAGCCAATTACTCCTAGCGTCCATCCACACATGATTCTGCTTGCAAGGCTCTTTCCTCGAATCGCAGTTTGGGTTTTTACCAAGGACCCATTTATCGAATTTCCTGGCCACTCTTGAACAAACGTGTCCAGATGCTCGCTAGAAGGAAGAGGAGGCTGGAGGAAGAAGAAGAAGAGGAGGGATGAGGACATGGTCTGAAGCTATTACAATCAACGGCAAAGATCCACATGCATGCTCGGGATACCTCCTCATCTCACTCCTCTCGACTGTTTTGCCCCTTTAAATCTCAGGGCGTCCTTTTTATCATTATTATCTTCTTTATTATCTCCTCCAGCATGTCCATGGGACAGGGACATTCAATGGCTCAAGGGAAATCCTGTCCACTCTGCCGGTGAATTGATGGACCAGACCGGGTCCCTGGGCTTGGGCAACTCCCTTTTGAGCTCAACCCCGCGGAACGGCCCTTTTTTTTTTTTTTTTTTTTTTTTTTTTTTTTTACTCAATTCTTGTTTTCAGCTCGCTGCGCTAAAGGATCCCAAGGCTACGATCCATTCAACAGTGCTTAGCTTATGGACAGCGCGGGAAAGAATGAAAAGAGTGAAGCAAGGTAAGAAAGGGGGGGAGGGAGGGAGAAAGATGAGAACATGAGACAGAGAACGCAGCACGCAGAGCGAGACATCGTGCGGGGGGGAAAGAACCATGAAAAGAGGTTACGAAAAGAAAGAAAGAAAGAAAGAAAAAAAAAAAAAAAAAAAAAAAAAAAGTGCATCAGGAGAATGGGCAGGTCTGGTCAAGAAAGGACCCGGCAGAACAGACAAAAGCCTTTTGCTTTGGCCTGCAAGTTGCTTGGCGAAGCTCCTCGGCCCATTTTCCCTAGCACTCGTGATATGATTCCCATCCACGAAGGAGCTTCAAGAGGAGCCAGTGCCCACAAAGAGTCGGACGACAACAAATTGGCCGCGGGTTGCACCCTCTCCCTCCCCTCTCTGCTGTACGACTCTGGGGAAGAAAGGGGGCAAGCACAATCGGGGAGGGGAGAGGGAGGGGGGAGAAAAGAAAATGAGAGAAGAGGAGTAACGCAGAGCTCTGAGATACGAGACAAACCGGACACAACAGGCGGACAGCCAGAGCGAGAACCATCCGGCTCATTGAGCGGAGCAAGTCCACGGGATGCAAAAGAAGAAAAAGTGCCAGGAGGAAGAATTAGTATCTTGCTCTTTTTATCCCTTTTCTCTCTCTCTCTCTCTCTCTCTCTCTTGACCGAGCGGCCAGTGCCGCAGGGGTGCCTGACCCAGTTCGAAGATTGAGTCTGATAACGCGTCGGACAGACAGATACTGCCACTTGCTACGCGCAGGTGAGGTGTTCACATGAGGGCCAGATAGTCGCGTAAGCGCCAGGCGACGGGCGCGGCCTCAGACGGCCCTTGGTCAAGGAGGCGGCGACGCAGGCCACGGGCGTGGTTGACAGGGAGCCCTGAAGACATCGAACGGGGGAGGACTCGAATCATGCAATGTGCTTGCGGCCACGACAGCCCTCCCCCCCTCCTTTGTTTTTTTGGTTCTGTTCTTTCTCTCTTCCCGCGTTGAATCCCTCGCTGATGGGCTGCGGCCGCCAGTCCTGTGTTGACCAAGTGGACCCAAGGTGGGTCCCGAGCGTGGGCAGAAGAGGATGAAGCATTAACACAGGCAAATATGGTACTGGCAGAGGCCTGAGAATTGGTGGAGGTATGAGTATGAGCATTGGCATCAAGGTGAATATCATGATAGGTAATTGGACAGGGACTAGGATAGGTATTAGGATAGGGACCAGGATAGGCATTGGTATTAGAATTGACAAAGGGATAGGTATAGAAATGATAGGCAAGAAACATTGGTAAAAGTATAGCCTTGAATTAGCATAGACAAAAGGCGTATTGGCTTTGGCATTGACTGGCGACTCGTCCCTATCCTTGTCTTTTATTCTTTGCTAAATGGACCAAAACCATGCAACATAACCCCATGGCCATGCGACGGCCAAAATGCATACTGTTGGACCAGCCTCGGAACAACAGAAACAGAGCCCAGAAGAGTTCTCAGAAGAGAGAGAAAGAGTCATCGACGGGCGGCAGCTCTGAGTTGAGAGCGGGTCGAGAGAGAGCGAGAGTCTGAGAGTCGTGGACATCGCATCGTTTGTTTTCGACGCCATCCGCGCATCGACGCTCGCTATCTCCCTTTCTCTTTCTCTTTCTCCAACCCAGTTCCTTCCGTTCCTTCGCACACTCTCTCAACAAAACTTCTCTCTTTCCTCTCTTTCCTCTCTTTCCTCTCTTTCCTCTCTTTCCTCTCTTCCACTCCTTCTCTCGCTTCCATCGGACCCGCCTGCCGCCCACTTCTCCGTCTTCTTTCCTCTCCTCGCCTTTTTATTTTCTCTCTCTCTCTCTCTCTTTCTCTCTCTCTCTCTTTCACCATTGCCTACAAATTTGTTTCCTTTTGATCTTGTCCCATCGCCTGCCCTTCGCGCAGCTGTATTCGCTCATCCAAGTCTTTCGATTCTCCTTCCTCGACACACTCTCGCTAACACCAGACAGCAACAGCAACGGCAGACTGACAGCAAGCGCGGCAGCAAGAGCAAGCAGCAGTGACAACAACAGCATCTCGATAACGATAACAGAAGCAGTAGCAGCAAGCAAGCAGGCAGCAGCAGGCAGCAGCAGGCAGCAGCATCGAGCAGAAAAAAAAAATAAGAAAGAAAAGGCCAGGAATACTAGACCAGGCTTTCCCATTATACCCAAAGAGAAATTGAGCGGGTCCAAACCTCTCTTAGTCTCTTCGTCGTTTGGTTTACCTTCTCTCTCTCTCTCTCTTCTCTCTCTCTCTCTCTCTCTCTCTCTCTCTCTCTCTCTCTCTCTCTCTCTCTCTCTCTCTCTCTCTCTCTCTCTCTCTCTCTCTCTCTCTCTCCCTTTTTCTCCCTCTCCCTCTCTCTCTTTCTCTCTTTCCTTCTCTTTCTTTTTATTTTATTTCTCGGACTTGGGCAATTCCATTCGCTTGAGCTTGTAGCTCCTCATTTGTCATTCCTCATTGCTCGACGTTTGTTCGCCACTTCCCTTTTCCTCTCCCCCTCTCCCCCATCCGTCGCCCATTCACAGCTCCTGCCTTCCGCGGCCGCTGTCTCAACAAGCCCCGTTCGACCATGCGTGAATACAAGCTCGTCGTCCTTGGCTCTGGAGGCGTCGGCAAGTCGGCACTGGTAAGTTTCTCTTGGGCTATTTTTTTTTTTTTTATATATTCTCTTTACCTTTCCGAGGAGGAAGAGAGGGAGGAGGGGAGGGGGAGGCTGAACGTTCTCATTTGCCTTTTTATATTACCATCGGCGATTGCCGAACCATATTCAGGATTGTTGTATGAACAAATGGATTCTTTGGGCCTTCGGACGAAAAAAAAAAAAGGGCAGGATATACTTCTCTTTGTCAGGTTGTCTGTCTACGGGCATTGTGACCATCTTGTTCTTGTTCCAATGTTCTTGATGTGTCCCAGGCCAAACCAGACCGGACCAAACCTAGCCCAAGTCCAAAAAAAAAAAAACTCTGGATTGGGCAAAGGCACGTCTGGAAAAGGTTGTACGCGTCTTCTCTTTTTTTTTTTCTCTGCACTGGGTCAGGAGGGACGGAGAGGCGGGAGGGGCGAGGGGAAGAGAAAGAGGAGGTTCAGGGAGGAGGAGGAGAAAGGAGAAAGCCTGACCGGAGCAATGACACGGCTGGGGCATTGGGTCTTGCTAACCACGAGCAGAACAAGAATTGACGAAGAGCGAGTGAAAGTGAGTGGGAAATGGACGAGAAAAAAAAAAAAAAAAAGGCCTCACAGGCACAAACACCTGGCGACGGGATTGAGAGCAACCGAATGGAGACAGAAATGCGACCCACGACAATAGGGGATGAGCGAGGCAATTGGGGGGGAGAGAGGAGACAGATTGAGAGGAGTCGCGTTGCCATCGCCCCCCTCTTCTTTCTTTCTCGCTGTCTGACTGCCTCCTCCCCTGGGGTGACTGAATAAGAATCGAGGCCGGTCAAAGGAGTCTGCCAAATCGCCCGGTTCACATGGGCCCACTCGCACAGCTGAAAAAAGAGAGAAAATGCGTGCAAAAGAGGGCTCGACCCCTCGTCCTCCCTCCCGGCCCAGAAAAAAAAAAAAAAAAAAAAAAAAAAAAGTTCGTTGCACTGGGCAAGAGAGCGCCCAGGCGCCCTGCGCTGTGTGTTCCCTGCGGAGCATGAGCATGGCCATGGGTCCTTTTTGTCGCGCCAAGTCCAGGCGCAAGGAAGGCGCGGGCTCTGTCGAGGAAGGATAGAGCAAAGGCAGAACAGAGCCATGGAACGATAGAAGGAGATGGCCAAAGCAGCAGCAGAAAAAAAAAAAAAAAGAGACATCACATACACACGGGTAGATACCAGCAGCAAGTACGTGTGCGGCATGCTAACCATCATCATCGGTCTTTGCTTTTTCTCTCTTTTTCTCTCTTTTTCTCTCTCTTCTTGGGACATCGCTCCCCCTCTTCTCCTCTTCTTCCCCCCTTCTCCCCTCGCATCTCGTTCTTCCCATTCCTCACTCGCTTGGCCTCGCCTTTCTTTTCCTCTTTTTCCGGCTCTCGTACCTCCAAGACGGTACAGTTTGTGCAGTCTGTCTTTGTGGATCGATATGATCCCACGATCGAGGATTCGTACCGGAAGCAGGTCGAGGTGGACAACCATCAATGCATGCTTGAGATTCTGGACACTGCCGGGACGGAACAGTTCACGGCAATGCGGGATCTTTACATGAAGAACGGACAAGGATTTATTCTGGTTTATTCGATTATTGCCTCGGCCACATTCGACGAACTCACGGACTTACAAAGGCAGATATTGAGAGTCAAGGATGTAGATCAAGTAAGTTGGGCCCTACTCTTGTAGTCTTTCTTCTTTCTCCTTTCTCTCACATTCTACTATTGAGATGGGCATCTTGATTGCCTAAACCTGCATCCTCAGGAAAAAGAGAAAAAAGAAAGAAGAATGGGTGGATAGGGAGAGAGGGCATGCGAGAATCGGCTGCAAGGCCGTACCCGGGCATGCATTTTTGGACTGGTCCAACGAATGATCGGGGTGTGTGCTCGTCCAAAAGACGGTAGTTCAAACTGTGCAGGTTATGCAGGAAAAGTGGGTCGAAAGGAAAGGGGCGGAGAGAGAGAGAGAGAGAGAGAGAGAGAGAGAGATAGAGAGAGAGAGGAAGAAGGAACAGGTAATCGGATAGAAGCAACAGCAACAGAAGTCAGAGGCAGACGGACAGATGGACAGACAAACCAGACAGACAGCGACAGACACACAAGGCAACGGGCAGATAGCAGGACGGAAAAAAAAAAAAAAAAAAAAAAAAAAGGCGAGCAATGGGAAATGACACACTGAACACAGAAAACACAAACAAGGTTTTTTGGCTCGCACCATTGGTCTTTGCGGGCGGGGTACAAGGGGGGAGTGAGAGTGGAAAGGGTCAGCATGAACGAGGCTAGAGCTCACGCTCACGTTCTGTTCTGTTCTGTTCCCGTTGCTTCCTTCTTCTGTTTTCTCCTTCCCCCGGTCATACCATGTGCTTGGGCAACTGTTTTCTTCGCGGCGTGGGTCGACTACACAAAGGCTCACAGCCGCTCTGCTGGGTTGGGACGAGAGCGAGTCGATTCGAGTTGAGGCGAGGTGGGGCGAGGTGAGGAAAGAGAGAATAGATCAGTGGATCGCTGTGGAAACATCACCGCAGAACAATCCTAAAGAGCATCTTATCGGAGCATTGTCGTGGGTGTAAATGTGATAGTAGGAAAGTGGCTGACAGATGAATCCCTCCTTTCTGATCCCTGTCTCTCAGGTACCGATTGTACTGGTCGGAAACAAGTGTGATCTCGAGAACGATCGCAAGGTCCCACGAGAGCGTGGCGATGAACTGTCAAGACGCTGGGGCACACCGTTCTTCGAGACGTCAGCACGCACGAGGATAAATGTAGACGAAGTCTTTTACGAACTCGTCCGGATGATCAACCGACAGAATCCTCCAAAGAAGGACGGCAATGGAAGGAGGGGACGACGTTGCAGGATCATCTGAAGAGAAACTTTTGTTCTTGAATCTTCTTCAGGGTTGCCGTTTCATGCCTTTGGGCTCTCTCTCAGCTTTTTCATTCTTTTTCTCTCTCTCTCTCTCACTCCTTCTCTTGAGTTGATTCTTACTTTTGTTCGCTGCTGCAATTACTGTCCTTCAATTGAGGGAGAATGGGAGGATAAGGGTGATGTTCTGTCCTTGACAGTTTATGCCAATCCCTTCGCTCGTTCTTGTTGCTCTGTTCGTGCATTTTGCTTTTTTATTATCATTATTATCATCTCTTTCTTTCGTTCTCTTTCTTTCTCTTTCTTTTTCTACCTTTCTTTTTCCTTTCTCTCTCTATCTCTCTCTCTTTCTATTTCTTTTTCGTTTTCTTTTTTCTTCTTCTCTTGCCGTCATTTGCTTTCTGCAGTTGTTACACTCTTTCTGAAATGTTTCCATGGGATATCGAGAACAAACAGAGACCGAGAAAGGCAAGATGAGACGACTTTGAGCCAACGAACGAGAGAACGAGAGAGCCTAAGAAGGATTGAGGCTAGGAGGGACTTTTGAATTCAGGGGTCCCTTTTTTTTTTTTCTTTTTTTCTTTCTTCCCCATGATCCTGTTCACGGCTTTTTCCCCTTCTTCTCTCTTCCCTTCGAGTCCAGTCCGAGAAGAGAAGGGAAGAAGGAGACCAGAGCCTTCCACACGAAGGAGGACAAAAGGGAATACAAAACTCGACCTCGGCCCTTCCTCGGCCTTTTGCTTCGGCGACTTTATTCTTGATTGCTCGGACAAGTCTCTCTTGAGTTTGAGAGGAAAAAAAAAAAAAAAAAAAAAATAGCCCTTCTACTTTATCCTCTCTCTTCACTCACTCTCACCCACTCTCATTCTCTCATCAACACACACCCGTGTGCCTTTTTTCGTCTAATTCTTTCTGCCTTTTGTCTCTCGCTCTGTGCTGTATATTATGTGGTTTCCTTTTCTGTCGTCGCGTCCCCCAATCCTTCCTGTTTCTCTCTCTCTCTTTTTTCAATTTTCACTCTTCCACTCTTCTCTTTCAAACCACCCACGCACCTCCTTCCTTCTCTCTCTCTCTCTCTCTCTCTCTCTCTCTCTCTCTCTCATTCTCACACACTCTGTTTCTCTCTCTCTTTTTGATCATCAAAATTAAAAAAAAAAAAAAAAAACTCAACATGTTGTTCTAATAAACAAAAAGGATCGAATAAGACCCGACGAAAGTCCTATTTTAAAAAGGTCATAAGCCCCGCGCTTTTGACCCCCCCTTCCTTCCTTCCTTCCTTCCTTCCTTCCTTCCTTCCTTCCTCCTTCTTTTTCCTTTCCTTTTTCGCTATTATTCTTCAACATCCTCTCTCTGTCGATCGTCTGAACATCTGTTTCGATCCTACTTGCTAGCGCGCGACCATAGTCTTGTTGCCATTGGGCGAAGTCAGGGCCTAAAGGGGGTCATCATTTTTTTTTTTTTCAAACATTACAAAACGCCCTTTTGCCTTTTTTTTATTATTATTATTATAATTCTGAGTGGATTGGGGTGAGAAGAATGAGAAGAAGAGAAAAGAGTATAACAAGAAGAAGAAGAAGAAGAAGAAAAAAAAGATGACTGGGTGTGGATAAGGTTGAGAAGTGGAGAGAGGAAGGGAGAGGTAAGATGGTATTAGTGTAAACTAACAAGTCTTAATGTAAAAGAGTGAGTGAAAGAGAATGAGAAGGAGAGAAAGAGAACTATAGACAAGGTGGGTCAGTGTAAAATAAATAAATAAATAAAAAAAAAATGAAAAAAGATTATCCTTCAATCTTTGCCCCTCTCCTCAGGAATTTGGAAGTGAGAGACGTTTGTGAGTGTGCATAAGCAAGAGCAGTGAAAAAAAAAAGAAAAAAAAAAAAACGCACACAGAGGATACACATGCAAATAGTAATAATAGTAACTGTAATAAATATATGCTGAAATAGACGGGATGTGCATTGAATGAATCCAGAGTAACTCTTCTCTCAACAGCCTCAATGGGGTGAAAGGCCATAAGAACCCATCGGTGCTAGGTCAAGAGGATGATGGCGCGCAAGCGCATATGACGTATGTCCGTAATGTTGTGGTTGTAGTGGCGGTTGCTGTTGCTGTTGCTGTTGTTGCTGTTGGTGAGGATGACCACCAAATGGAGTTGTCGCCCCAAGCTTGATATCCATCGGTTCTTCCTTTGGAAACGAGAGTTTCATTTCCTCTGTATGTCCATCCATCGTTGTGGCCATTGGTATGGTAGAAGTGGCACCCGTCGAGGAAGGAGACGAGGCTGAGATGGGAGCGGAGGCACTCGCGTGGTGGGACAAAAAGGTCTCGGGTTCATCAAAGTATCTCAAAGGATCACACTCGCCATGACCCTGTCCAGGCTCTCGTTTAATCAATCGTTCCGAAGAGTGATTGTTGGCAAGTGTGGAGAGTGGTGAATGCGATGGTACCACCTGAGCTGGGGCAGAGATCGTTGAGGGGTGATGTGGAGGCGTGGCACTCGAAGGTGAGAAACTATACAGGGATGGTCGCGATTGTGCCGTGGCCTGGCCTCCGTTTGAGTCATTTGAAAAGTATCCCCCTGATAACTGGTGAACCATGGTTGTAGTGGCGGTTGTTGCCGCTGTCGACATCGACGTTTTTGTCAGATCCGATTCTTCAATCGTGGGTAAAGAAGAAGACGAAGCCGGTGACAGCGGAGAAGATGATACAGATGAGGCCGTAGATGTACCATGAGCCATCGGGTTGGTGTACACCTCAATTTCTGGTATCATGTCAAAGTGATCCATGATACTCAAGTGGTCATCCAAGACGAGTGCTAGGGATGAATCAAACATGTCATTATCCACGGGCTCTGCCTTCATGGTCCCGGTTCCAGACTCCGCAAGCCTCGAGCGCGATGGGTCCTCTGGAACTATGTTTGGCCCAGCTCCAACACTCGCTCCCGTGTTCACGCCAAACCCAGATTGGGGTGGACTGAGCTGAGGACGGTCATAAGAAATATGCAACGGATGCTGAGGCATCGACCCCGATACTGGATTCTGATGTGGGTTCGGGTTCAGAGGACCAGGCGCAGGGCCCGACTTGGTCGTTGAGAACGCATGATATCGAGTTTTGTCCGCAGAGAACGGCTCGGTCCCAGAGTGGCCCCAACGAGTAAATGAGAGATGATGGGGTCTTGCGCTGTTATCACCTGCAGGGCCACGAAAACTGGTAGGTGTGCCACTGCCATTGTTGGCAGCGACTGAGACAGCATTCGCGACAGTCACCCGTTGCGTGTTCACAAAGTGCTCGTCACTTGAAGTAGGAGACAAGGCTGGCATCATCATCAGAGGAAACAGGCAATAGTAAATGAAATGAAAATAAAAAAAAAAAAAAAAAAAAAAAAAAAAAAGTAAGAAACCTTGCTCTTGGTATCCCGCGTTTTTGGGGTGAATACCCTATCTGAGACAGGCCCTTCATCTCTAGCAGTGACCGCTCCAGCCAACGCTGGCTGTACGATAACAGTGGTCGCTATAATTCTTCACTACCGTTCCCCCGATACCTCCCAATGGCAACAAGAACCGGTACAGCACGGAGAACTCCCTTTCTCATTACCTTGTGATTGAATACGTGCTCCTTGCTGAAGACTGCCTTCTGCAGTGTGTCCATGTGTGTTGCCACCAAAGGCGCCTGATGTTTGTTGTGAAGGAGGAGGGAACGAAGCATGTTGGTTATAATACATTGTCTCCTGTTGCGGCAGCTGCTGTGGTTGGCACTGAGATGGTTGAGATTGTGGTGGCTGTATTATCAGCGACTCTGTGCTACTGTTGTTGTGCTGAGAAATGGACTGTTCATCATAGGGACTAGCTCGACGACTGGCATTGTCACCGAAGCACGACTTCCAGGTGGTGCTAAAGATGGATGGGGTGCTGTTGGACCGTACCAGAGTCAATTGGGATATAGGCTGACGCGTAGCATCGTTTGTACTGAAGGGTCCCTTGCTGCTCGAAACCAATTTTTCAGGAGTTGCATTCATGCTATTAGCTCTCTGTTGCTGCGTTTGTTGAGGCGCCTGCTGTTGCATCTGCGCCTGTGGCTGTTGTAGCTGCTGCTGTGGCATGCGTCGATAGGTTGGAAAAGCTGCTTGTGTTGGAGATTGAGACGAGTTGCCATACGAAATCCAAGGTGAAGATGACCGCCGATCCAACTGAGATGCAGAGACAGCCCCTTCGTTGTATTGTGAGACGAGGAACGGAGAGTTTGGTGTTCGACGAGGCATACCCTGTCCGTAGTTGCTGGGCCGTCTTAGGGTTTGGGATGGGACATCGTACGTGGCAGTGGTGGCCGCCGTTGTCGGGCGATCATATGGTGTGATACCCGCATGTGCCGGGAACATACGCTCGACATTGAGGTGAGTTGGTGTTGGTGGGAGTGAGGACGAGTGAGCGTCTGGTGCTGTATGGAATGCAGGGTCATCGAAAGGGTAGTATGAAGAGGGGCCACGGGTTGTGGGGGCACTAGATGGTCCGCTGCTTGTGGAGGGGGTTGAGCCAGCAGAATGAGAGATGGGGAGATTAAAGTAATCATCCCCACCATTACCAACACCAAACTCTGTACTTGGATAACACCCAGGTGGATAACTGGGAGTAGTCGGCGTCACACATTTTGCTCCTGCAGGGGCTGGAAAGATGGGTGCTGAAACGGGGCGGCCTCCGCTCGCATTGCTGCCGCTGGCAGGTCCCACACCGGTTCCTACCCCTCCTCCTCCACCATTGCCTCCTGCTCCAGCAATGAATAGGTTGCGCAACGAAGATGGTGAGGACGAATAGCTGTGAAGTTTCCGTCGTGCAGAGGCAAGCTCGCTTGTTCCGGATCCATCATCAACCACACGCGCAGAGGCACTCACTCGTCGTAGCATCGGACTAAACTGCTTTGGAGGTTGGTAGTCATCGTCCTTAAGCCCCATTCTAGGTCCCCGGCTACCACAGCCGTGGTCATAGCTAGCGCCCCTGTAAGACGACGATGACGAAGTGGATGACGGCGACGAAAGCCATCCATGGTTATCATCAAATGACCCTGGAAACCCATATCCACCATTCGAGCTCGCTATTCTAGCATTCGCTGCTGTTGCAAGAGCCATGGCTACTGCAGCAGCGGCAGCTGCAGAGGAAGAGCCCGAAGTCGAGCGTGGGGGTCGCATGGTCGGTCCCACCATCGTACACTGGACAGAGTTCTTTTCGCAGTTCTTGCAAGGATGGCACTTGTCAACGTTACACTTGATCTTTCTATAGCAACCGATAGTGGTATATATGTTTTAATCATTTTTTTGTTCCCCCGCCAAGGCCCCATCCCAAGACAACGCATCCAATTGAATGGTTTTTTAAAAAATAGTCAGTAGCCAGCATAAGAGCGATTGGTGCATCATTGTAATGGTATGAAGAAACATTGACTAGGAGGCCATCTTTTTTTTTTTTTTTTTGCATGGTCTTCCAGAAGCAATTTTTGGTCATGCCAGCCGGTGTATCGCATTTCTCTCTCTTTCTCTTTACTAGGACACCGGACCGATATAAAAAGAAAGAGAGAAAAAAAAAAGAAAGAAAGACACTGGGCAATGATGATGCGTATTGCTGGGTAGGCTAATCCCCAAGGTAAAGGAGAGCATACAAAGCAAGGGATCGTATGGGATGTAAGGGAGAGGGCAGTATGGAGACAGGCAGGCAGACGGACAGGAAGGACAAAGAGAGAGAAAGAGAGAAAGAAAGAGAGAGAATAAAGCAATCATGGAGGTACACACACAAGAGAAAAAAGGAAGGAAAGGACGAGGGGTTAGGCAATAGGGTGAACCCAAAGCAGTAGTCAAACCATGCAGTGGGGGACCCCGCGGCTCATGGATAGCATTCGTTTGCAATGAAACGGGGCCGACTGACAAGTCTTAAAAGGCTAGTCTGCTTCTTTTTTTCTTTTCTTTTCTTTTTTTGTTATTGCAGAACATAACAAAAGAGAAGGCAGATGAGGAAAGGAGGAAGAAAAAAAAAGGTATTACTGCTGCTCCCTTTCCAGTCAATCTCATTTGAAGAACACTGGGATTGAAGCAGGAAGACGGAATGGGGGTGAGGTGTGGTGATAGAGGTTGTGGTGGAAGTGGCATTAGGAGGAAGAGTGCAAGGGCGGTTGAGTTAACCGAATGTCCAAATCTGCGGGCAAGGAATGGAATCAATACCAACAACACAGATGTCTCTTTTCAACGAAGGAGAGTTTTTCCGAGGTACTCCAAAGTTTGCCCCCTCTTTTTTCTGCTTTTTTGTTTTCTTTTCCTTACTTACCGATAGTGGCATGTGTCACAGGCCATTTTTGAGCGTCTGCGGATTGGGATGGCTGCTGCCATTGACGCCGCTGCACCTGGTTGAACGGGTCGTTCCAAGGACTCGGTAGATGGCCGACTACTGCCCTCCATGATTATGAGCAGTTCGATCCAGCTGAATTAAAAGATAAAAAAAAAGAAAAGTAGATCTCCTCGATGGGGTCTTGCCGAGATACTGGGGCTGCTGAGGAACGAGTCCCCAAGGGGGAGGAAATGAGGGGGGGGGGGAGATGGGAGTCAAAGGTACAAATAATGGCCTGTGTCCTCTCCAATGAAGAGACAACGTTATCAGTGCTCTGTGCAGAGCACTAGAGAGCGAGAGAAAGAGAAAGCTGGATAGAGATCCTTTGATGGAGAGTGTGTGGAGTGTGGAAGCAGGAAAAGAAAACAAGGGCGGCGAGAAAAGTGGGACTAGTTTTAACGTTCGGGATGGGTTATCTCGCTATGCACACGAAGGGTTGCAAAATGGCAAAGTGTCGAAAAATATGGTGCCTGAAAAAAAAAATACAGTTGGCCTGCAACACGAAGGTTATAATACACATTCTTCCAGCCAGAAATAAAGTTAAGAGTCTGGAACGTGATGAAGAGATGGATGATTATTAATTAGGGAAAAGGACGACCAACATTGAAAAAAAAAAAAAAAAAAAGACAAAAGAGAAAAGGTAAAATAAGAGGTGAAAGGGGTAGAGAGAGGGGAGAGGTCGGATGAGAAGAAATGGGAAAGAAAACACCTGCAGGCGAGAGAGAAAGGCTATCAAAGGTCAAATAGGTGAGGGGTTGGAGTGGGTACAGAGCGGTCATAGAAGGATTTTTGAGGTGCTCCAGCGAATTGAGGCGCGCGTCGATGGCCAGTGAGGTTCCAACTGTGAACTGGTCGAGAGGGAGAGAGAGAGCGAGAAGGAAAGGGTGAAAGAGCGAAAGAGAGAAAAAGAGAGAGAAAGAGAGAAAAAGAGAAAAAGAGAGAAAGAGAGAGAGAGAGAGAGAGAGAGAGAGAGAGAGAGAGAGAGAGAGAGAGAAAGAGAGAGAGAAAGAGCGAGAGAGAGAAGGTGAGGGTGAAAGAAAGAGTGAGTAAGAGAGCCAGAAGAGAAATCAAGGGATATGCCGTCCTTGGCTGACAGGCTGACAGAAGCAAGAACATTTTGAGCGAACAAGAAAAAAGTCCTCATACCAACAGGGAGGAGAGGGGGCCATTCAAGATGATTTCCATGCAGGAAGGCAACTAAGACCAGACGTGCTGTCATGGGAGAGAAGAAGGAGGAGAGAGAGAGAAAGAGATAGAGGAGGAGTAGGAGGAGGAAGAAGAAGAGGAGGAGACAAGTCAGAACAAAAAAAAAAAAGAGAGACAAAGAGAGAGAGAGAACAAGCTTGAGGCCAGAAGGAGGTTGGGTTAGTAACGCCATCTGGCATCCAGATAGCCATGCCAATCGCGCGCGATTCAGCCAAGGCGCAGATGCGAATGAATGTAAAAGATATTGGACATGCATTCGGTCCCTTGTTGGCTGAACTTTTGTTGGAAGACGGGGTGATAAGAGACAGTAGCATGGCAGAACAGCGGGGTTGCGATGCATGCGGCTTCTTGATGCACCGGGTGCTCGGTTACTCCCCCACAGCGTCCGTGAGAAACGGAGTAGGGGGTTGAAAGGGCCCAAGGAGAAATACTGACTGGAAGAAACGCTTTGTTTTTTGAGACCGTTTCTTCTATTTAACAATGTGGGGTCCAGATTATTGTCCAATATGGCTAGTCTCTCAGAATGAAAAGTTATCGGTGTTGTCTCTTGTTCTCTCTCTTTCTCTCAAGGATTCTAACCCTTTGCATTCCTATAGTTTTTAATCAGGGTTCATATCCATGCAATCGTTCGGACCTTGGATTTTTTCTAGTCCTCTCTCCTCTCTCCCTCTCTCTCTCTCTTTCTTCTTCTTCCTCCCCATTCTTTCCTCCCTCCTCTTCCTCCTCTTCCTCCTCGTTTTTTCTTTTTCAATCACTCGCTCCTTTCTACGGAGAACCTCTGCTTCTACCGAAAACCCCGAGTTTGCAATGCTACTGCAGACCTTCTTGAGTTTTCTTCATATTTTTTGTCTAAGTGATTTTTCTTCCTTCTTCTTTCTGCCTATGACCAGAAGTTTGATAGCTCTTTGTCATGTTTTTTTTTAAAAAAAAAAAAGAAAAAAAGAAAGAAAGAAAGAAAGAAAGAAAGAAAAAGGGTTCCTAAAAAAGATCAAATCATGGGTCGTCTTTCAGTTCTCATGAAAACAAAGCTGAATGTGAGAAAGGTTGAGAAAAAAAAAGAGGGGACTTTGTTAAATGATCTCATTCGGTGGATAGCAAAAAAAAAAAAAAAAAAAAAAAGTAAATAAAAAAAAAATTCTTTGTCAAGGGATGAAGGGGATCAACACCAGCTCCATAGAAACTTGACAAGGTTGCAAGGCATCCCCACCCCATCTCTCCCTTTCCATCCCACCTCTCCCCTTTCCATTCCACCTTCTCGTTCGTCCATCTTATGTCTTTCTTTAATAGATTAGTTTTATTTGTTTTATTTTTTTTCTTTTCATTTCTTGCAAAGATGCTTGGTTCCGCCGTTGAGCGTCTAGTAGCGGTGATCCTCATTATCGTCCGTATTATCACCGTACTCGAACAAGTTCAGCTAGAGAAAACAACACAAGAGAAATTAGAATAGTGGATTATAAGACCAGCACGATGGGAAAGGCAACAGGGGTGGAGACAGAGAGAGAGTGCGTGTGCGTGGGTGTGAAAAAAAAGCTTACTCTTTCGCGCTTGGCCAGAGCTAAAGACTCCTGGAATTTGGTGACCAAGTGTTGATTCGATGGATGACGGGCATAGCGTGTCTTGAGGGAGAGTGTGGCCAGACCTTCGCGGACCAGCTCTGCATTCAAGCTACGATCAGGATCCTGTGAAATTGAAGGGTCATAAAGGATCAAATGCATGACATTGTTTTCACGCTGCTCAACGACTCCAACCAGCTGGGTTCCTGAGACGAGATCGAGGAAGCGGTTTTTGGCTTCTTGACCATAGTCATCATTTGCTCCTGGAACATTGACATAGGCCAAAACTGCTTGGTGTGCCTGTTGAGGAAGAGAACTGAACTGCGATGCGAGGGGACATACGCGGCTCAATGGGATAGTCTCTGACTACAAGTCAGGAACAGGGGGGAAAGGTGCTGGTGAGTGAAATACTCCTAAGCAGATCTGTATCTGTAATAAACGACATGGCCTTTGCTTTTACCCCACGATTCATCGCTTCACGTTTTCTAGAACTTACGTTGCCATAGTCAACATAGATAACCTCGACGCTCTTGGAATCAGCAACGTTGCGGACGACCTTGGCACGATACCACTGATTGTCTTCAGTGAACTGGGCACTCACAGTCTCGCCCACACGAGGCTTCCAGCCTACTGGTGCAGTGGGTGCAGCCTTGTGATGAACGCTCAGTTCGCTCATCAACTTTTCGAGATTGTCAAGGTTCTTGTTAGCGATCTGGACATAGAAGCGGCCGTCTGAGGTAATCTCCGAGACGACAACATCAAGGTATTCCTTCTTCAATGGCTTGGTTTGGTCGACTTCCTCCTCCTCCACCACCGCATTGGGGTCTTCATTGACCCAGATCTAATTCATATCACATAAACTTAGACCGTGAGTTTCTTCCGTCGCTACAAACGAAAACAAAGCTGTGCCTATGAAAAGAATAGTAAAGCATTGTTTCTTAAAAAGACTTACATTCTTGCGGGCCTCCTTGGCAGCACGCTCTGCAGCGTACAGTGCGCTAGAGTGTTTGCTCTGATCAGCACTATAGCTGTGGACAGAAGCCAAGCCTTCCTGGAGAAGAAGAGCAGCGACGTTTTCAGTCTTGTTGAGCCACATCGTGCCGATGAAGCCACCAACCTTGTCCAACGACTCGACTTCGATCTCCACCTCACGCTGTTGGCATCGACGAGATACAAAATCGAGAGCTTCAGCACCAAAAGGCTCAGCCTTCTCTGTGGGTGAGCGGGCAGCACGGGGGCAGCGAACTCCACCAAGAACGAATGTAATCTTGCAGTTCTCCTTAGGAACGATCAACTTGAAACGGGATCCATTGGCAACAAAGTCAACAGTAGCCGAGATGCGTCCTCCACGCTGGAAGAAGGGCAAGAACTGCTTGGCCTTGGCTGCGGACTCTGAGGCATCGGACCATTTGTACTTTGGTGGCTCCTTGTCAGAGTGCTTGCCCTTACCCTCTTCCTTTGCTCTAATACCAAACAAGACAGATTACAGTCCATGATGAGTTAGTAGAACCAAGGGACTATAGAACATGTATATCACCACTTCTCTCTTTCTTTCAATTTTTCGATGTCCCACAAATACATACTTTGCTTCGGCAACCAAAAGCTGATCATAGAACTGCGAGCGATCCTCCTTGGACTTGATCACATCGGCAAGACCTCTCAGAACCAACTGCTCTCCAATGTTGACCTCGCCAACCTTCACAGTGGCACATTCTGTAGGCTCTGGGAACTGGTCCGAGGGAGGCTTGACATAGTCGATCGTGATGTGAACGTTCTTGCCAATCAATCTCCTGCGAAGAAGCTCCTTTGCTTCGTAATCGTAAGAAGCAACCTCGACACCCTTTTGCTGAGGGAGTCTTTGAAGCAAAACAAACAATGTAGAAACCCGAGATAATATCAGAAGGTGATACTTCATCGTTTTTCAAAGTAATCTATTCAGTATCCAGTAGCTCGTGTTTTACCTGTTTGGTGCCTTGATGTTCGAGAGACGGATCTTGCGTTCCTGTCCTCTGGCATTTCGAACGATAATGGTATCTCCTGTCAGGATTCTTACAACCTGAGGTTTCCCGGTTACACACACCATCCATAAATAGAACCCAAAACACTTTCAGTCAATGATCGAAAAATAGCGAGACTTGGGAGACATTATCTTTTTTTTTTTTTAAAAAAAAAAAAAACCTCCAGGAAGTCTTACCGTTGCATCGAATTCATGATCCTGGCCCTTGGATTTTGTGACGTGATCCTGCCAAATACGAGCCTTGGCCGCCTGGGCCTTTCGCTCAGCATTCCGGAGTGCGGTTGGGCCTCCGGTCACAAAGGTGATGCTCCAGTCTGCCACCTTGGCAAGACCACTACCGACCAAGAACTCGGCAATGTTTCCAGCAGGGTGATGAACTGATCCAAAGAAGCTGTTGGCGCCCTGACCAACTCCCTCCAACACCACACGAACCTCGCGCTGGAGCAGACGAGACTCTACGAAGAACTTGGCCTACAAGAAAAGAAATTAGATTGGGCCTTTCTCGTGAATTGATATTTACGCGGACGCGGCGTGGCTCTTTATGCTTACCTCCTCAGCGAATGGCTCAACGACATCCTCCGTATTAGGAATACCTTGACGGATAGCAGGGGCTCGGATACCCGAGATCAAAAGTGTAATATATTGATGCACACCATTGGGGAGCATAAGGCAGACACGAAGAGTCGATCCATCGCGGATATTTTCAATGATGGCTAGAGGATAGCGAAAAGTAGACCTATCTGTTAGATCACGTCCTTTTCTTTTTTTCTTTCTTTCTTTTTTTTAAAAAAAAAAAAAAAAAAAAATCGTCTTTACCTGGCAATTGCTTTCCCTTGTACTTTCCAAGAAAAGAGTCGGCATCTTCCTCCAAGTTGTAGCTAGCCTTGCGAGCACCCTACAATCAGGCATGATTTGATTTTTTTCCCCCACCATAATGTCAAAGCATCAGTCTCCATGGATTTTTTTTCTTCTTCTTTCAATTGAACTCGCTCTTTCCATCTCAAACCCTCTCCTCTTCTCTCAAAGGTTCATCAATCATACACTTACAGATTCAGCATCGGCCCAGATACCACGTTTGGCAGCCTGGGCCTCACCCTTGAACGAATACAATGCTTCCAAATCCGCATTCTCGGCTTCTGAAGATCGACCTTCACGAACATCTGCCCAACCTTCACGAACAATTGTCTGAGCTACATTCTCGTCGTTCAAATAGACGGAACCGTATTCACGGCCTGTGTTGGGAACCGTGTGATCAACTCGGAAGGAGACTTCTTTGCCCACCAAGAGCTTGCGAAGGAAATTGCGTGCTGCGAACGCGAAGGGCTACACAATACAGTAATAGTGTTTGAGAAAAGAAGAAAAGAGTGAATGGGGGTTGTTAAAGATCTGAAATAATGGGAGTAGTTCAGCATTGTTCATCTGAAAAGGCACAGATCAGCATGCCAGCCATGGAATAGTGACATGGGACTAAGATGAGAAGACGTGTCACATGCCAAAGAGACTGACGCGTTCCAAGGACGAGCCTTTTCTTTCTTAAAGAAAAAAAAAAAAAAAAAAAAAAAAAAAAAAAAAAAAAAAAGTGACATTCAGTAATGGAGGAGGTCATATACCTCATCAGAACGATCCTTGTTGCCGAGCTTAGGGGCCTGGATGTGGTTGAGTCCAAGGGTGCGTGTTGCTGGAGGTCCGCCGGCGCGTGGACGTCCACTAAGGACGACCATATCTGCAGAGAGAACGGACTTTACGGTAGCCTTGCCAGACGACATGATGGACAGGGAGGGGGATAGAGGAGAAAGGAAGGAAGGAAGGAAGAAGGGGAGGAGGGACGAGTAACAGAAAAAAAAAAAAAGGAAAGGAAGAATGAGAGTCGAAGAAAAAAGAGTAGAAAGGAGGATGGGGCGATGGAGAACAAAAAAGAGAATTGGGGGGATCAGAAAATATTAGTGTGCGTGTGAGAGCCAGGGGATGGGAGAGGAAGACCGTGTCGTGCAGTGGAACCTACCAGTCTGTCTGTGATGAAGCGCGCTCTTATTGGTCGGGCGACCAGCGTTGGATTCGTTGGAGACGACTCAATTTTTAGACCACCTGAGCTCCCATCTTTTTGCTCGTTCACATTCCATCAGTCCATCTCCCCTTCCTTTGCTCGGGCCCCATTCTCTTTCTTTCTTTCTTTCTTTCTTTCTTTCTTTCTTTCTTTCTTTCTTTCTTTCTTTCTTTCTTTTTTTCCCTCTCTTTTAGCCAGGTTTGTAGCATCCATGACCACCTGTCGTTTAGGACGTCCATCTTATCAATAAAAAAGTTGGAGCTGCACAGGAGGCGAGAGCAGTGACCATGAGTTTGTACCCCACATCGGCCATTGGACCTTCTCACAGCATTCTTCAGGTTGAAAGAGGGGAAATGGCAACGAAGACTGCGACAGAAGGCGACGTTGCCCGTTAGCTGGATTGAAAAATATGACTAAAAAGGTGGAATACTGTTATTTTGGCGCGTCTTGTTCCTGAAAAATGAAAAAAAAAAAAAAAAGCAACGAAATTGAGCTTGATCGAGAGATGACCTATTGTCGTGAATGCATTATCCTAGTATATCAAACACTGGATACGATAATCAGCCTCCTTCTCACCCCTCTTCTTTTCAATTGCTCCATGACGTCTGTGCGCCGTGGCTCTTGAAGCCTCAGAGATGTCCAATTTTTTTTTTTTGTAAATCTGGTTTTTATGTATTGTCGAAGTGAAAGGGACGACTATCTCTCCACGGACAGTAAATCAAATACATGCCTTGTCCTTGTCTCTTGACATGGAGCATAGCATTAGAGTGACATCACTCCACCATATCCGCGTTGCTTCTCCTGGTACTTGGCAATCAAAAAGGCCATATCCAACGCTTGCTCATAATTCATACGTGGGTCGCAGTGAGTCTCGTACCGCTCCAACAACTCTGCATCCGCCAATTCCATCGACCCGCCCAGACACTCTGTTACTCGGTCTCCTGTCAACTCAAAGTGAACTCCTCCCAGATGGGTCCCGCACTGTTGATGGATCCGGATCGCTTGTGAGAGCTCCCGTGTAATGTCCATCATATGCCTCGTCTTTAGTCCCGAAAGCGATTGTTTCGTGCTATTGTGTATGTGAGACCAAGGAGTGAGCAAATCAGGACACTCGGCATCACTTTCTAAACGGCACAAAATACAGTCGTTTTACTTACTTTCCATGCATTGGGTCACAGGCCCACACAACAACGTGTCCCGAGTCTTGGACTGCCTTGATATGTCCTGGGAGATACTTGCCAACAAGATCTACTCCATACCGTGTGATCAATGTCACCTTGCCAGGCTGTCGGTCTGGATCCACCACATTCAGGAGATCTGCAAGTTCCTGAGGTGCCATGCTAGGTCCACACTTAATGCCGATCGGGTTCTCGATACCTCGGAAGTACTCCACATGCGCTCCATCCAGTTGTCTTGTCCTGTCTCCAATCCAGAGGAAGTGGGTTCCTACATTGTAGTACCTTTGTTGTGTTGGGTCATTGGGATCCGTCATCAGCCTCGTGAGAGCCTGCTCGTATTCAAGGACGAGTCCTTCATGAGATGCAAAAATATCGACAGTTGTCAAAGTTGTCAGGAAGGAAGAGGCGCTCGCATTTGGACCAGTCGCATTGGGGTCCGCCCCGATAGTCTTCATAAAGTCAAGAGCATCTGTTAGTCGGTCAACAATTATCTGATATTCCTGTCGAAGAGTTGATGACTTGACGTGATGGAGATTCCAGTTGGATGGGTGGTGAAGGTCAGCGAATCCCTCTATAAAAGTTGAAAAAGAACCAATTTTTCATCAGTTACATCTTGTTTATCTTGCTTATCGTGTCTATCGTTGAGTCGAGTGCTCAAGGAGTACGACCGAAACTTACCAGCCAAAATGGAACGGACATAGTTCAAGGTTGCTGCTGAGTGAAAATAAGCACTATTTAGAACAAGGATCCCAGAGAGGGTTGAGTTAAACTTTAAGATACACATCCAATTGACTCTCCTTTCTCCCCGTTCAACACACAAAGATTGATTCCCGTCCTACCCAAGTAATCTTTCTGGGTCCGGATTCCTGTCAGCAGGGTCATAGCCATTGATGTTGTCTCCACGGTAGCTCAGGATCTCTTTGCCTTCATGCATCTCCGTGGGCTTGGACCGAGGTTTAGCATACTGACCAGCCATGCGAGCAATCCGAACAACCGGCATTCTTGAACCCCAAATGAGGACCAATGACATTTGAAGAAGGACCTTGAGCTTGGCTTCGATTGGGTTCTACAAACAAACACATTGCAGATCATGGTGGATCGTGTGGAGAAGGATAAAGTGGCCAACGTCCATCACGAGGAGATTGTTATCAAGATAACAGTGTACCTGTGAGCATTTGAGCAACAAAGAGTCATAGAAATCTTTGGTACCAACCCCTCTCTTCCTCCAGTCGCCATCACCAGCCCCGGGAAAGAAACAGAGGAGGAGTAAGGGTCCTTAAAAAAAAAAAAAAAAAAAAAAAAAAAAAAAAAAAAAAAAAAAAAAAAAAAGGGCATAACTACCTGAGAACAGTAATCAAACAGCTCTGCACAGTCACCACCTTGGAGCAGGAATGCTTTTCCTCGTGCCACATCCGCGAGCTGTCGTCGAAGTCGGTGGATCTAAGTGAAAAAAAAAGGCAATTTACTTCCGTGAGCGGAGAAACACAAATCTGGGAAAGAGGCCGAAGAAATGCAATGATCTTTTTCTTCTTTTTTGCTTTCCTGCAAACAGTTACTGAGTGGGAATGGAGCTAGTAAAGAGATAGCGTATCTTGAGAGCATTGATGGTCCTTATCCTTTGCTACTTACCTCTCCAGGAACGACCATGGGTGGTAAACGCCCGACTTTGCCCAGGACCTTTTCCAGATGTGCTTGGTCCTCATACTGAACTTCTTGCTTAATAGGTTTGGACTGCCACGAGCTCGGTGTCCAGTCCTTGGCAGAGACCACCTTGGGAGGGAGTGTTGGGGTCATGGAACGAGATGACATGTCGCTTGGGTGGAATGAATGTAGACGATGGAGAAAGAAGAAAGAAGAAAGAAGAGAAAGAGAAAGAGAGGGAGAGAGAGAAAGAAAAAGTGGAGCTCGAGGGCTTTTTTTCGTTGTCTGTGCGCGAAACTATATCCATGCATCTTCTGATGGTAATAGTGGCTGCAAGTTTGCCAAATGGTTTAACGCACAGACGTCCTTTGGCAGTAAGATCTCTCCTTGCCACCATAGGATCAAAGGATGGTCTTGTCGATGAGTTGATACTGCGTTAATGAATCACTCATATTCTTAGGAAGTATACTTACAACGCTATAGAGTTAACTACTGAGGGCGCGGTAGTATTGAGCTCGTCGAGAAGAGCCATGTCCACAAACACAGAAATCAGGCAATCATACAACAAAACACAGTATCAAGCCAAGAGATGAATGGCAGCTAGTCAGGGTTCGGGGAGTATATGGCTCCTTGTCTATTACGATGAACGTCTATCCGGATGAGAAATCCGGCCCGCCCACTGACTCTCTTTCTGTTTACTGAGAATGATCAAGCTCCTTGTCAAGCAATATAGTAACTGGTTTTGGTTAATGTTGGAGAAGGCTGCGAGTTACTTGATCCCACTCTTTTTTACATTTGACATGACAGAGATCTCACACCAAGGATCTCCAACTGTACTGAACTTAGCTTCCTATCTAACTTTTTTTTTTTTTTTTTTTTTTTTTTTTTTTGAGAGATCCAGATGCAAAGAGAGAGAAAGAGATAGAGATAGAAATGATGGTAATAAAATTAGGCACAGTATTAATGGGGATTCAGCAGAAGTGAAGCAAAACCGATGCTACCCATCAAGGAATAAAGCAGCTGAGGCAAAGGAAAAGACTATCCTTCATGGCAATTGCCGTTGTCAATGCCCCACGGAACCTGCAAAAAAATAAAATCGAGATGACCAGAATTAAGGCCAAGGTCAACAGGCAGCTCCTGCTCCGACTTGCAAGGCTTTTCTCTCTCTCACAGACACCTTTTCTCTCTCACTCCATCCCTCTGTCTGTCTGTCTGTCTGTCTGTCTTTTTTTTTTTTTTTTGCACTCTCCGCCCCACCCTCCATCAAGCCCAGCATACGAGACCAGCTAGAGCAAATCGACCCCTTCACCCCTTCTCAAAGGCTGGAGAAGAGCAAGAGCAAGAATCCCACAGAACTAACAATAAAAATTATTTCGGTGACATAATTAGGAAATGTCACAATTTTGGCTGTGCCAGAGGACTGTTTATTTGAGTTCTTGGGCTAAGTTCACAGTCTCCTCTAGCTTGGCAACGGTGCCTTGGAGATCCTTCCATGCACAATGGCGCTTTCTGGGACTGTCAATAATAACGCTCAGTTCACTCCAGAGTCTCTTCAACTTGGCGTAGCTATCTTTCATCTCTGCTGCTCTAGCTTCTTCCCTTTTCATTTTCTCATCTCTTTGTCTAACTTTCCTTTGTACCTCCAGCTGGTAGATCAGGGTCTGGTGAGATAATGCTCTCTCGAGGGAATCCCTGAAGCCTTTTCAGAAAGTTTTGACTCCTGTATCCGAGTTTTCTCTGGCTCGCTCAAAGTAGGCGATTTTATGCCTACCGTAGATCCTTGCAATTAGGTACATGTGCTTGCAGGGTATCCGATGTCTCGTGTAGTCGGGACACGAACATGAGCAAAGGGCATCCTTCTCGTGATCCAAAGCTACCGAATACTCTACCCAGGAACGCTAAAGGATTTGACAATGAACTGCAATAGTGTACAGCGGTCAGGATTAATCCCACACAGTATTAATAGAGTAGGTACCTGTTGATACATACCGCATGGGCTGCTACGTTCTCTGCAACCATTGCTTTGGCGGTACCAACATCCAATGCCATGGCTTCCTTTTCTCTCTCACCATCATACTCAGAGTGCTTCACTGGTTGAACGCCATGATCAACCTTGAGAAGTTGAGCCTTGAAGTCTCTTTCTATCTCTCCTTGCAGCAAGAACATGACAACATCAGCCCTGTATCCAGTCTTGCCATCGAGGTAATGAGATTTGAGGGTATGGAACCATGATTCCAATAGATTGTTTGTGTCGACATGTTGATAATTCTATTGGCGACAAAAAAGAGATTTGAGTGGAGAAGTCCATATCTCACCCATCATAGCAAATCATTCCGCATACCTCTCGGACGAAAAGTACCCACTTCATTCTCTTTTCGCAACTAAGCCAATTTCGCTCAAGGAAAGTACAAAAGCGTTCAGTCCCTGGAAAGGCGACTTTAAACTTTTGCCACAATCCATCCAGCTCCTCATTTGATCTAGCACCGCGTATGGCTTTAAGTGCAGGCTCCATTTGGCCCCAGTGTCTCTTCTATCGGAGAGCAAGACCCGTTAATTTAATGAATGTCAATGGCTTTTGATATCATTCACGATAACTCTCGCGTACATTGCAATCTTTTCTCATGCGCCTCTCCCATATCTGGGCCACATGGAAGAGGCAATAATAGATGGCAGTTTGAGGGAAGATGGCTTGAACAGCCTCCGTCTCTATTGGCGAGCAATCCATCATGAACTTTTTGACACTTTAAACTGGCATGTATCCTTGAGCCAGCTTAGCCACTTCTTGAGCAGAAACCTACAGACCTTAGTTAGGGACGATGCCATGGTTCAAGCTACTAGTTTTACTGGAACAGAGCCAATTTCTTACGTGGATTCGGTACTGCAAATCAAGTATGCAATGGGAAAGCCTTTCTGTAACACGACATCCTTGACGAGGATGGTAAACAAAGCCGAAGCTTCTCTGATCTTTTTGACATTAGGCATCAACGGTCTGAACACTTTATGTGTGGAGTCCATGCAAGCTATGAGGCAGTTGCGATGCATAATCTAACGGGGCACGCATACAATGAAGTAGATTAGAGTCGACTATGAATGCACTAGCATAGTGATACTAACGTAAATTCATACTTAACCCTACCCCTAACTGGAATTTTGTGCACCATGCAATCATGTACGACTTCTCTTTGCCTTCCGTCTCGATCTGGAACATGCCTTCTCCTCCTCTCATCTTGATGTCCTTGATCCAGAGGTGAACGCTTTTGAAGATATCCTGGTCTTTAGTGGCCTCTTTCATCTGCCGACGATAAAACACGCCATGCACATCCTTGTAGTTGATCAATAGACTAGAGGAGAGAGCACTGTTGTGTTCAAGCTTGTTGGAAAGGTTCTTAGTATTTGTGTAGACTCATCACTGTTGCATTGAGTGGCAATGACTTACCAAGCAGAGGTTGTCTTCGCTGGGTATGAGTCGTTTTTGGATTCCCTTCCAGTCAAGTCCTTGGTCGACGTTCGACTTGATCCAATTTAACTCATTCGCACCCAAGGGCAAACGTGCCCTGTCTGACATAGAAGTTCCGTGGTTGTGTTTCCAATAATACTCGACAACGACACAGTCGTTCCCCATGGGCTTCTGGATTCTGATATGCGCCTTGCATCCTGTACCAACTGATTCCCTTTGTAGATGTGTTTTACTCGAGGGCCGCCGCCTGCAATCATATCGTACTGTCCAGTCGAAGCTCCTTGGTCGGCCTGGCCCTATGTGCAATTCCTTATGAGTTGGAAGGGGGTTGTCCAAGCTTCCATTGTCAAAGACAATACTGCGAGAGTTTTCTTCGCTGCAGCGTAGCCATTGGAAGGTTATCTCGTTCTTGGTTCCAGAACTGTTTAAATCCATCGACTGAGAAGACCATTCGAAGAGGAATAGGTGAATCAACAGGGATAGGATGAGGGCCGACAACGGCATTAATGTCATAGTCAGGCGAGTAGGGCAAGATGTCTCTGGCTGTCGGGGGATGCATTGCTGATGTGGTTGATGAGAACGATGCAATCATGCAAAAGCACCTGATATCATTTTCTGGGTCGCTTAAGCCACATTTCTCACAAGCAATAAAAAGGCTTCTGTCTTCCAACCTTGTCCTCTGACCCCATGCGCCATCGCAATCAGTTTCTTGATGGGAGTCATCGGACTATGGGGATTCATTCGAAGAAAGGGGTACCACCCAAAAAATCACTCACAGCCACCGCATCCACCATCGTCCGGAACTAAGATCAGAGTTGATCTTTTATCATCCTTTTTATCCGACAATTAACTATGCTTATTTCCATCATTACGATAAATCCATTGCTCACAAGATCCTCGAAGAGACCATCACTCGGCTTGGTGGCAAGGACGATATTGTGGTTTACATCGACGGCGGACAAGCAAAGGAAAAAGAGGCTACTCAACTTCACCGAGCAGGGTTACGCCAAAAATCTCTTGATCGAGCTAACCATGCCCTTGATAACATCGAACAACGAGTATCAAGCAGAAAAACAGTTAAAAAGCATCACATAAACAATGTCAGCAAATATTTGCGGAAGGCGTTCCATTGGCAAGAAAGTGATCGAAGAGGATTCTTTGACTACATGTTTGAGAACGGATGGGATGTAAGATGGTGTATCACGGAAGCTGATATCGAGATCGCCACAGATTGTCAACCTCAAGATATCGTCGTTTCAAAAGACAGCGATCTTCTTGTTTACCGTGCAGTTCGACAGCTTTTTGACGACCAATGGGCTGTTGGAAGAGAGTATGGTACCAAGTTTACGACAAGTCGGCTGTCCTTGACTCGCTGGACTTTGATGACAATCAGCTTCTCGCTCTTGCAATTGTCAGTCATAACGATTACAGCAAAAATGTATTTTCACTTGGACTCGAATCCAATTACACAATTATCAGAGAACTTTTGGGCGAAGGTACTGTACTGGTTGCGATGAAATGAACGACTGCAACGGTATGTTCTTCCGATTGTTTTTTTTTATCTAACTTTCTTTTTCCTCACAGACGTTGAGAAAATAGTACGGGAGTACTTGTTACACGATCGCGTTCAGTCCAAGAATATCAGCAAAGAAGATTTTGCAATTTCAACCCGGGTTTTCGCAACCCTCAAGCAGACGTCCGTTACCGCTACCAGTCCATTCAGCGAATGCGACAAGGATGTCGGTGTCCTCCGCAAACGCCTGTCAGACATCATCAAGAACCAGAGAGAGCAGCGGAGAGCAGACTATTTGGCTCGGAAAGAGAGAAGAAGGTGGGGTTAACACCTATTCCTGCAAAAAAAAAAAAAAAAAAAAAAAAAAAAAAAAAAAAAGCATGTTAATCAATCTCTTTGTACATACGATACATCGATAGAGTTTGCTCGAAAATCAAGAGCCAGTGGCTACGATTAAGCATCGACCCTTCTTTACCAATGACAGACAAGGTCGAAAGAGATATTCTTACAAACAACGAAATGAAGCGACTAAGAGGTACGATCCACCAGACAAGCTGCTTCAATACCAGTGGAAACCTCACAGGGAAAATGCCGGTGCAGCCACGCAACTGGAGGGTAATACCAGTTCAACCATGCAACCGGGGGGGGGATGCCAGTTCGAACACGCAACCGGGAGGAAATGTCAGTTCAACCACGCAACCGGTACCTGCGAAGAAGATACCAAAGATCCGAAACAAGATAAAAAACGCTAGTAAAAAAAAACTGTTGCAGGAGATGGAATGGGAGCACCCCACGGTTTCCCTCGATATGGGCTCCCTCAAGACCAATGTTGAAAAGGCTGTCCCAGATCAAACACTTGCGAGCCAAGTTGTTTCATGTATCCAGAAAGCCGTCCGGGAAGCTTCTCGTGTCAAACGCCGATGCGAAGAACTCCTTGGCCGATATCTCGATGTGATAGTGTTAGCTGATGGTGACATCTGTAATGAAGACCAAGCGTTCTTAGACTATCTTTGTCCTCACGAGGATGAAGACGAAAGCACCGGCGCAAGCGACGCGATTTTGTGGAAGACTGCCCCGCAGACAAGGACAAAACAGGCGCGTTTATCCACTCACTTATGACTTATCTGTACAGCGGGAATCTCTCGACCAAGAAAAGCGGAACCGGTGCAGTAGTCAACAAGTTTATCAAGCGTCTACAAAACTCTAGGCTTTGTTACCTGAACCAGACGCGAAGGACTTTCTCAATCCACCAAACAAAAAAGACTTTACTCCGTCGTCACTTGTGAGATCGGTAGCCAAGCAACTCGCAACTGCATTGAAGAAACACTGGCGGCAAGGCTGCCGAAAGCTCTCAGAAGAGGTTAGTAATCTTCGATATGACATCAATAATCAATATCTAGCCTGCCGAACCACTGACTCATACTTTTGTCATCAAAAATTAGCTATGCCGGCAAAGAGGACAAGGACGATGGCCCATCGTATTTAATTTCGATATGGGAATGCGGAAGCACGTCCCGGTCTTCGAGTCATTCGCGTGGTTTAACAGCCTCGTCGCCCGCCCGTGGCAGACAATCCCATTGTCACCTTTCGCAGATGGCTTTATGAATTTTACGGAGTACGAGGTGGGACAGTTTCTATCAAAGGTACCCGAGTTACAAGCACACCTAAAGGGGATAATGGATGGTACCGAGGAGAGCGAGTTTACACAAATAGCACTTGTCCGCGATTGGCTACCTGGACAGGAACCCGGCAGCCTAATTAAGCACCTTATCTTGGATACCTCAGTGGAGGGACTCACCTCAAGACAGAAGGGAAAGGCAGGGTTAAAGGCATTGGTCCGGCACTTCACATTTCAACAGACCGAAGACCATATCAACGAACTCAGGGATCCCTCGTTTGACCCACGAGAGTACAATGAGAAAGGATACGTGTTACGAGGCTCCATTCAGACGAATGGGAGCTTGCTTCGGCTGCTTGCTTTTCAAGATACGAGAGCTCAATTCAGTTCGCTTCAAGAGATACAGTGCAGCTCGCATGCCCAGTCGTATCACGTCGGATACCGGAGGAACTGACGGATTCTTGAAAGAAATACGAAATGTCGCAAGCTCTGTTCAGGATGTTCGTGAACTTTGGGATTGTTCGCAAGACGAAACCAAGGACGTTTCATATCTCGGTATCGACCTAGGCGTGACCTGCGTTGTTGGGGCATGTGCCATTCTACCCGACGGCAATAACCCCAAAAGCAGAAAAAGGAAGAATCGAGGCAAGAGAAAACGAGGAGGAAAAAGAAAACGAGGATGTAGAGGTGGCAAAAACAGACACGGCAAAACGATCAATATGGATGTAGAAGAAAACGGACAAGAGATGGATAAGGATCGAGCTAGGTTTATCAACCTGGTTGTCAAACAAAAGGCAACTTACCAACCATTATTCAAATTCAGGCGATGGCTTGAAGAAAAAAAACAACGCAAAACAATACCGGACCAGGATGGGCATGGCCCCAGGTCCATCAAAGATGTGGAATCTTTACTTCCGGCGCGACGTGGCAAGGACTGTAGCATGTCTTCCTATTTCGATCAAGTAGCCAATTATTGGCAATACCTCGACAGTTTCTATAATGGTCACGACCAAACATTCAATCGAATGAGGCGCTGTCTAAAACGAGAAATGGATACCGAGTACAGACTGATCACGGACAGCTTACTACGTATGGTCGGCGGTAACATTGGCGCGAGGCGCGACAAATCCGACAAAGTGATAATTGGAATCGGTCTCGGGGAATTTTCCTCAACATCTGGACTATCCTCGAGACACAGTTCATTCCTTGACTACTTCACTCGGAAGGTATGCACCAATCACGTTTACAATCAACTGGCCTGTCTCCTACACTGTACTGACAGTCTTCATTGGTACTTTGTGCATAGGCAAGGTCTCTCGGTTATGTAGTTGTCGGAGTGAATGAATTTTATTCATCAAAAATGTCCAAGGTGCCAAAACTTTTGGCACAAACAATCTCTATCCGGAGACTTTACTGCCAGAAGTGTCAATGGTTCCAGCACCGAGACCTGATTGCAGGCGAGAACATTGCAAGAGTCCTCAAAAGGGTTTATCGAAACTCAAGAAAGGCCCGAATATCTCCAACCGACGGATATCAACGGCGTTGTTTTTATGGAAGCGGCCAAGTCAGCCGCCGTGTCACAAGCGGAAGTGGCAAGAGATAGAAGGGGAACATTAGCTTAGGTCTCATATTTTTTTTTGGTGTGTTGCACACACACAGAAGCATTTCGCTTCACTCAGATCGGCATGCAATCGCGGCTGAAAATACGGTGACGTAATTTCAGCCGCCGATGCGTGGCTTTCTTGCAAATGGTTGTTCGGCGGGTCCTGTATAGGGAAAGGCAGGAATGGATCTCTTGACACTCTGCATCCATCTGCGTACCCTTCACTCACCATGAACTTCCTCGCTCGCTCTGTCCGCGTTATCCGACCCGTGCGCTTGGGTAATGGGTCTTGTCCTTTGTGTTCTACTCTTTACTTTATTGCCATCGAAAAGAAAAAGAGAGTGACTCCACCATCATCAGCACACACCCACACACCCACATACTCTCACTCTCTCACGCCACACCAGAAACAGAAGACCAGGAAGAAGAAAAACAAAGGGCAGCGAACTGATGATCAGAATCCACTGGACAGGATCGGGAAGAAGATTGAGTCCATTTCTCTAAGCATTTATCCGACCCAACCATTAGTCTGTAGCCATCATCAGACGATCATGGTCGCCATGGAGCTTCTATTCTCCAGCAGACGCGAACATTCCCAAAACCCAAAACCCAAAAAAAAAAAAAAAAAAAAAAAGCTTCATCCCAAGAATCCAATAGTTGCTAATCAACCCTTGTCGCCTCCTCCCACTACCTTCCTTGCTTAAACTATAGCTCGCACCTATGCCTCTGAGGCTGCCACCACTGGTCTCCGCTTGACCTTTGCCGTTCCTCACCAGGTGGGTACCGATGGACTTGATCCTCTTATCCAAAAACAGCAACATCATGATACTCTGCCTATTCTTTTCTATAGAGTTTGACCAGCATTTCTCTCTTTCTCTCTATAGACTCTCTACAAGAACGTCAATGTCACCCAGGTCAACATTGCTGCCGATTCTGGAGACATGGGTATCCTCGCCAGCCACGTTGCTTCGATTGAGCAGCTTCGCCCCGGCATTGTTGAGGTCATTGAGGCCGCTGGCTCCAAGAAGTTCTTTGGTATGTGCATAGAATCTCTATTCCTCTCTTTGATAGAGGGTTTATCACATGGATCACAGTGGGATTGAAAACAAAAGCAACATATCAAAATCTAGGGATGAAGAATATCTTGCAAACGGTCAATATGACCTGATGGATCAAGTCTCCCTTTGGCAGATTCTCAGGGTGAACAACAAAAAAACAACAAAAAAAAAAAAAAAACTACGCGACTGACAGTGGCCTCTCTTTTCTCTTCTTTTTTTAATACCTTTTATTTGTAAATTCTCCCTAGTCTCTGGAGGCTTCGCTACTATGAACCCCGACTCGTCGCTCAACATCAACGCTGTCGAGGCTTTCCCCGTCGAGGACTTTAGCCCCGAAACCATCCGCCACAACTTGGCTGAGGCTCAGCGTGTTGTCAACTCGGGTGCCACCGAGGAGGAGAAGATTGCTGCCAAGATCGAGGTTGAGGTTCTCGAGTCCCTCCAGGCTGCTCTCAGCACCAAGTAAACAATCAAACCAACAAAAAAAACCCCCCAGAAAAAAACCAATTAAAGAAAATTGAATAATCCTTAGCCTGCATCCTTCCTCTCCTCCTCCTTCTCCTCCTCCTCCTCCTCCCTCCTCTCTCTCTCTCTCTCTCTTCTCATTCCTCTCCAAAAGAGCTAGCCCAATAAAATTGACACAATCTCCACTCTCCATGACACATTGGTTTTTTTTTTTCTTTGATTAAATTTTTTGTGGGCGATAACTGGGATAGTTTTTTTTCTTTTCTTTTCTTTTCTTTTTTAAATATTGGTAAATAAGAGGAGCAAAGGGAAGCATAAAGACCATTTTGCTTTCGAACTATCAAAAGCATTATCATATATGTGTGTGTGTGTGTGTGTGTGTGTGTGTGTATGTGTGTGTATGTGATTATGCCTTTCTTTCTCTTTTTTCTTTTTCTTTTTTCTTTTTTTTCTTTTCTTTTTTTCTTTTCTTTTAGTGCTTCCTTCAATTCGTCCAAGAAGATGAAGAAAAAATTATGTACCAACTGATACTATTAGAGTCGGTACTCCTCTTGTGGATCATCTCTCAAGGGAAGAGAACTCGAAGATCCGCTGTGGTTCAACGAACTCGATCCAATATCCAAGATCTCTTGGAACGACTGAGGACTGTCCGGTGAGGTAGGTCCCAGATCAAAACCTTCACCAAAATCCAATGTCAATCGGTTCACAGTCCTGTTCAAACTGCTAGGTCGATGTGGATAAGGTCCTTCCATTGGACTATAGTTGCCACTCTCATCATCGTCCAAATCATCCATAAAAGGCGTTCCCTTCTCCTCCTCGGGCGTCGCCAACTCGTCTTCTTCGGCAATGGTTGGGGAGCCAAACAAGGTGGTAGTGGTTGACATGAGAGGAGTATCATCCTCAAATTCGCCCTCCAACATTTTCGGGATTTGGGATTCTCTGTAGAGCTGAGCAATCGTCTGATATTCTCCTTCTTCGTCCGTCTATTGATCAAGCATTCATCAAAGCACAGAGTATTAATACCTGGAAAAAGTAGTTACTCAGAGACTTTGAACAATCTGATGAGAAAAAAGAAATAAAAGGAGAGATGGCCCATAGATAGCTTACAGTAACGACATGGATAGCTCCAGGTTGATTGGCAACGTGGTAGAGGCATCGAATGTTGTTTCCTTGAATGATTTGTACAAGATCGCCCTATAGAAAGAAAAAATAGCATGAAAGAGAAGAGGAGAAGGGTTAGAACCTTTTATCATTTCAGACGACAACACTGGAAAGAATGAAAATGAAAATAAAGAGATGTACTCCAGGCCTTACAGTTTCAACATGTCGGATCTCGATAAATGAGTTGTCAAAGGCAATAACGTAGGGGAGCGACAACGCACAGAACGCTGGAGTACCCTCCCAATGGATAATCCATCCGTTGCGCGCGCGTCGACCTGTCTTGTCAACATAGAATGCAAATTCTAAGAAAGGTAGAGAATAAGGTTGGTTAGTTCAAGCTACACATCTCATCTTGAAAGAGATAAATCATTGATCCGATCCGACCCTTTTTTTTTTTACCTTCGTAACAAAGCAAGAAAGTAAAAGAGTCTCCAGAGCCAATACGATAGATCGACAGTGGCTTCAGGTTCTCATCCTTCTTGTGAACAAACTCCAATGTCGGGTCACTAAAGTCAAGCAGGTCTTGTGTGTTGAGGTTGGAGAGATCAATCAGCTCAAAGCCCTTGCTGCAGCCAACACAGAGCGTGTTCCTCAAGAAGTGCAGCGAATTGGATTCGCGAGGTATATAGAAATCCTAAAATAAGAAGGTTGGTGCATCCCTTTTGTGTCAGTAGACACAAACACACACAGAGAGTAAACAAAACAAACAAAACAGGTCCTATTTTGGTTACAATACAATACCTTGTAAAGCTTGAAGAGTTCGGCATTTCCTCCTCGAAGCATGCTCCGAATGCTAGACTTGTTCTTCTTGGCCCCATCCTGGTCGATCGGTTCGAGCGTCTTGATGGTCGAACTGGGGTCAAGAGCATTACTCGAGTTTTTGACAATCCCAACCAAGGTCCTGTTCTGGCAGACACCCGTCTTGAAGAAGCTGACAGATGAACCCAGTCTCTTGGCTCTCTTGTTGGTTGAGTTGATGTCATTGGGGTCCAGGGCCTCCAATCCATAGGCAAATAGTTGTTTCTCTGCCAAGACAAGCAGGATACGTTCGTCCTCCAACACATCGACTTGCGATACTCGCTCGCGAGGGATGATCTTTGCAAGCTGACCCTTTGGTTTGCCAACAAACACGCCGGCATCTGTTCCAATGACAAGGCACCTTCCATTATCTAAGAACAGGAAACGGGAAAAAGAGTCATAGCGCGCGCCCATTGTGGTCAGCTTTAGATATCTCGCACATGATGCATATTTGCTCCAATGCAAGGAAAAAGAATCCAGAAATAGGTTGGGCGCCACAGAGCTCGGGCGGCTGAAGAAGGGGGTGAAAGAGAGAAAGAGAGAAAGAGAGAAAGAGAGAAAGAAAGAGAGAAAGAAACAAGGTAAGGCGAAGCAGGAGAGACAAAGTTTCCATACCGTAGGTTGAGGAGCAGTTGACCTTGTTGCTCGTTGGGAAGAACCTCTCAGAGACAGGAAGCAGACGCCACGAGTCAGCCTTCGACCTGAGAGCATAAATCTGTTTCTGGATCTTGTCCATCCAGTTCTTTCGTCCTGCGTGGGTCGTTGCAAACAACGTGAACGAGCCGCCGTACCGCCCAATGTGATGAAAGACAATCGGGTATCCGTTCTTGGAGTCCGAGGTGATTTTAGAGAGTGGTCCCGAGGCTGGCGCAATCTTGGACACGACATTGCTGGCATGCGACGATGTTTTGTGAGGTATTAAGGAAGAAGTTCGACGCGATGATTTGGTGATCGGCTCTTCCATGGTTGAAAGTGTAAGCAGTTCGAGAGGGATGGGTCGCTTGTGAACCTTGTAGCCTTCGCCGCCCTTGCCCTTCTTCTCCTTCGTGAGCAAGAGTACATGATCGAACACAAAAACATAAATATCCGAGTGCTCTGAGCTAGTCCCCTTCTTCTTGAGGGGTCCCTTCATTACAAGCTGACGATCCTTGGCAAGCAAATTCAATTCCTGGGAAAACAGACATTGAGTTTAGTTATTGGATGAATAAAAAAAAAAACGCTGGAAGCCAAGTTCCAGGTATGAAATCTTAAAAATGTCAAATCTGTACTCACCATGGGATCGCCTTTCCACGTCAGGCTCTTGTTAATCTGTCGTAGGTTGAAAGCATTTTCACACTTGCCAGATTCCAAGTTGACTTTTTGCAAAAAGTCCTTGATAATGCTGATCGCCTGAGGTAAAGCCTTCTTGTCGGGATTGTCGTCTGGGGTATATTTAAGCACTGCCTCAAGCAACAGCGGATACCTTCCCAAACGGGTTGTCGGCTTGGTGAGGTATCCGTTCAGCTCCAACTTACGGGACTCTGGTCTTCTCTCCGTTTCCTAATGAAGTAAGTCCAGCAAGGAGCTTGATTAGTACACGACCTTACAAATATCGCAAAGCTTAGCCCAGCCCAGTCATCCAGTCAGTCAGCCATTTTTTTTCCCCCCAACCAAGAATTGGCCAGTTACCTCGACAAATTTGCTGAAACCATTGTTTGCATTCTTCTCCGTTTCGAATTCAAACTTTGCTTCGATCTGGTTGGCACCATAAAGAACGAAGGGCCCAAAATTGACAACGTGTTCCAAAAAGATATCACCCACTTCTGGGATCGCTGCATAGGCCTGCTGTCTCTTCAACAGGGACTCTGCTAGTTTTGAATTAACACTGTAAACGTCGTTGATATTGTAAAAGACTCTGTCGATGAATGCCTCCCTTCGTGACTCTGGCAACAGGTCATGTTCACGAATCGGTTTGATCCATTTCTATAGTTTCATGCGCAATGATTCGTCAGTTAATCGTGCAATCAATAAGCATGACGAGGGGGGGGGAGACGTTTAAATTCTGAATGAATCAATGAACATACCTCCTTCAAGTACTTCAAGTCATTCACAAAGTCTCTTTCGGTGTAAATCAACTCATAGATGACTTCTTGGCGTTTCTTTTCCTCCGTAGAGAGCCCCTCAGAGACATCCTTTGGTACAGAGGTGATCCAGAGACGCTGGTCCTTTTTGTCCTTGGAGGATGTCCTGCTCAACTGCCGTTTCAGTCCTCCATTGGGCGTCAGATTTAGTCGTGATTGCTATAAAACCGGTTCAAGCAGGAAAAAGGAGAGAAAACAACGAGTGTCAGAACTGAGAGAAGTTTCTGGTGCTAGTCAATCCAATCCAACATCAATGGGCAATAGTCATAATGTGTTGGCGATAGGCATGTAAAAAATACAAACAAACAGACAAACAAACAAACCTGTTCAAGACGACGAGGGCATGCAATACTGTAGCAGAGCTTGTCGCGTGTACATGTAGGAGAATAGCAGTCCGTCAAAAGAGTAAAAACACCATTTACATATTCCGTATCATCGGCTTGTTGGGTTGTTTGGTACGGGGCCATGTAGTTACTCTGTTCCATGGATCGTCCTCGAGAACCACCAGTGATCATTTTGCTTCGGAATTGGTAAAGCTCGTTGACACTGTCGCGTAGCCGGTGATCATAAGTCACATCGTGAAAGAGTTTCTGGGCATCCAATGCTCGACCAAGAAGCAAAGCCAGATTCCTGTCCGTGGTTTTGATAATAAACGCGATTTTGTCCTATTGATCCCAATTGGGTGATTAGTGTTAAGGTATGTCAGCATGGTAATCGACATTTATCCCTCAACTCCAGAACAACGACAGGAACAAAGAGAGAGGGGAGGAGCTTTAAAAAGTTTTCCAGAGATCAGACATACCACTGCATCCCTTCCGTCGAAACAATCCTTGTATTCGATAGAGTCTTTGATACGAGATGAAGTCGTGATTCTTTGTACAAACGCACTGGCGACACGTGAGAGAAGTGCGGGGTACACGATTGGAGGTTTCCTAGCCATAGTGGGGATCAGAGCCCCAGCTGAGGCGGGTCCATGAACTGCTGCCTGTCGCATCGCCGGGTCAAATGGTGGAGGGCTGTAGGACGAGAAGGACTGTGACCGTTCGCCCTGGAGTCTGGAGATCTTTGGTTGAGAAGGTGGCATCCTCATATACTCTGCACTGCGGCGCGAGGCTTCTGTCTGAGGTAGACTGGTTGCAAGGAATACTGGGGGTTACCTGGAGGCAGTCCAGTGATATGTTTAACAAAAAAAAATCAGTCCCAGATTTCGATTGACAATCAGATCGCCAGTATATTTTCGTGTGGTTTGTGTGGCTGGCTCGTGGGAAGAGGAACTTGACACACCCCAAATCACAAAACGATAATAATAAAAACAAACAAAAAGCGTTATCAGGCGCATCACTCATCATCCGGTGTTTGGCAAATGGCGTAGGTCTTGGGAGAGGGGATCCAGAAATGAAACGGATATTCTCCCAAGGTTCATCCGCCGCCTGTCGTCATCACCTAGTCCAACCTAAAAAAAAAAAAAAAAAAAAAAAAAAAAAAAAGAAAGAAAGAAAGAAAGAAAGAAAGAAAGAAAGAAAGAAAGAAAGAAAGAAAGAAAACTTACCGCCACCTCGGTGAGGCATTGGAGGGTTGGAACCCTGTCGCGTACGACCCGGTGAAGGCGTCCGCGCTCGCATCGAGTAAGGGTCCGCGCGATTTGACGCGTATCCTTGAGCGGATTGAATTGAAATCTGCGGCGGCGCGCCTCCGTTGGGTGTTCCTGCACGACCCACATTCACACTGTCGAAATCTGCATAGTAGTCCGAGTTGATAGAATGAGTCGAGTAGTTGGTTCCAATCGAGGACTTGGAGGAGGTTCTCTGTCGACCGGGCGGGAATGCATCCATACCATGCTCGATCTCGCGTGCATACATGCTAGGGGTCGAGTAAAGCGGAGGCTGACGACACGAAAATCCGGATTCTAGACTGGTGATCGAGTCTAGACTGATCCGACTGCTATCCAAGCTGTCGCTAAGCGACAGCTTACGGAATGGGGTGTTACCATGATAGTATCCCTCTGACGTGTTTGAGGCGGCGTTATGAATGCGGGCTGGCGCTGGAGGATCGGAGAGCTGATGGCGTACGAGCTGTCGCGGAGAATTAATCGTGTAGGGAGGCGGGGGTTGGTATTGCGATGCTGCGTTCGGCAGAAACGATGGACCTGCATGGGGGCCTGGATGGCCGTTCCCAGATGTGAATCGAGCTGCTATCGACGTTGGACGGTCGAGATTCTGGTTCTCGCCAGGGCCAAAGTAGGTTGGTTGGATTTGCGTCGAGGTCGCGCGTCGGTGGTTCAGCTGCCCTGGTCCTCCACCAGCGCCATTGGGAACCGCCGAGTCATTCCAAGCAGGCCCTGACGGCTGAGGTCGCGGACCAGAGAGAGGAGAAGAGGGTCCTGCGCTGCCATAGGCCATGGTCTCATGCTCCCATCCCGAGAGTGATTGCGTCGAGAAGCGGTTTGAGATAGGATAGCCTCCAGGATGCTGCTGAGGTGGTGGTCTCATTGCGCGGACAGGCATACCAGGGCCGCCGAGTCCTGGTCCTCCTGGCCCTCCTGGCCCTGGTCCTGGTCCTGGTCCTGATCCTGGCAATCCTGGTCCAATGACGCCATCTTCCCGCCCATAGTACGACTGTGGTGGTCGGCCGGCGCCTCGTCCGTATTCGATGGGATATCCTGGGCTCGGGCCGGCACTCATGGGTCGAATAGGGGCGGGAGAGCCATAGTAGGTTGCCGATCCAGGCGGTCGTATTGGTGGCCCGTTGGGACGCACTGGCCCCCCATGAATGGGAGCGACTGGCCGCGGAGGGCCGAGCGAGGAGAAGCGCGGATTGGCCATGGACGAATAGCTATCCATGGCTTGTGGTGGGGGCTGAGGAATGCCCTGGGGCGAGAAGGTTGAGGGAGAGGGTGGTTGCTGGACTTGGTGCTGAATGGCTGTAGCGTGCGGGGCGCGCGGCGGCTGGGAGCTGGGTAGGGCGCGCGAGGGAGAGTGGGCGGTGCTTGGGAAGGGAGATGGTGGCCCTGTGGTGGAAGGCGATTGCTGGGGTGGTGGAATGACATAGCCGTGGGAGCCGGATGGTGGAGGCGATCTCAGAGGCTGGGATGAATACGGGCCATTAAGCGATGTTGGGACGGCGGTCGAGGCGGGCCGATGTTTGGACACGTATTGTGCACTGGTGTATCCGTGATTGGCATGGGCCGCGGACGTGGGATGGTAGGCGGATGAGGCACTGGCCACTGCAGATGCCGTCGGAGAAGACGGGACGGCATCTTGTGGCACGGGTGGGGCCAGATTGTCAGCCATTGCTTGCTTGCGAGAAGCTTGCAGTCTAGGCGACTAGTGGAGAATATGAGTGCGAGTAAGGAAAAGTCAAATGAAGAGAGGAGAGAAGGAGAAAGAGAAAGAGAGACAGAACGAAAGAGCGATGTGGAACAGAGAAAGAAGTGAATGAAAAGTGTGAAAGGCAAATGGCAAAGAAAACAAGAGCCGGGGAGCTTAGATGAGGTGATGGATCATCAGGCGTCGAGGGCCACGGTCATGATGATGGCGATGTAGAACAGAGGGATGGTAAGGCGGGAAGAGAAAAGGATGATCGAATAGCGATGGAGCCTGGCGGCAAATGATGAGAGAAGAGAATCGGAGGGTCGGAAGGAGCATGGATGGATTTGTTGTTAGAAAGAAGATGAGCGGATGGAGATGAAGAAAATAAAAAAAAAATAAAAAATAAAAAAAACAACAACAATAAAAAGATGGAAGGGGGATTGATGAGAAAGATGGACAGATGGATGGACCAACGGACCGGATCCGGACCTGATGGATGGATGGATTTGATTTGACGGATTTAACCCAGCAAGAGGAGAAAGAGGATTACGAAACGGTTGATTTGAGAGAGAGCAATATTTATTTGTCGCAAGAGAGAGAGATTGGGAGAGATAGGAGAGCGAGATGAGAGAGCGACGCCGCGAGTTTTGTGGGAGAGAGGGGAGAGAGAGATATATAGATATAGAGAGAGAGAGAGAGAGAGAGAGAGAGAGATATATAGAGAGAGAGAGAGAGATATAGAGAGAGAGAGAGAGAGAGAGAGAGAGAGAGAGAGAGAGAGAGAGAGGTGCAACAGTGCAAAAAGGACCCAGCGGCAGAGTAGAGCAAAGCAGAGCGAGCGAAAGAGAAAGAGAGCGGGAGAAAGAGAGAAAGAGACGAGCGGTGTGCGTGCGTGTGCGTGAATGCGTGTTGCTGCGATGTCTCTCTGTCTCTTACCGTCGTGTGTCCTTTGTGTGTGAAAGCACGCTCTTTCTTACTCTTACTCTTACTCTTACTCTATCTCTTACTCTTGAACTCTCTCTCTCTTTCTCTCTCTCTCCTAGCCTTTGTGTCTTTTTCATTGTCCTAGGGATGCGAAATCCGGGGGGTGGAGATGATGCGCTCATTCCCGTGCTTCTTCATCCCTTCCATCCAGTTCTGCTGAGATCATACTTGCTTCTTTCTCTCCCTTTCTCTCTTCTCTCTCTCTTCTCTCTCTTCTAGTCCTTTCTACTTGGCCTGCCCCACCGCACCCGTGCTCAAGAGCATATTTCTCCCACTTTGCTCGCTCCGGGTCATGGCCTCTTTGTCCAACGACCTGTCCTTTTGTCGCTGTTTTTTTTTGTTAGATGTTCCTCCTCCCTCTGCTTTCCAGAGGTTTTTTTGTCCGCTGTCTCGACCGTTTTTTATTATTATTATTGTTTTTTTTTTATATATAATGTCGCAAGCGGTGCCGCTGCGTCCTGCACTCGGTAACTTCAGCGCCACGTACTATCCAGCATGTATTACCTGTGGCCAGCACCGTGGCATGCGCAATCCCCGAAGCACCCTCGCCCTAGCCCAATATGAGCCCGCGGCTCCAGTCAGAACTTTCCCCTCCTTTGCCACCACGCTCCATAGACTACACCTCTCTCTTTCCCTGTATGTTTGAGATACCATGAGAAAAGAGAGAGAGAGAGAGAGAGAGAGAGAGTGTGTGTGTGTGTGGTAGGAAAAAAGAAAGAGAAAAAGACCGTTGCAAAAGGAGACGCCAGGGTCGAATGCAGTTCGATCTCACCTCACCTCACCCCAAGGCTAACTTTCTCGACTTGACTTTCCATCCTACAGTAGAGTAAGTAGAGAGAGAGGCGCTCAAAAGCTCAGAATCCCCCAACCAAGCGTCCGCCAACGCCACGCTTTTTTTTTTATTCTACGGTGAGCACATGTTCAAGTCAACGGCCACGTCTCATCAACAGCAGTCCCAGAAGGAGAGTAGAGCTAGGAGTGCTGCACTACCACCACCACTACCATTCTCAATTCAATAGATTTTGTCTCAACCATGGATCAAGACAACGCTGCTAATGACGCCTACATGGCCATGCTCAACCGCCAAATTCCTGGCGTAGGAGGTGGTCGCCAGTCCACGGGCTCTTCTTCGTTTCAAGGCTCGACCACTCTTTCCAATATCCCTTCCAATGTTTCCTCTACGCCACGTCAAACCGAGGCACTTGCCAAGCTAAAGTCAGCATGTCATGGCATTCTCTTTGTTTCCGAGTCAGAGACTCCCTTTGACATTGTACAGATCGCTCCACCCACCAATTATCAACCTATCTCGGCCATTTCGTCGCCGTCGCCGTCGTCGTCTCCATTACCAGAGCCGACTGCATTCCTTCAGATCCTCAAAGGCAGTCGATTGCTCTCAACTCTGGCCAAGGCTGCAGCAGCAGAACCAGGACTGTTAGTTGGTGACGACGACCCAAGCCATGAATGGCATTCCGCCCGCGCCACACAGGACCTGTCCTCGATCCTAGCTCACGCCCACCCGACACCCAACGCGATTCAGTCGACTGTTGGTCAGATCTGGCCCGACTCTTCACAACTCGCAATCTATAGAGTCGCAGAGGACGAGACATCAACTCGAGTCCACTTGTTCATTTTGGGCTGGTTGGACGGGCAACTTGTTGGGCTCCACGCTCTCAGCATCGAATCATGATCTTGTTTCACTCTCCATTATAAAAAGTCTTTTTTTTTTTTTTATTCGTATGAAAGAATGGAGATGAAGATGCGGGCAGCGAATGATCAGTGCATAAAATGTATAGGAAGGAGGGGGAAAAAAAAAAAGAGTCGGGAGTTCTTTGAAGAGAGAGAGAGAGAGGAGAAAGGAGAAACATAAAATAAAGAGTGTATAAAGATGATTTACAAGTTCGAGATGACGGCAAAGGTAAAGTCGGTGGTGGTCGAGGAGCCGCCCATGTCAGGGGTCTTGACAGCGCCGCTCAAGATGGTCTTGGCAACAGCGTTGGCAATCTTGTTGGCGTGGTCCTCCAAACCGAGGTGGCGCAACATCATGACCGACGACAAGATCATGGCAGAGGGGTTGGCAGTGTTGCGTCCCTGGATATCCTTTCCGACGTGACGGCAACCCTATTAGGAGAAACGAGAGCAAAATAAATAATACGAACACACACATGAATGAGCATTATTATTGGAATTTCGCTCCTTCCCTTTCTCACGCTCAGTGTTCTCCGATCTTTAAAATAAAAGAAAAAGATTCAACTTACAGGCTCAAACATGGCATACTCGCGACCAATGTTGCAGCCGGGAACAATACCGGGTCCACCGACAAGGGCAGCACCAACGTTCGAGACAATGTTTCCGTACAAGTTGGGCATGACCATAACATCAAACTGCTGGGGCTTCGAGACGAGCTGCATCGAAGCGTTGTCGACAATCATGTCATCGAACTTGATGCCAGAGCTGGCGTACTCCTTCGAAACCTCACGGCAGGTCTTGAGGAAGAGACCATCGGCCAACTTCATGATGTTGGCCTTGTGAATGCAGGTGACCTTCTTCCTGTTGTTGCGGAGAGCAAAGTCAAAGGCAAAGCGAGCAATGCGCTCCGACTTGGTGCGGGTGATCACCTTGAGCGACTCAACAACACCGGGGTAAGACTGGTGCTCAAGACCAGAGTATTCACCCTCGGTGTTCTCACGGATGATGGCAAAGTCGACACCCTCGTGGCGAGTGGGGTAGCCGGGGATGTTCTTGCAAAGAACCAACGAGGCGTACATGTCGAGGTCCTTACGGATCGTGACGTTGAACGACGAGTGACCGAGAGAGGAGACAGGGGTGTAGAGAATTCCCTTGAGACCGACCTTGTTGCGGCGGAGAGACTCGACTGACTGCTTGAACAAGGTGTCGTCGGCAGAGGTGTATCCAGAGACATCGAACTGCTCCCAGTCAACGGGGACGTTGGCGGCCTTGAAGATGGTCTTCACTGCCGAGGCCGTCTCCTGACCGATACCATCACCGGGGATCAAGGTGACAGTGTAGCGACCTCCAAGCTTCGAGGAAGGGACCTAGAGCCGACAAACAAACGTCAGATAATCGGGAAGTAAATAGAAGGGATGGTCAGTCCAGCTAAAGAGATCGGGTACCCCACAATGGCTCCCGACGAGACGGACACAAGCCAGCCATCTTCCAATCGAGAGCATTGCCACATGCACCCCTGTGGTAATCGGGTCGATCCTGTCAATCTTTTTCTCTCTCTTTTTTTTTTTTATCTTTTTTCTTTCTCTCTCTCTTGTCGACCACTCCTGCACAACTTACATCCTGGACCTGAGGGATGGTGGCGGAGGTGCTCATAGCACGGGGACCCATCTACCAATGCAATAAAGCCAATAACAACCAGTAAAGTACGACGGTTAGAAGATCAGCCTGGTCAAGGGTATAAATCATCATGAGAAGAGAAAGGCTTCTCTCGCTCTGTCGAGTGAAAAAGAAAGAGCGAGAGAACAAAAAACCGCATTGAAATCGAGCAATGAAGAAGAAAAAAATAATAAAAGACAAGTAGGATATGAGACTAAAAAAATGATAGTGGCGATGGTAGTGATAGTAGTTGTGATAATGTAGTAGTGATGGGTGATGGCTTTAGAGGCGAAAATGTGGTGGTGGTGGCGGTAGTGGCGGCAGAGACAGTTTTGAGTTGAGAGAATATGAGAAGGAGGATGAACGAGCGAATGAATGAGTGATTGAATGAGAATGAATGAATGAATGGTGGCGATGGAGCATTTACCTTGCTGAGGGTCTGGGCAAGAGGCTTGGCGAGGACGAAGGAGCGCAACATGGTGATGGCGTGCGGGAGCAGTGTGGGGAGAAGAGGGGGGAAAGGTGAAGAGAAAGGGAAGAGAAGAAGAAGAAAAAGAAGAAAAAGAAAAAAAAAAGAGAAGAAGTAGAGAAAAAAAAAAAAAAAAAAAAAAAATCGAGAGTGAAAATAAAGAGTGTGAGAGTAGAGTGAGAGAGTGAGAATGAGTGAGAGTAGAGAGAGTGAGGTGAGCGAGAAACACAGAGACGCAACAAGTTAGAGCGATGGCTCCCTAGATAATTTTTTTCGTACTCAGTCGTGTTTACTTTTCGTTCTCCATCCAAACTCTTTCTGCGCGTGCTCTGGGCGATGGTCGTTTGATAAGGGAGGACGGATTTCCATAACCGGCAGGCAACTGTTGTGGAGCTCTCACGACTGGCTCCAGAGATAATGCGCCCGTCCCCCCTGGCTCGTCGTCATCAACCTCGCTCTCTCTTCTGGGAAAACCTTGCTGGCCACTGCTCCTCTCTCTTACTCTCTTCTCTCTTCTTTCCTCTCTCTTTTTTTTTTCTCTCTCTCTCCCCTCTCTTCCCTCTCTCTCTCTCTCTTCCCCGCCATGGCCCTCGCGCCCGCGGGTGCAGACGTCATCCCACAGTGTCCTGGAATTATTTATTTCATTTTTATTTCCTTTCGACAAACGACAAACAAAAAAAAAAAAAAAAAAAAACTAGCAGGCAGACTACACACAAATAAAGAGACCGTTGGACATGGAAATGAGGCAAGCTTAAAGATGAATGGGACTATGGACTCGTCTTGACACTACGAAACTAGGAAATGAGCATACACTGGGCTGGCATAGAGAGTCAATTGGAAGACTGTACATCGGCGGTCATTGAGCAGACAGGGAGAGTGAAATAAAAAGAAAGAAAAGAAAAGTAGGGGCGGCATGATGGGTCAGGGGAAGGGGAAGGGACAAACGAGAAGGGAGAGAAAGAGAGAAAGAGAGAGAAAGAGAGAGGAGGGGGGGGAGGGATATCAAAGTGATCGTTAAAGTACATACAGAGTAGAGAGACTAGTGGATCGTCGCCTTTTGAGCAAAGGGATAAGGGAGTGGAGATTGCGCGCGAAACAGAAGATGGGCGAAGTATGAGAACAGGCCCGCAGGCGGGAAAACATGAACAAGATCGAACTGTGTGCGGAGGAGTGAGGAACGGTCAACTGGTGAACGCACGACAGCGAACAAAGAGGGGGGGACCGGGGACGGGGTTGGGCATGCTGTCTGAAAAAAAAAAAAAAAAAAATCAGAGGCATAGAGAGCGGGGGCTGTCGCCAAAAAAAAAAAAAAAAAAAAAGGGAAGGTCCGTTCATATCCAGAGAGTCGTTATCGAACAGCGCACGGGTTGTATAAAAAAAGAGAATAAAAAGAGTGCGGAGGAAAAGTGTACAGGGAATACGAACAGCCGAACAGGGCGCAAGCAAACGTAACAGTAAAAGAAAAAAAAACACATACACAAAGAGCAATTGAGAACGTACAACAAAGAACAAACAAAAGACGTCCAGACCAGGAACGTCTTCACTCCTTCTCCACGCTTCCTTCCAACTTCTTTCTCCTTTGGTCATTTCCTCTTGCCAGCACCAGACCTCCTTCCTTCTTTCTCCTTCTTTCTAAGCACCAATCATCTATCGGGACCAGCTCTCATCCTCTCCTGGAGGCTTCGACGAGCCGCAATTGTTTGGCTCAGGCACACACTTGTATTCGCCGCCAACACATTGAAAGACCTGCTCGCCGAGCACAATCTTCTTGGGGAGTATCATTCTACCACCATCCTGCTTCCAAGGGCGCACACCATCATCCTGCGACATTCGCTGAAGTGCCTGACCAGCCTTAAAAAATTCGACTAATTCCTGGTGCGTCAATCCAGACAGTGCAGGGGCCGAACTGGCTGCCTGAGAGGCCGAATACTCCATATCCATCGCTTGGATCGACTGCTGATGGGGTGACATGTGTGGTAGTGGCGACGGTGACGGCAATGAAGAATATTGTTGCTGCTGCGACTGTTGGAGATGTTGCTGGAGAGGATGCTGCTGAAGAGGGTGCTGGTGAAGAGGGTGCTGCTGGTGAGGGTGCTGCTGGTGATGTTGATGCTGATGCTGATGTTGTTGTTGTTGTTGCTGGAGCTGGCTCTGAAGTTTTTGCTGTTGTCGAAGTTGCTGCTTATGTGCCCGTGTCGAGAGGCCACTACCACGACCAAGGCCTTGAGCTACCTGAGTGTTGCTCGAAACATAATTATTGTAGGCGACATAGTTAGCCGCGATCCGACTGGCTATCGGCATCGGACTCCTCGTCGAGGGGCGTCCTCTTCGCCCCCGCACGGACGGTGGTCTAGGCTGACCTGCTGCAGACATTGCATAGGCAGCACTCATCGGCATGGGCGACGAGTTTCGGCGCGAAAGCTCTAGTCGAGCAAGACCACCATACATTGGTTCATCCTGGTCGTCAGAGCACGTCTCGCCCTCAACATCGATATCGTCGCCTTCGAACGATCCTGACAGCGAATGCCTTTCATCCTCGTCCTCGGTTGAGCAGTCCAGAGGAAGCCCGTCGTCGTCATCGTCATCATCGTCGTCGTCGTCCCGATGGACATCGAATCGGCCTGCGGGATGGAAGCGTTGCAGTCGGTGACTGCTCATGAGGCTTCTTGTATGCTCGGACATGGAATCCTGATCCTGATCCTCCAGATCCAAACCATCGTCCTGATCTCCATCCGTACTGCCTCCTCGGCGGCTGTCCCTGCCACGACCACCCGTGAACGAGGTTGAGGAAGAAAGTTGGGTGGAACTCGAATGGCCCGATTGACCTATGCGGCCAAGCCGGCTCACGTCGTTACTCGAGTATCGCCTTTTCAGCCCAGGATGGACATGTGTGTGATGAAGTCGGAGCGGGTGTGTGTTCATCGTAGCCTGGCGTTGACCGACAACGCACTCGGATGCTCGACGACGAACAACCGTCAAGTGGATCGAGCCATATCCCGGGGCGTCTGGTGGGATGCAGTCGTTCACAAAACTCGGACCAAAGACAGGCACGAGCTCATAGCGTAATTTGAAGCATGTCTTTTTAGCAAGATCATACGCTTCTTGGTGTGGCATCCTAGCTCGGCATGGCAGTAAAAGTGGAGAGCGACCGGGGTTTGAGCTGCTGGTGTTAGTGACGGGACAAAAAAAGAAAGAGGAAGAGTATGGGATAGAGAAATATAGGGGGAATGGGGAGAACGGAGAGGAAGGGAGAGAAGCTGGAGAAACAGGCTGAAGCGGGGTAGGCGTCACGAACGACTCAATTGTCCGAGCCGGGTTACCGTGACCGGTGGTAGAGAGAGAGAGAGAGAGAGAGAGAGAGAGAGAGAGAGAGAGAGAGAGAGAGAGAGAGAGAGAGAGAGAGAGAGAGAGAGAGAATATGTGGTGTGTGGACGTGCGAGGTAGAGAAAAGTTCCATACCATGTGCCCTGGATCTTGAGAAAACCGCCTCGGACCTTGCGGATAATGGTCTCCAGGATCGGGTTAGCGTCGATGATCTTGACAATATCGGCCTTGGTCTTCCCAAGGGCTTTCCAGATACCCGTAAAATGGACATAGAGGTTCTCTTGGTCCCACATAATGGGATGACCGTAGAGTTCATACTCGTACACTAGGTAACAAACAATTGACCATAGTAAAAGCACACAATGGAGAGGTTAAAAAAAGATATTATGGCTCGCTTCTCTCTTTGCTTGCAATGCCCGAGATATAAAGGTGACGGGAGAGGAAGGGGTGGTGCAGTCAGCCTGGTGGAGGAGGACAGTCAATAAGGTAGCTGCGAGGACAGACATACCTGGGATGAAGCCCCTTGGATCGAGCGAGGTCGAGTATTTTGCCTTCTTGATGTTGGGTACAAAGTTCTCTCCTACACCAGTCGATACATCACCCGCGACAGAAGCAAGCGTAGTGGATGAGGAAGAGACAGATGAGAGCGAAGGTGTCGAGAGCGAGGAATGGTGAGTTGAGTAGGGGTAGGCCGGCGGCAACGAGGCACCGACCGAGTTGGATTTGAGGCCAAGTCCCGAGACGGAAGAGAGCGTGCAGGACGAGGCTGAAGAGATGGGCAGGTGGTGTTGGAGCTTGGTGAGGCTATGGCTGTTGGAAAGATCTTGGTGACCATGGTGCTGTTGGAGCTGCTGATGCTGCTGCTGAAGCAGCTGCTGGTGACCGAGCATCCAGGCGTGGGCGGGAGAGAAGAAAGAGGAGGAGGGAGGGAGGAGAAGGAGGGGAGGGGAGGAGGCGGAAGGTAGAGGAGAAGGGCAGTAGTCAACTTGTATAATAAATGTCTCTGTGGGGTTGAAAGAGTAGAAAGAGTTGCAGCTAAAGAGTTGGAGCAGGATGAACAAGATAGAAATAGAAGGGCAGAGGAGAGAGCTAAAGTACAAGAAAGAAAGAAAGAAAGAAGAGAGAGAGAGAGAGAGAGTAAGTGAGAGAGGGAAAAAAGGGAAAGAGAATAGAGAGAAGGGTGAAGCCAAAGGGCGAGTGACGAGTGCAGGGCTTGGACAATGGCCCAGAGCGGGGGGTTTCAGACAGAGAAGACAATGTTGTCAAAGCATAAATGAACGCCTTTGTTGTCAAGTCCAGGGATCCGCAGGGGACCAACGAACAGACGCGAAGGGGGGAGAGAGAGAGAGAAATATATATATATATATATATATATATATAATGAAAACCTATTAGAAATATATATAAGATATAAATATATATAATATATAGAAATATAATATAAATATATATAGAAGATAAGAAAAGAAAAAAAGTTGTTGTTATATATATAGAGATATAGACAGGGGGGGGGAAACGAAGGGGACAGAGCCAAACCTGGCAAGGCGGCGAGAGTAGGCAGCCCGGCGCGGGTGGACTAAAGACTGTGCGCGGGCGAAGGGTGAAAGTAGAAGGCCACAAGGGAGGACAAAAGGAACAGGCTTGCGAGGGCAACACGGGCAGAAGAAAGAGGGGCCAGCAAAGAGGCAAAAAAGGAGGGACGACCGCCTGGTCGTAGCTTTGCTCAAAGGTGCAGTGGCACGGTCAAACCGCTTCACACAGCCATGGGATCGGTGCAAAGATTGACCTCGCGTGGGGAGGAGTTGTAGAACACACTGCAGTAGCAAAGCTGCAGAGCAGGGAGCGGCAGCTGCTTGCGGCAATGCGATGCAAACCACAGCATGCCAGATGCCGTTTGTCTCCCATACCTTATGCTCTCCATGCCTCGTCTGCTTCCATGCACTAGGACGCAGCACCTCTCAACACATGCCCATCACGTAAGAGACAGCGATCGCGCGCAAAGCAGCAGAGTCAGTGTTACAGTAGGCAGGGGTATGGTCAGCAAGAAGAACAGGAGGGAGAGGCTGTGGAAGTAAGGTGGTCTAAAACAGGAGATATCTGACTGTGGTCTGAGAGAGACAAGATAAAGACCTGTGAAGGGCCGACTACAAAGAGAACAACAATTCTCTTTCTCTATCTCCATTCACGCGCAATTGGTTACACATGCACCCATACGGGTTTAAGAGTATGCAATGCAGCGGATCTGAAGAGAAATAAGAAGAATAAAAAAGAAAAAACAAAAAACAAAAAACAAAAGAGAGAAAGAGAGAAGAGCGACATCGGCAGGGGAGCAGGTTAAGCCGGATGGACCTTCTGGAATGCAAAGACGGGGACGACATACTCGACACCGTCCTCGAGATTCGATTTGCACCGCAACGAGACGGGGAAGGAATAGTGACGCCCGACGACGGTGTGTTATTGGAATGTGAATGTCGCCGTCTGCCTTTCCACAACCACCACTCCTCTCTTCTCTGCTCCCCCTCTTCTCCTCTCGATACCCCTCTGCTCTCTCCCACCCCCACTACAGTACTCCTCCTTTCCCCCGGTCGGGCCATTGAGACCTCCTCGTCCGCATCCTCGGATGTCAATACCAAATCCAGTGTCCTAAAAGGAGAGATCTTGTTGAGGGGAGGGAGCTCAGGAGAGCCATGTGCCGGTGGGGAGAGTGCTCAAGATGAAGGTCATGCCCGAAGTCTCCATGACAATGGTACACAGGTTATGGCTCCACAGAAAAAAATCACATAAAGGGTTGCCACCGTGTCGTAGAGAGTGCATCTGCGCTTCTAGTCTCCTCTCTCTCTCTCTCTCCCTTATCCCTGTGTTTGTGGTCTGGGAAGCATGGTGTCCCACCTTCTGGAGCAGATGCCAACAACGATCGGGCCTGCGAAATCCTAGGACACGCAGGTTTGCGCCAGACGCGTTGAAGAGTAACCAGTCCTTGAATTCAGTCTCCGACGACAGGCTTCTGATTTGATTCAAGCTACTTTTTTTTATCAATTTTACCTTGGAGAGCGAAGAAGGATCTTGACTAGCAAAGCCTTGCGTGGAAGTATCGAGAAGGAGGAAAGAAGGGATGGGTTGAATTGGAGAGAGCGGGTAGTTGTGGGGTGAGTGGAAGAGCGAGCGAGGAGAGAAGGAAAACGAGATAAGTAGGAATAAAAAAAAACAAAAAAACAAAAAAAAAGAGTATTATAGTCTGAAGGCTGCAGTCTTGATTCCTCCCGAGGCACTGAGGGCAGCAAGCAAGGCCACTAGACGCCGCCCAAAAGAGATTGATAGTGGAGAACCCTTGGATAGTCCATCCTACTCGCTCGGCCTCATCGAAGCCACTCTCTTGCCTCCTTCGCCACAATCTTGGCCTTTTGCTTCGCTTTTGTTATTTGCTTTCTTGTATTCGAACCTGTCTCTTGCTCTTTTCTCTTGCCTGATCCCTGTTCTGGTCCCTTTGGTCATCTCAACCTTCCCTAAGATCACCTTCCCCTGGTCATGGCTATAGTCGAGTTCATGTCCCAGACCCGCACGCAGATGTGTACCACAGACACATACTTGCACCACAGACACGCTCAATTCGAACGCGACGACGACTACGTTGCACATGTCGCCAAACTGGCGCAGCGAGTAGGCCTGTGTCATAGGCCAATGAGCGCATTTCTGTCACTCGGGTTGTTGCGGAGTTCAGACGTCAGTCTATCGCGTAAACTGCACAATGACCATGGCATTGGATCATCATAACATGCCTGTTGCTCGTCATATACTATTTGACCGATCAGTTGGAGCTCCGCTCTAGAAAACAGGGCCACTTTCACGAGGGAGTCGGGGCTTCACAGTCGAAAGAGGCATTCATCCATTCTTCTTGCTTGTTCATTTTCATCCATTCATCCATCCATCTACCACACACACACACACACACGCACACCCCTCTCCGTCACTGTCTCACGCTCTCTCTGTCTCTCTTCCTTTGTCTCTCTCTCTTTCTCTCTCTTTTTCATCGCACCTTTTCTTGCCCACTCTCCACTCTTATTCGCATCATCATAATTCATTACTCTGAAAGACATCACTTCTTTCCCTCCTCTCCTCATTCCCTTGTCTGCACCTCCATCCCTTACATTCGCCCACTCTACTCTAACTCGTCAGTTCCCCAATTCCCTCCAATGGCCTCAGAGACGGGTCAGGGTCAGTCCTCTACTCTTCAGCTTCCCGACACTTGTGTCGGTGATGCTTGTGCAGTGGCTGGAAAGGACCATCGTTCAGCGCTCGACCTTCTACTACACAGCAAGAGCAGCACCCCTGGCTCCACCTCGGTAAACTTTGACTCTCTTGATGCGGCTTCCTTTAATGCCAAGCATTTGCAGCGTAACCCTGCCACAAATAAACGGAGGCAACCCATTGATCAGACTTCCTATTTCTTTTTAAACTTCCTTCTATCAAATAAAAGACTAGCGCCTGCAAAGGAGGCAACAACGAAAGTGAGGCTATCACAGCTCTTACGACGACGACAGTATCGACTGGAAATATAGAACCGTTTGCAGTTGCAGAACATGACATCCAGTCAAGGACTAGCAAAGGTACTCCCGCATCAGAATCTCTCAGGAGCATAATTCGCAAGTCCAGCAACGCATCTTTACTGTCGTCATCGTCGTCATCCATCTCAAAAGGGGCTGGAACCGGGCCCTCCACCGGTGCATCAGCGAACATAGCCCCTCAATCTGGGGTCTTGCTCGCAGGGCCGGCGACCGAGACAGAGTCAGAGAACCATGAGTCCACCATTTCTCCAGACCTCCTTCAGCCTGAACAGGCGCAGCCCATTGACAACAGTGACAGCTATAGCCAGACAAGTGTCCGAACTGGTCAGGTGTCAACTCTCAGTGTCATCACAACCTGGTGGTCAGGAAGCAGCTCTACAAATGTTGGCTTGGCTGATACATCAATCATCAGTGGCGGACCCGAATTTATCTCTACTCCAAGGACAATCGCCGCAGTACCCCCAACGACCATAGTAGAGATAGAGGGATCGGATCAACCCAGCACATCCGGTTGGGAACCCTCGGATAAAGGTGCCACTCCCATCCGGCCCATTACAACCGGATGTTCATCTCCGCAGTCTTTACCATCATCCCTCCACTCCTCGGCAAGTTTCCCAGAGTCATTTTCAAAACATCTCAAAGGCGCAGCATTAGCAGACGGGCGCAAAGGACGATACTCGTCTTCTCTACACGAATCCTTGAATGCCCGGATACTGGATAAGGCCTCAATTCGCCAGTATGACTCGGACAATGGAGCTCACTCAGCTGATGAAAGTCAAGGAGAAGAACCTGCAGGCAGGTTGTTTATTTCTCCACTACATGCTAAAGTAACAGATTCGTCGACAAACAGTTCCAAAAAGCGATGGTCATTGTTCGGATTCGGAGCCAAGGATAACAATGCAGAGGAAATAGCCAGTCAGACCAACAATGATTCGACATCCTATGAAAAGACGCTTCGGAGGCAGAATGATGTCTTGATTGAGCCAGAGCCGGATTCAGAGTCAGGAGCAACACCCAGCAACAATCCCTCGATTATGGCATCCTCTCCAGAGACAAAAGGAATTGTGAATGAGGGAGCTGCGGAGACACCCAAGGTTTCCGGGTCTTCTTCTCAGACAGGCCCCGTCGCAGCTGCCGTGGTCAGCACTTCTGACCTCAGTGTTGTCATTCCACCAGGAGATTCTACTTTGAATGAAAAGATCGGCTCAGATTCGAATACTGCAGGTACCGTCTCGAGCACCTACAGCTGGCTCTCTATGATCCCTGGATATGGAAGCAAATCGGATGAGTTGAGTAGACCAAAGAGTGAATCCATAGGGAACGAAAGTACTGCAACAGACACAACCATGGAGCGCTCAGAAAGTCTTGATGGTCTAAAGGAGCCTGTACAAGAAACACCATTAATTGAAAAGGTACAGGCTTTACAGAATGGAAACAAGAGAGCCAATGGATCGATACCATCCGCAGTTGATTCAGAGAATGAAAGCAGCAATACTGTCGTGAACAAGCCCAAGGAGATTGGAAAGGCAGCAGCAGCTCTCTCAAAGGTTCTCAAGAGGAAGAATGTTGTACTGCCCAACTATTATGAAGTATACCCGGATCTCCAACAGAGTCTCCTTCGGACACCAGCTAGTATTACAGCAGCTGAGTCAGCACAGAATTGTGGGCATGAGCGATGCTCGTCTTCAATCATGAAGAATGCCGTGAACGCTCTAAGCTCCCTTCTCTTTCGTTCCGCCCCAGTGTCTCCTCCCGATTCGGAGAATATGAGAGTGGTAAATCGTCAGGATACATATGCCATCAAAAAAGTGGCCATCATCGGTGTCCATGGATGGTTCCCTGTGAAATTGATCCGCACAGTGATTGGCGAGCCGACAGGGACGAGCAAAAAGTTTTGTGATGAGATGGATCTTGCACTACGGGATTATCTCAAGGCACATGACGTAGAGTTGAACGATGAGGACATTACATGTATTCCACTAGAGGGCGAAGGAAAGGTCTTGAAGAGGGTTGAGATTCTCTATCAAAATTTGGTCAAGAACGAAAAGTGGAGAACGGCCGTCCATGAAGCTGATCTGGTCTTGGTGGCAACACACTCTCAAGGGACACCCACAAGCACTCTACTTATTGCTAGGCTTATCGATGAAGGAATGCTTCGTGTTCAGGAGGATGATCCAAAGATGCAGCGGATTGGAATTCTTGCCATGGCAGGGATCTCTCATGGACCCTTCCCATTCTTGAAGGGCAATTTGATTGTCCGATGGTTTGAGGCTGAGGCAGCACAAGAGCTGTTCGAGTTTATGGACTCTGAATCAGAGATTGCCACCAAATACCGCGATGCACTTAAAACAGTGCTCGTCTCGGGCGTCCGGTTTACGTGTGTTGCCTCTTTAGAGGATCAGGTTGTACCGTTGTACTCGGCTATTTTGACTTCTGTTCACCATCCCTCGATCGTAAGAGCTGTGTACATTGATGGGGTTAGTTTCCAGGACGACTTTTTGACCAACCTGATTGCCTTTGCACTGCGACTCCGGAACTCTGGCGTGGACGATCATGGGGTGCTGGTTCATCTTAGTGAAGCCGTCGCTGGGAGTATCTATGGCGAAGGCCATTCGACGATTTATGAAGAGCGTGAAGTCTACTTGTAAGTTTGTCCCAGTGTGATTATTTTTTGTTTTGTTTTGTTTCGTTTTAATATGGACCTTTAGTATCTTAGACAGTAGTTCTAATAACCCTACCAATTCATTCATTGTTGTTCGACAGGCTATCAATCCGAGCTTTACTAGAGCCACCCAGGAATCTAACGCGTGAACTCATCCAACAAGAGCCAACGATGCATCCTTTCCGTGCGCGCCAATCTCTCAACCCGTTCTATTTGCCATGGGGAATGCGTGGAGTGATGGATGAACTCAAGGCCAAGGGAGACGAAGTTCTCAATGTAGAGATGGAGAAACTGAAAAAGTTGTATGACGAGTGGAACCCAGTCTCGAAGGCTATGAAGGAGATCAAGTTCCGGCTAGAGCCTGTCCGCTCCAAGCTATAATTAGGTCCAATACGACAAAAAAAAATCATAAAAAATTAAAGGCAACGTGGCATGTAAAAAAACAAGACAAGTGTCTAGAGGTTCTGAAAAAGAGCGAGTCAGCTTCGTGCCTTGATTACCACATACCGCAGCGCCATCAAAAAACAAAAAGCTTTGTCCAAAGAGTTGGTGGCGCACTTTGACTGGATATGGTCTTTTGTCCTTGTAGGGGACCCCTGTTGCTCAGTCACTGTCACACTTGAGCTTTCTTCAGAGTCCCCCTTCCTTTTCTTTTTTGTAACGCATTCTTTTTATCAGCCATGGATTTCGAGATCCCGCGTTCATCGGCTACAGTCCTGGCATGTCTCTTCTTACTGCGATGCTGCCTAGCAGAGCCCTTCTCATTGATTTGATTTGAATGGGATCCCCATTTGTGGTACCCTCATTGCTAACCTCTTGGGTGATTGGTAATACTTCATGGGGTTGTTCCATTAGCTGGTGGGCCACGCGGGCATCGGAAAGAGAAGACTTGCCTCATGCATCCTTTCTGAGGTGACTAGACAACCTCCACAAAGAGGACCCGACGCTCCCATATTGCCACATGAAGCCAAGTTGACCACCGATCCTAGTCAAATTAGTTCCGATACAGGCTTACGCTTCAGGACTACAGAAACCCTCCCTCTCGCCCATACTAAAGAAGGAGCGACAGACAATGAGGGTCTCCTACAATTACTAAAGGTCGATTCCAGGACTCTAGTCAAGGGGGCAGGAGAGTTGGTTGCCGAATCTGTGACTCGATACGATTTGATCCTCTTTGTAGTAGACATGACAAGTCAAAGCTCTTGGGATCTCTGTAAACAATCTCTTTTGTGCCTCGAACCAGCATGGTTCCTAGGTCGATGTGCAATCATAGTCACGCAAGGTAAAGCACTATTTTGCATAAACGGAATACTCGCTATTAAGCATCGGAGGAAATGGGAGGAAAGTGTGCGCCTGAATTCCCCCGCATTGATACCGGCCTGTGTGCTTCTTCTTCCTTTTTCTCATTTCCCCACTTTTTTTTTTGTATCCTTCCCCGCTTATTTGCTCTTTAGTGGCCAAGGTTTCCAAGTATGCATTTGACCGAGACGAAATCACAAACTTTTTGGGTGACTTTTACAACGTTCCCACGCTGTGGACGAACCTTGACGACGACGTTCAAGTTCCAGTTACTGCACACCAGATTGTGAACCTTTTGGAAGTCAATACCGGATACCGAAGACCATCTAAATACAGGACTGGGGGTGGCCATGATTATGAGCTGAGTCGTGGCGATGGAGTCTATAGGTTGGCTCGACCTAATGGCTCTACTATTGGAATGGCTGAACATCGATCAACAGCCATGTATTTGATGGCCGAGACACCGGATAAATTTACGGTTCAGATGACTGTATTGCCGTCCTCTCAACACTAAATGACAATGGGGCCATGAGTAAAAGCAAGAGGCAAGGTTAGGGGATACTAGGAGGGGGGCACATTGGGTCTAGGAGGGGGCATAGTGAATGCCGTTTTCAAAAAAAAAAAAAAAAAAAAAAAAAAAAAAAGCGCCAGAAGCCGTAGCAATGATAGGCAAGTTGCGGACCTAAAAAAAATCCATGGCTTTCCCAACATGTACTATACTATTTTTGTTTACAAAGCAAAGCATCTCATCATACTAAAATTGATGGCTAAAACAACGAATATGAAAGAGCCAGATATACCTTTGGCCCCATCTTTACTTTTATTGCTTGTCCGTTCAGTAAATCAATCACGTGCGGTAAGGTTGCCCGCAAATCGGGGGTTGGTGCCTTTTCCTCCTCCACGAGTCATGCCGGTGAGAGGTGTTGAGAAACCGCGGGGAGAAAGAAAGAAAGAAAGAAAAAGTATCAAGAGATTCGATGTTAACCGTTTTTTTCTTTTTTCCCTAACACCCTCGAGTCATTCGCCGGAAGGATGAGGAGCACCGGGCAAGAGAAGGAGCAAGAGCACAACTCTTGTTGGAGCGTATAAAGATACCGGGGTGAACCTTTCTTTGAACTAGTTATTTTTTTTCCATACCCTTGACCAAAAAGCTATCACTCTATCCTTTTTCTTTCTCTCTTTCCCAACCTCCTCAATACACGTCTACGGCTCATTTGTACTTCACGCCCAGCGGACCCCCTTATTTAACAACCACTTTACAATCATGACCAAGAAGAATCAAATTCTCCACCTGAAGCATCAGGATAGGATCGGATGGATCGGTCTTGGACAAATGGGATACTATATGGCAAACAACCTGCAGCGATACCTGGCCTCTCTGCACCTAACCATGACCGTCTGGAACCGAACAGCAGCCAAGACAGCAAAGCTGCAACATCATGGAGTGCATGTAGCCACTTCGCTCGAAGATCTGGTCGCACAGAGCAACATTATTTTCACATCTCTCAAAGACGATGCTGCGGTCGAGGAAGTCTACGAGACGTTGATTGACCTGGCTGGACAGGTAGACCATTCGATCATCTTTGTGGAGACCAGTACCATCTACCCAGCCTTGGCTGCTCGGCTCAAGGAGAGACTTGCGGTCACGCCACAGCACACATATCTTCAGTGCCCAGGTAGGTGAAAAAAAAAAAAAAAAAAAAAAAAAGCCTGAGAGCCCTCTATTCCAATGTGCTTACTAGCTCTCTCTCTATCTCTCTCTTCCTCTTACACAATCACGACTGTCAATAGTGTTTGGACGCCCGCCTGTGGCAAAGGCGGCCAAGTTGGTCTGGGTGACCAGCGGAGACGAAAAGGCGATCAAAAAGATGTGCCTTTACTTCACAACCATGTCCAAATCGATCATCCATCTCCGGACCACCGATGTCTCCCGTGCCAGTGCCTTCAAGTTGGTTGGCAACTTCTTTGTTGTGGGAACCATGGAACTGTTGGCAGAAGGGTTGACCTTGGCTGAGAAATCTGGATTGGATCCAGAAACGAGTCTCAAGTTCATCGAGACGTTTTTCCCGGCCCCGGCTTGGATCGAGTATAGCCACAAGATGATCGATGGCAAGGTCTCACACAAAGATTTGGGATTCTCGGTCGATCTAGGTCTGAAGGATGTTGGTCATATGCTTCAGCTTGCACAAGAGACAGGCTCGTCCTTACCCTCTGCAGATCTGGCATATCGACATTTGAAGGTTCAGCAAGAGAAAGGATGTGGTAGTCAGGATTGGAGCAGTCTGATCAACACGTTGCGCCAGGCCTCTGAATTACCTTTGGTCCAAGAGCAGGATGTCGAAAGGGAGGGGCCTCCACTGTATGAGGCTAAAGAGAAGTAGATCTCATAGTTTTCTTTTCATCCTGTATAATCCCTCACCCCTTCACCCCACTAGACGATTGTAGCGCTGAGAAATAATTTCTACAAGAGAGCAGTAAAATGAACAGCATGCCTGTAAAAAGGGTCCTGCATATATTTTTTTTTTTTTTTTTTTTTTTTTATTGATGTCCGTGAGCAACCTCCTGAAAACGAAGGAGAGAAACCGCGTTTCTCCTCTCTCTCAAGACTGTAGGTTTGTTTCCCCTCACTCTCACTCCCTCTCCGCGTCGCGCCCTTTTTTTTCGGCCCTTCCTTTTGGTTTGTGCGTAGAAACGGGGCGGCAGGGCAATTAGCCGGCGGACCAAAGACAAAGGGCGGAGGTCAGGGAGGAGAAAGGGTGAGGAATAGAAAGAGGGAAGAGAAGTCCACAGGACCAAAGTCCGGAGGACGAAAGTGTGTCTCTCCTACTCCTCTTCTTCTACTTTTTTTTGTATAGATGTGGTTCCCAGGCTATTCATACCACTGTTTTCCCTATTCATCCGCTAAGGGCCTTTTCTGAGTCGCGAGTCGCAGTCCCACGTACAATTCGATTCGTCGCGGTCAACGCCGTCCAGCAGACAGAGATATCAGGAAGAGGCATATTTGCATAGCGCGTTTCTTTGGTTTGAGAAGAGGAGAGAACATGCTCTGAGGTTCTGAATTTACCGCACAACTTGGCAAGAAAAAATAAAGGGCCTCGGCCAATCTTTGTTTAGGGCTTTAGTCCCATATATCTCCTACTCTGAACGTTGTCGTCTCATCATGTCCCGAGGGCATGACGCAGGGTGTTCCATGTCTTTCTATCTTTTCTCGTCCCTTGTCCCTCCTCTACCTCTTTATTCTCGAAGCAAAACATGCATCTGGACCCGGGTGTGGATCGGGGTAATGGGAAGCGAGAGATTAAGGGATCAAGGGATCAAGGGATCAGGGCTGATGGGATGTTCCCTGTAAATCGATGTTTGGGACTATGGTTTTATCGCTTCTCTCTCTCTCTCTCTCTCTCTCTCTCTATTATTCATTATTGCCCTGGTCAATTATTGATCTGGTCCCCTCATTTCTCATCAATAGAATGGTTGATAGGTGGCCGTAGAGATACACGTATTGGAGGAGGGGGAGGGGTAAAAGGTCCTCCCTACCACCTAGGAGGTTAACAAAAAACGAGGAAACCCAAAGAACATCAAGGTCGTTTGATTACCATTTTGTTGTTGTTGCTGTTCACTGGCCAGATCGGCCAATCGTGATCAAGAATTTGTTTGAACCCGGACCGACACTAGAGATGGGGAACAAGAAGAAGAGAAAAAAACCAGTCCCTCATATCAGAGTGGGAGGGCGGGAGAGAGACTGGGCGGATCCCTGGTCAGATCGATCCAAAATTAAAGCGGGCCCGTGAAGAGTAAGCAAAGAGGCTCGGCGAGCACTCTGGGCTCCTGCGATTGGCTGGATAATAACCAGGGTGCGGGCATGAGTGCAGGGGCAAAGAGAAAGAAAAGCCGATGGTGCCTGAATTGTGCCATTTATGGGAGGGGATCCTGTCGGAGAACAAACCAAACAACGGGCGGTTGGCGTGCTATTCAGGGACTGTCAAGAGAAAAAAGAGAATGAACAAGAGAGAGTGTTTACATGTAGACGATTAATAAAATTCTGAGAGGGACACTGCCCCCTCTCTTTCCGCAACAGCCTCTCCTTCATTTACCAGCGCAGGGGTCCTTTTGTCTGCTACTCTTCTCTTGTCTGCCAAAAAGATAAAGTGGTCTGGTCTCACGAGCCCCGCTTCAGACAAGAGGGGTTTTGAAATCCAGACTTACGAAATCGACCACCTTGAATCTCCATCTGTTGTTGTTGCTGTATTTGCGCCACGCGAGGAGTGAGTAAGAGAAAAAAATGCACGGGGCGTAGTGCTCTCACCCGCTCAGCTCTGCGGGCACTGTATCGGAGGGGTAAACCCTGGCAGGGGCCGCAGCGACCCCTGACCCAGGCACTCTGTTCGGATATGAACAGGGCACACACACACTCGTCACTCATATAGGGGAAAAGTACATATTGACAAGGAAGAGACAAAGCTCAGCATGCTTCCTGGGACCTGTTGATCAAGTATAAAAGGGCATGCACTCAGCATGTCTTTTTGTTCTCCATCCCACTCTACTTCAAGAGCCAAAGACAGCAAGAACAAAAAGAAAAAACACAACTCTTCCTTCTCTCAGCACACAACAAACTACCCCACTCTCTCACCTTTTCACTTTTCTTTCACAATGGCCATCTTCTACAAGTTCGCTCTCGTCGCCGCTGCCACCCTTGCAATGGTCTCGGCTGCCCCTGTTAACAACAATATCAACGCCCCCACCCGCAACACGACCGCTACCTTGATCACCTCCAAGGACTCCATCCTCGACGACATGAACGCAAGCGGCTCTGTCAGCATCAAAGCCTCCTCCTCGGGCTCCGGTCCCTTCACTGGCCGCGGCACCTGGTTCACCGATGATTTCGGTAGCTGTGGCATCCCCTTCGACACCAACGATATGATTGTTGCCATGAACGAGGCCAAGATGCAAGGCCGCGCCTTGTGCGGCAAATATGTCTCGATCACCTATGGAGGCAAGACAGTTCGCGCTCGCGTCACGGATACTTGCCCCTCCCAGTACTGCTCCTCCACTGCTCTTGATCTTTCCCAGGCTGTCTTCAAGCAGCTCGCTCCCTTGGACAAGGGTGTCATCCAGATCCAGTGGCAGCTCGAGTAAACGAGAAACAGAAAGAAGAAAAAAAAAGGAGAATCAAACGATTGGATGCGATGGGACGGCGAGAAAGATACTCTATCCTCTACCCCTTTACTTTCATTTCTCCTGGGTTGCTGGACAGCCCAGAATGATTGGTCGACTACCCACAATTCGGTGGGAGGCCATCTGTATACTACCAACGAAAAAAAGAAAGAAAGAAATGCTTGTGCAGAGCACAAGTCTGAATAAATACAGAATCATCCTTTGATACTACAACATATATACTTTTATCGTCTTCGAGGAAAGAGGAAGGGAAAATGGTGAATGATAACAGAATTTATATAACAGAGAAGAGTGCTTTTCCCTTTCAACCTCTCCTATCTTCTATTCTCATAAGACACATCCATGGTAGATGGGAAGGGAAAGAGGGGACGTTCAGACCCGTCCTACCAAGTCAGGATTCTCATCTGTATACACAAGTAACTTTGACCCAATCTCATCCGCATCAAACGAAACTGATGGTTGTTGAGATGATGATACCAAAGGTGCCAAAGCAGAAAATGGGAACGATAGAGGCTGATAATACCCCCATGAATGACTTGAATCCACATTTGAGAGACTCGCTGTCGTCGCCGAATAAGATGAAGAACAGGTCGAGAGTGTAGGGGAAGATTCAATGGTCTTTTCACTCATCAATGGCATATCCAGAAATGGAACTGGACCAAAATGAGGGGTCGACAGCGGATCCGAGAATGAACTTGAAAATGAACTCGATAGTGACGACGATGAAGATGAGAACGATAAAGGTGGTGTGCTTGAGAGTCCGTCAATAAAGGCACCTTGACTAACTGCCTCGTAAAAAGGACTCTTACCGCTCTCATCGCCACCACCACTACCACTGTGGTCATAAACATGGTTACTATTACACGGATGGGTCGAAAGATGATTCGATGGCAAAGCTATAGCATATGGGGTAGGGAAAGGTAATGGAGTTGCGAGGGGTGTAGGCATAGGGGTGGGGAAGGGTATAGGCATAGGAAGGGATGGGAGTATTGGTTGGGCAATGGAAGGAAAAGGCTCGAGCCATGGTCCTTGCCAAAGCTCTACTGGGCTTGATGTCTTGGAAGAGGAAGTAGAGACTGTTTGCATCAAGTCAAGCGGAAGAGCTAAGGTCATCTTTGCCTCCGAGGTTTCATTGGTAGGATTTGCCGTCGTCATCGATGTTGTTGTCAATGTTGTTGTCAATGTTGTCGTCGAGGACTTGGAGAGCGTGCTGCAGCCAGGATAATTGCTGATAAGGACCGGGGTGGCTGCAGTCTTGTTGCGGGTGCGATGAGCTCTACCAAGTTCAGAGGAACCTCGTGTATTCAAGTCCACGAATAGAGACGGGTTCCACCGCGGAGGGAGGGTATTCTTGACTCCTTCTACTGAACCAAGGGAGCTGTCATGGGACGATACAGATTCGTCTGTCGGGGTAACAAAGGTCACAGTGAAGTGTCTCTCTCTCGATGAGCGGCTTCGCCGGTCAACCTTTGTGCTTCTTTGGACAGATGATCCAGTAGATGCGAGTACAGAGTGTGAAGGCGCATGTCTAGAGTATGCTAGAGACTGCGCCTCTGGCAAAGCAACTTGACAAGGTGATGGGTGGTGAACAAAATGTGAATGTGGGAGTGAAAGTGAATGTGAGGCTACATGAGTATCTAGACGAAAAGAGATGTTTGGCGTCGTCCCCACCACAGGGACATCTTCATGACTTTCGACGTTTTTTTTCTTGCTAGTGCTTTTTGTTTTTCTTGCCCTGGGTTGGAACTTGTACTTTGGATGCTCCACTCGATGCAACCTATTGGCCTCGATCTGCAGCTTCTTGTAATGGCTCATCTCTTCTGGGGAAAGGGCCCTCCAAGCCTTGCCAATCTCCCTTGACTTTTCAGCAACTGTCCTTGCAGTAGAAAATTGTGAGCGTTCCTTTCGGAAAATCATGAACATGTTGAGTGGGCGTGGAATCTTGTTTTTCGGCTTGGGAATGCGTTTCTTTGGGGGGCGCTTTGGGGAAGGTGGTTCATATTTGATAGTATCTGCCCTTGGATGGGAGCCAGGGTTTGGCGAATTTGTGGAATTTAAATCAGCTGGTAGAGGTGTAGGTGGTGCAGATGTTGTGAGAAGGGTGCTCTCGTTGTGGGTTGCTGAGGTAATCGTGGGATGGGTATGAATGGGGCCGTGAAACGGAGGGATTGTTGGAGGGGACATCTGGTCACCCTTAGATGCTGGGTATGAGTGTCGGGCTGTTGGTGTCATTGTGCGAGTCATGGTGAAACGAGTAGGAAAAGCGGCCCATAGAGGTCAAGGGATTGGTTATGGAGTGAGCAGACAAGGAGAGAATCCACGTCCTTTACTGAAAAAGTGAATAAAAATGAGTCTTGGAGAAGAAGAAAGCAAGGAAGAACAGTGTTACGGAAATGGAAATGGGTATGTCTGCTAGAGGGATATCCATCGATCCTGGCATCTAGGAGCGAGTAAACTCTCTTTTCTCCAAAGACGGGGGGATGGAGAAGGAAGGTGTTTGTTCGGGGTGATTTTGAATAGAAGAGGGCGTGGATATATTCTGTCAAAGGTAGGATCCTATAGGCGAGGGAATGCCGAATCGTTGAATCCTTTTATACGAGAGGTCTCTGGTTCGCCACCCATTGTGGCGACCGAAGCGCTCAATTAGCGAGCATACATGCTCTAATTACGAAGAAAGAGATAGGAATGAGTCCACAATCGTGAAGAAAAAAAATCAAGAGGGTATGCAGCAAGAAGGTGAAGGGGGCGAGAAAAAGTGCAGGGTACTAAAGCGAGAGGGGGGGTGAGTGAGAGAACGGAGCAAAGGAGCAAAGGCGAACGTCGCGTTGTGACCAGCTCTTTGGTGCAACGTGGACCGCATAGGAAAAGGTTATACAGGATTGAGGCGGCAATCGGACACCGAAGTGCGCCTTGAACACAACCTCAAACAGATACAAGTGCATGCATAGCTTACTTGACTGTTGTTCTTACAGGACATGAGGACATGATTACAAGACCAACCAGGCAAACAACGAAATAGGAGAACGAAAGTAAAGAAAGCACAACTAACAAAAAAGAGAGCATAGAGTCCAGCTATTGGTCCGCCCTAGGCGAGTAAAGTCCCATGTCTGGGCATCGTGACAATGAATGGGTTGTAGAGAGAGAGAGAGAGAGAGAGAGAGAGAGAGAGAGAGAGAGAGAGAGAGAGAGAGAGAGAGAGAGAGAGAGAGAGAGAGATGCGCTAGGCGCCGCAAGGACGGTCGCCATGGGTGGGTGGGCCCTGTTGAGTGTTACATTAATTTGAGGCGGAGGCGGTAGACTGGCCAGAAGTGGAGAGAGGCGAAGATCACTACCCGGAGAAGGTAAAGGAACTAGAAGAAAATGAAGAGGAAAAAAAAAAAAAAAAAAAAAAAACGAGAGTGAGATGAAAAAGGACCCGTATACAACATGGTCTGGATCTGTAGAGAATCGGTCAAGTCATGCGGCCCTTGTCCCACTGCATTACCCCCCCTCCTCCCCTACTCCAATGCAAGGATGCAAGTTCGAGGAGGTGAATGGGTGGCGAGTTTTAACAAGCCTGTCGCATTTTCCTTGTCCTATGAGCCTCTTTCTCTTTTGGTTTATGCTCTGGCGAGGCGAAGCACTGCATCTTGTAGCCCCCATCCCCCTCGCCACTTTTGTCAAATTTACTTTTTGGGTGGAAGGGAGATGCGGATGGAGGGAGAAAAGAGTGTATGCTCCTAATTCAATGGTGTCTGAATAAACCATTTTCCCTTCCAAGTGTAAGAGTGTTCACACTTTTTCAGTGGCTGCTGTTGCTTCGCCTACCTTTTATCCTATGAAGAAATAGACCTCAACAAGGAAGAGGGGGAGAGGGAGGGGAGCAATTCTTGACTTTGAATATCCTTTTCGACTTGCTGAATGTGGCAAACTACTTGGAATTCAATGAAGCACTATTAAGAAACCATCAAGGTCAGTCGTTTGCATTCCCAGCTCTTTCCGCTCTTGAATGTGCCCGATGCATCAAGATGATGAGAGCCTTTTTTATGCTTTCCCTCCAAATTCCATTTACTCCAAAGTCGATGCAAAGACACTCTTAGACACAAGCTGAAGAGAGAAAAAGAGAGCGAGCAGGGGCTCAGGGCTCGGGGAGGAGGTGGCAAATATTTGTCATTCTCCACTCATCGCTTCCAAGGAGAGGGGGATGGGGGATGGAAGGGAGGAGGGGTTATACCCCACACAATCGTGCAGAACTAGTGACTATTTTTACCGAGGATTGAGCCAAAGAACAAGGCTGAGAGAAGAGAAAAGAATGAGCCTGAGAAGAATAGAGGGAGGCAAATCTTCAAATACACGATAATTTCATGCATCACTTCCAGCATACCAAATGCTCAAGAATTCAGTGACGGCTGAGTAGAGGACCCGCATTACCCTGGCCATTCAGTTCTATGTCCTATTGGTTACTTCTCTCCTTCCCTGCACTTGTTTCATAATCTCGGCCGCTAGCTAGGTCTCTTCATTTAATGTCGTCCTTCGATGAAAAGAAGTACCCTCGTTCGTCAACTGAGAATAAAAGTCGGGAGAATTCTCTCCGCACATTTTTAGACAATCCTGGATGGGAAAAAAGGATGAGCCGTGGGGTCTACAATCTGTCTGCTATATCTGGTGTGGAACCCATGTCTCGCAGCGAAAAAAAAAAATATATAGCCATGTATACGGAGCCTGGAGTAAACAGCGAGGACAAGTCAGTAAAGAAAAAAAGAGTAGCCAAGTCCAGAGTCAATGGCGGAAGGATTTAATAGCGGTTGGCCAAAAATAACTAAGCAGTGGGAGTGAGAGTAGAAGGATGGTGTGGGAGAGATGAGAGAGGAACAGAGAACGACAAGCCAAAGGAGTGAGTTTATGGTCTATGATTCAGGTTTAACCAACGAGTGTCGAGTGAGTCCATGCGTTCACAGCCGCAGCGAACTTTATTCGTCAGTCAACCACCTGATTGCACTGCTCTGATCTTTGCCTCGAGTCCCAAAGGCATGGCAGCACTCTTTGGGCACGCGTCCAAGAAGGTCTCACGTTTGCATCTCTCTCTTTTCTCTTTCTTTTCTCTCTTTTCCTCTCCCTCCCTCCCTCCCTCTCTATCTTTCTCTCTCTTTGTGGATTGCCGCCAAACAACACTTTCCCTCCCTTGTTTTTTTCTCTCGGGCATTTCGCCTATTGTCTTCTCTCTTGTTTATGTTGTACACCTCGTCTCTTTCAGAAGTTGTACCACCAAAACACCAGTGTGAGGTGGTCAAGCAACTCCGAATGCAAACTGATGGTACAGCAAAGTGTGAAAGCCTCTTCCTTCTCGTCCTCCGATGCATACACTCGATAGGAGCCAAAGCGCGCGGCCCGATCCGCATGGCAACATGTCAGCTGAACAATGTACCTCTACAACAAGGAAGCCTTCACACCTTTAGGGTAGTAGAAAAAAAAGAAAAAAAAGAAAAAGACCTCGCGAGTACCCTTTTTCTTTCTGAGCATTGAGGACCATTTTTTTTTTTTATTTTTTTTTTCTTGGCGAATTCAATAGCAAAGGAACATTAGTCTTTTCATGTTTGGGAACTCGTGCAAGAAAAAAAAAATGTACGAGAACTTGTCATGGCAAAGATTGGAACGAGGATGAAAGGTAGCCTTGTTTTCCTTTCACTCTCACCTTTTTTTTTTTCTTGCTCCACCTGTCTCTGCATTTGTGAGCCGACGATCGGTGTAACTATGCCTATCAACCGCTCTCGGTTCGTTGACTTTGGTGGATAAATCCGGTAATGGACTAGAGTGCACGGCCTGCAGTTAAATCTAGAGTTTGGAAAAGTCGTTGTTGAGCCCTTCAAAAGGCTTTTGTGACTTACTTTTGATCAATGGTGGTAGGCCCTTTCGATCCTCTCGCCTTTGGAGCTTTTTGGGTCTAAAAGATGCGTTCTGTCACCATCGAAGAGACTCACAAAAAAGAAAATGAAAAGAAAAAAAAGCTTTCTATGGTTCAGTTACATACATAGGTGCGTATTGAAGTTTTGTTGGGCGGGGGGAGGCTGCTGATGGTCACCCAATCTTCAAACATTGACAGGAGGTCCCAAGACGCCCAAAGGTCACAATGTCGCCATCGTCGCCATAGTAACAATACGAGACTTTTTCACGAACCAATAGGGTATCATAAAGCGGATAAATGCTTAGTTTACTGTAGAATACTAGAGCGAACCTTTACACCGTCCATGCATTCTCTGCAATGCGGAGCTTTTTATTTTGATTTAATTTATTGCTGCTGTCCAGTATTCAATTGCTCCAATTGAACCTCCAAAAGTCGGATCTTGACGTCCTTCTGAGCAAGTTGGTTCTTCAGCTCTTCATTCTCCAATCGTAACTTGTGGTATGCTTCCTGGTAATCCTTTTCGTTTTTGGGAGGAGGCGCCACATATTCTTCAGCTGCCTGGGAAGCGGCACTCGAGACAAATTCCTTTTTGGTCGAGACCGTGAATCCTTTTTCGAGCGAAATCAGTTTTGGCTCAGCATTCTCTCCATCAAACCATGCGTCCGCTGTCAGAGAAGGCTCGTCACCAATACAGTCTGGGAAGAGATCCGCCTGGAATGAGTCAGACTAGAGTGACAAAAGTGGGAGAGCATGCCACGATTAGTATTTTGAAGAATCCCCCCACCACCACCACCACCCACCACCACCAAATGGATAGAGTGAAGTGCATGTGGAAAAGGAGAAGGAGAGTGACCCTTTAGGATCGGGGACTTTACCTTTCGCGGGACCGTGAAACTGATAGCCTCGACATAGCCGTTTGAGACTTTGTAGGCCCGGGCAATCTCGCATTCATTCACGTTCAGAGCTCGCTTTGGCATGAACGCCATACCGCGTTGAGGCACATTCGAAGAGAATTCCGAGAGGGTGAAAACCTCGTCATTCTCATATTCGTAATAGCGAATGTTACCATCCCTAGTTCAATTTGCCAATATGGATGAGATGTTACCTCTCTTCCCTCTTCATGTAGGAACAAAAAAAAAGGTGCATCTGTAGAGTAGAGGTCATCTTACCCTTTGCCTGCTAGGTACAACATATTGCTGTCGCCATCATAAAAGGGCATGATAACACCCGAAGAAGTATCCAGATTGATGTTCCGGAGAGGTTTATCCAGATTGGACCCATCCCAAATGTTCAACTGACGGTCAGACATCTTGGAGAACCCTGTTGTCGCGATCCTGTTGGAATCTCCCATCCAAACAGCACGAGACCCTTTCACTCCTTGGTGCGACTCTCCATGCTTTATCCACCAAAACGGATCCATTTCCCATTTTTTCCCCCCAAAAGGAAACAAGAACGGTTAGTAGAGTAAGGGAAAAAAAATAGAAGAGAGTGACCTAGAGCGTAGGCAAAAGACGAACACATGACTTTACCAATACAATCTTGTTGCTTCGAACATCAAAGATTCGCAACTTCTTGTCACGACAGGTCGTGGCAACCAAGTTTCCATTGTAATTCCATGCGACACTTTGAATAATCTCGAGATGTCCCGTAATCTCTTGCTTTTCAGCACCCTTCTCAACATCCCAGAGTTTCATTGTCAAGTCTGCTGAAGCTGAGAGGAGGACATTCTCGGCAATGGGATTGAACACAACTTGGCCGACTTTTCGTCCATGGGACGTTAGTCGAACTACAGGCTCAATGTCCTCTTCTCCAATCTCTTCAGGGACCGTGTAAATAAACACTTTGCTGTCCTCTGAGCCAGACGCAACTAGGCGGTCATTGAAGGGCGAGAAGTCTGTGTCGAGGACAGGAGCTGTATGTCCGCGATACAAGGGAAGCGCATCCGAAATCTTGCCTACGCTCCCCAATAGTGATGGATACAAAGTCGAGGACAAGAGTGTTAATGAGCTGTTGGCGACAACCTGCATGGGCCCATGTTTCGGAGACCCTTTTTTGAGACTATCTAGAGCAAGAGTGTCTTGATGTGTTCAAGCCGAGATAAGAGCGTTCTTACCGGTCAACGAGAGCGGGATAACAGCAAAAGCTCCTCCGCCACTGGCATTCCAGTTGAGTGAAAAGTAAAGCTACAAGTTCCATTGTACAAAAAAAAAATAGTTCCCAGTTGTAAGATGGGGTGCATCCAGTTGTCTGAGTTAGGAAAAAAAAAAAAAAAAAAAAAAAAAAAGCGCCATGCTAGGGATGCTTGCTCTCGCTTACTGGGTTGACCTTGATAAGGTTCGAATCCCACGCGTTGCTCGAGACTTTGACATTGTCATAGCCAGACTCTCGCCTTGCAGCTGTTCCGTAGACGTGTCTACCAGGATATACCAAAAAAAAAAAAAGGGAGTTCAGACACTGTTTTTACTGCCAAGAGTGTTCATAGACGTGAGCATAGTTCATTTGCTGCACCTGTATTTCGAGGGTCGAACGAATCTTGACATCTTTTCTCTAGAGCCGAGGAAAAAAAGAAAAGACACGACATGTCAGCCATAGTCATGGTTCCAAGAGAATGCAAAGGCGGCATTTACTCTTCCTGCTTGGATGGAGAATCATTCATTTTCTGGACATTGAGCCAAGATGTAAACATGGCACTCCCAGCTTTTTTTTTTTTTTTTTTTTTTTTTTTCCACTTGAGTTTTTACCCTGGAGTTAGGTGTTAGCAAATGAGTTGTGTCGCTTGTCCCTGACTTGTATGCGTGTTTTGAGTGATGGGGAGTGAGGAAGAGAGAGATAAGGAGTAAACGGAGTCAAAGAAGAAAAAAAAAAAAAAAAAAAGCGTGCGTGGGGAATTTCGCAGGAGAGAGAGAGAAGGGGCTCCTTGCCCACACATGGTGCGGTTTGTCCCTGTCCCCCCTTCTCTTCCCGAAGCACAACAACAATGCATGAGAGAAGTAAACCAACAGCCCAACGATTGGCACTTGACCATACTAGTCCCCCCATCCCCTTTTGAAAGAACAGTTTCTATGGTATATCAGTTTTATTAGTGTGAGAAAGAGAGTGAGATAGTGATAGAATGAAAGAGTGAGTGAGAAAAACCTAATAGTCATCATCATCAGTGTCTTCGTCCGAGTCTTTGTTGCGACCACCATAGATGGAGCGCATCTTTCCTTTGTTCACTTCCTTCTTCTTTTCAGTCTCGATCACACCCGCAGTCTTGAACCTCAACTCCATCATAGCTGTTGAAAAGTTATCCGTGTTTCCAAGCTCCTCGAATCCAATCAGGCTATTCAGTCATCATAGAGGAATAGAAAACAGTGGGTTCGTAAATCGTACTAACAAAAAAAAAAAAAAAAAAAAAAAAAAGAGACCTACACAAAGAAACTATCCAAAATTGACTTACCGATCCACAGCAATGCCATCTGTGAACGAGATGACGCAGGGAAGCACCTTGACTTGCAGCTTCTCAACAAGGAAAGGGGCGTTCTCGACCTTGATCCTCATGAACTTTGTCTTGTAGTGTTTGCTAGCAAGCGTCTAGAGTGAGAGAAAGGATAGGTAGAATAATAAGTTCCAGACACTTTGTCATTTGGGAAGAAACGTATGCCCAAAATGGACGCCGGTGTAATTTCCCTTCTCTAGTACCTCCAAGTGTCTGTCGACAATCATGCACCGCCTAAAGTCCGAGTGGTAAAAATGGATCACACAATGCTTGGTTTTGGTTGTGATATCCATAATCTCTTTCTCATCCGTGATATCCTTGTAGACACCATGTTCATTTTCCATCATTAGCTTCTTCTTGTTAATCCTTTGATAGAGTAAACGAAGTAGTAAAGCATGGTATTAGCATTGCATAAAACAATTTGACAAACGGATCACCGAGCAACATCGAATCAGATAGAAAAAAAAATACGCACTCTTCTTTGTACTCTTCGATCCTCTGTTCTCGAAGGCTGGCCATTCCAAAGTCGTCATTTTCTAGTTCCTCAAAGAGCTCGTCATCGTCCAATTCCTGTTCGACATCCTCAGAAGGGTCTAGTGTCTCGTCCTTGATATACCTGTTGTCCTTTCCCTCGGTGGACTCGAGAGGTTTGGAAATTGACTCGCTATTGAAGCAGGAAAAAAAAAATACGTATACTACGAATGAGTCGATTGCATATTGGCATTAGAGTCTTTCTGATCATCCGAGACAGTGAGGGTCTAGTGTGGGTACCTTGCTTCAGGAGCAACTTCTGGTGCATTCAGATCAGACATGCTTCCAGATGCAATGGGTTTGAGATGCTTGATGGTATTCCGCGACTCCTGATGCTGGGTTGGCTCGAGAACTGAAGGGCTCACGCACACTCCTCTCTTTCTCATCTGCAGTCTCGTTCTCCGACCTCCTTGAGCCAAGCCACTCAACTCTTTTTTTTGAGTCGAGTGAGGGGAGAGGGATGTAGGAAGCAAGATTATTTCCGACGCGACAAGAGAGCCTCTCTATCTTTCTCTTTTCTCTCTCTTTTTTTTTTTCAGGCGCCTCAGGCGCCTCAGGTTTTTTTTTTTTCTTTTCTTTCTTTTCCTCCGGTTTGAGATTTTAACGGACATGCAGAAGCCAACTGTCATGCCCAAACCTAAAAAAAAAAAAAAAGACGAGCCCCTTTGCTGGGCAAAGGGTCAAGATCATTCCAGCCCAAGGCGCCAAATTCGGGGTTCAGATAGAAAAAATTTGGCCAAGGAGATTTTTTTCTCTCTTTCTCTTTCTCTTACCCCGATTCTGGGTGTTTTTTTTTTTTCCTCCTTTCTTTTTCTCTCTTTCTCCCTAACTCAGGGATTGGCTTCAAATGACCTGTTCTCTTTCTCCGAAGGAAAAAATACTTTCAACCAAAAGCCAATCTTTTTTATTAAAGGAAAAAAGAGCGCCTTATTTAGGTGGTCCCATGAAAAAAAAAAAAAAAGAAACTAAAAACAAGTACTTGTCCAGATAGGAGACAATGGGAGGGGGGCTGCGGTAGCAGCATGGAAGGTATCATAAAATAGGAAAAAGGGAAAAAGGAAAAAAGAAAAGAAAGAAGAAAAAAAAAAGAAAAAAAAAAGAAAAAGGATATAGAATAATTTACAGAACCAGAAAAAAAAAATAAAATGAAAAAACACGCGTGACAGAGGAAAAGAAGATGGTTGTAAAAGAAGGGGTGAGGGGTCATTGTCGCTTTCTTTTCTCTTTCTTTTCTTCTTCTTTTCTTGGGAGAAAGGAGGAATGCTTTGAAGTTCATAAATCATTAGGCGGATATTGAGAAGGGAGGAGAAAGCGGAGAAGAGTGGTGTTGAATGGGAGAGAGAGAGAGAGAGAGAGAGAGAGAGAGAGAGAGAGAGAGAGAGAGAGAGAGAGAGAGAAAAGAAAGAAAGGTTCAGAAGAAAATTTTCGAGATGTTGGTTCTTCAATTAGGTTTCTTTCTTTTCTTTCATTTCTTTCTTTTTCATTCTTTTTTTTTTTTTTTTTTTTTTTGGGATCTTTTTTCGTGGCATTTTTGGGATTTTTCGTGTTTGCATTTGAGGTTTTTCTCTTTTCATAGGCATTATTCTTTTCTTTTCTTTGTTTTTTTCTTTTTTTCGTTTTTGTTTTGTTTGTTTGTTTGTTTGTTTGTTTTTTTTTCTTTCTTGATCGCATGGGGAGGAGTATGGGCATGTTGCAAAAAGGCGTTGAAAAAAAATATAAAAAATATATATGAGCTGGGTATTGAGTAACAGGCATTTAAAGCAAAGTGAAGGAAGGGGCATTGGGCATTGGGCATTGGGCATTGTTCAATTGGAGAGGAGGCCATTTTCGGGTCAAAGGCAACTACTGAAGAGGACAAAGGGCTAACTACCCTCCTTCTTTTAGTCAAAGTCAGCCAGTTCCCGGCTCCGGTCGTTCATAATCTCCATAAGACTCAACACACTTGTCAACAAAAGAATCTGTAGACCGTTCTTATCGAGCACGTTTGCGATTGGACCATTATAGATCACAAGTTTATCCGACGTGCCTGTGTGGCCACTCTGAAGCTGGGCGATCTTTGTCATTGGGCCTGCACTAGCCATATGACAAACGAGAACGTCTGATCCTGGAGGTGCATTGAGTCCATGTCCTCCTCCAGTCGTCCATTGATATGTCCGACCTTCAAACTCAAAGGCCCATCGAGCATTCTGGTTACAGGTCGAAGCCTCGGGGACATATCGGCCTGACATGTCATCTTCCTCTTCCTGACCAGAATGGAAGCCAGGCGACATCCGGTTGTTGAATCCTCCGCTCTGGCTCTTCTCGGCGGCCTTCTTAAAGGCAACCATATCTCGGAATTGAACATTGATGTCTTTGGACTCGGTGGTCAAATGGAGATCCAAGAGATGCTCGCCCTTGTTTTTGACCTTGCAGACCTGGTTTCCCTGGTAGTCCTTGACTGCCATGTTGCGGGTGAAGGCGTCCGATTTGGATTGGAAGGTATAGCAATCTTTCTTGCTATCTGAGACGCACTTAATCTTTGGCGCCAACAGACCAGTCGCAGTAAGCGTGAACGAAGTTGAGGTCTCCATTGATGACATAAAAGGTGCAGGTTGGTGGCGAGTGCTGAGAAGGGCAGGTGGAGGTCGAGTCAATGGCATAGATGAAAGAGTGGATGGCTTTTTGAGAACGTATTGGTGAATCAGGTGGGGTTGGAGGTGAGGAGACCTGAGAGGGTGGTGGTATGTCTTTTCACGATCGGAAAGTGAAATAGAGTAAAAGTGGGAAGTAGTGTAGAATGGCGGGAAAAACAAAAGATTGTTAGACTAGTGCGCATCCACATGCTTGGGAGGAGAGGCATGCAAGTCAAGCTTTGACTGTGTGTGAAAAGTAAGGATGTTGGAGCAGGGAAGGCCATGCCAATGCAAAAGAGATAAAAGAGATGCAGGCTGCAATAATAGGCCTTTTTTTTTTTTTTTTTTTTTTTTACTTTGTTATTGAGAGCAAAGGATCTCTGTAGAGACGAGGAGAACAAAGACCTGTCCATGCTTGTGCTCAACAGGTTATATCGGGGCAGCAATGTCTGGTTGTCTCTTCTCAACAAGATGGAGAAGATCCGGCAGAGATGCAGGGAGGAGAGAGAGAGAGAGCAAACAGAAAGTGAAAGGAAGGAGGAGAGAGAAGGAAAGCGGAGTACTCGGTCGGGTAAAAAGAGTAAAGAACGAGTGTCGAGAAGGAAATCCTTTCAACCCAGGTTCAGGGCGATAGAAGAAGACAGAGCAAAGGGGGGGGGGGGCAGGAGACACACACGAAGAGAAAAGGATAAAAAAAAAGAGAGAAAGACAAAGAGAAAAAAGACCAGATGTACAAAAGGTGCGCGCGTGTTGATGCAAGAATAAGTGGAAGAAGAGGAGAAAAGGAGTAAGAGCCAAGAGCCAACAACAAGCTCCATGGATCGTGATCCAAAAAGGACATCGGGCAAACGGGTAACACCATCGCCAGCAAGAACACGCCACGATGCTCACTAGACCTCGGAGAGAAAGGGGCGAGGGGGGGAAGGAGAGGAGGAATTTGTCATTGAGCAATGACACCCATTTTCAAACAGCTTTTAGCCCCAAAACGTTGAACGACACTGGTTTGTACCTTCCAGTCCAAGGACTCTTAAATAGGAAAGGGGCAAAAAAGGAGCTCCAGTTCCAGGACGCCCCAAACTCGAACATTGTGTAGGGGTTGAAATGGCTCAACCAGAGCTGCTCCGAAATATCTGGTTACAGGATTTTTCATTTTTTCTTTCTCTTTCGGCTTCCTCAGCCTGGGGCAACCGTAGGGAGAACATCGCCTGTTGCCGAAGATGGACCGTTAACGTGCTTTGCCTCGGCCACCTTGCAGGAACCTATAAGGAGCTGCATCTTGTTGCTCTTCTGGGAAACCAAGCCATCACGACTCTTTGTCCGTGGCCCAATTACTTGTTCGCAAAACCCATGCACACCACCCCTTTTGAGCAAGGCAATTAAGGCGACAGACAAGATGATGCATCCAACTTTCAATGGACGCGGGAATTAACAAAGAGAGAATGCATTGGGGGGGGAGACAGAGGGGGGAGAGGGACTAGGGAAAGATAGGCTTATGGACGGACGGGAAGTAGGGGAAAGGGGTGGAGGAAGGAAGAACCAGAGGATCCAGGGAGAGGATTTGAAAGGGGAGAAAAAAGAAAAAAGAAAAGAAACACAGAAAAAGAAAAAGAAAAAAAAAAGGGAATACTGCAAAGCGTCGAGTGTATCGGGAAAAAAAAAAAAAAAAAAAAAAAAAAAAAAAAAAAAAAAAAAAAAAAAAAAAAAAAAAAAGGGTAATTCCGAGGGGGGGGACGTCTAAGAGCTGTGAAGACGTTCGTTGAGGCTGAGGGGTGGAGAGAGGAGACATTTGTGTGGAAGGGTGGAAGGGTGAAAAAAGACCGAGAGAGGGAGGAGAAGAAAGGAGAGGAAGGAGAAGAGAGATCCCGTGCAACAGAAAAACACGTTGTGACGTGGATAACTGAAGGCCTGTGTGGCAACTTACGATGATTCTATAAGTGGCAGGGTGTGGCGACAGCCGTTGTCAGGATGCAGCGGTTCAGACGGTTAAGGCGACGCGTCGTGTTAGGCCGAGTCGAATATCACAATGATTGTTAGTGCGAGTAGGCACAGGCGAAAGTAAGACTCGTATGCGAGAGAAAGAAAAGACTGGGAAAAGTGAAAGCGCAGTAGTAATTCAGCGATGAATGAAGGACAGATCGACGAAGAGAGGAAGGGGGAGGAGGAGAGGTGAGGGAATCTGGTTGTTATAAAAGAATGGAAGTTCGTGATGGCACGGTCGCGTCGTATCGAGTTGTGTTTCCGGGAGTTGTTTCGCGGTAAACTTAAAAACGGGTGGCGGATGCAGGAATGGATGAAGAAGGACTGAGCAGAAATAGATCTTTGGGAGGGGACATGGATAGAGGGGGAGGGTGGGAGTGGGCACCGTGGAAAGGAGAGAGCCGAGTGCGGAACTGTCGAAGCCAAGAAGAGAGAAAAGAGAGAAAGAGAGAAAGAGAGAAAGAGAGAAAGAGAGAAGAGAGAAGAGAGAAGAAAGAAGAGAGAAGAGAGAAGAGAGAAGAGAGAAACGAGAAAAAGAGAGAGAGAGAGAGAGAGAGAGAGAGAGAGAGAGAGAGAGAGAGAAAAGCGAGAGAGCACGGACGGGCAAAGGCAACAGAAAGGGGAGAAAGTGGAGCGCAGAAGAACAGCAACATTGGTACAGAGAACTGTCCATGCGCAGAGATATAAGATACGAAGAGAGGCGAGGATACGACGCCCAAAGGGCATCAATACAGAACACAGGGCACAGGGCACAGGACACGAGGAGAAGGCTCGCGGCAAAGAGCGGGATAGAGTGTCGTGACTGAATTGGGGCGCGGAAGAAAATAAAGCACGGCTGTGAGGATTGTGTACATGTACAAGAGCAGGATAGGTTAGCACGAGGAAGGATAGGACAGGGCAGGACTGTCCGATGGCGAGGAAGCAGACCATCTTTTGTCGAATTATCAAGGGCTGCTTAAGTTGAGTGGCCGATTTCGATTCAGGCAAGATCGGTTGCCTCCCCTTTGCTCCTTGCTCCTCCCTCGCTCTCCTCGCTCTCCTGTGCTCTCCTTGGCCCCCCTACCCTCTCTGGGAGACGCATCCTGCTGGGATCGTGAGATGCTCACTCGCAGTGTGTGTTTTTTTTTTTTTTTTTTTTTTTTTAATTGACTGTATCGAGCTGCTTGCTCCCGGTGTACTCGAACTGATCCAATCTACGACTAGTGTTGATTGCACATTTATTTTGTTCTTTCTGATCCAAAGAGTGCATAGATAGTGCCTTCAAATTTTCGCATCACTCTATCAGTCGTTGCGCCATTTTAAAAACGATGGATTCATGTTTGTCCAGGGCCTTTCTTTATCCTTGAAATTTAGTAGCTCAGCCCTGTCAGAATTTCAATGAGACGCAGCAGGGCGGCGTGCGCGGGTTGCAGGAACAGAGAAGGGCGCTGGTGTGTGAATATCAGGACCTCTAAAGAAGATGCGCAAAGGGTTATACAAAGGCTCCTGTGTTGATGTATCTCTTTGTGCAGATCGACTTGAGGAGGTAAGCGAAGGAGCCATTGAGACTCAGTGAAAACGAAACTGCTATGTTTCGCCCCTTTGCAAAAAAAAAAAAAAAAAAAAAAAGACTGGGTACGGGAACGCCCCTCATCTTGTGCATCTCTCGACATGGATTGGTGTTTATGCTCTAAGGTACTTTCCGTTGAATAGTTCAAGTCTCCTTACCATGCCTTCGGCACCCTCGACATCGCATTTTCACTCTCACTCTTTCTCCATGTTTTTTTTTTTTTTTTTTTTTTTTGCTGATAATTCATAACTGAAGACTCTTTACTTTCGGCCAGAGTTCTGGGCTTAAATGGTAAAAGCGCGGTCCTTGATCATGGGAATATGCAAATCCTATTTGTTTTGGCAGAAGGTATATCCATCCATTTCTCTTTCTCTCTTTCTCGCCTTATTTGCTCCGGGACTTAGAAAGCATGCTAGCTCTCCTTCCATGCCCGCTCAGGACCCCGCGATCCAGCGCTCGACCTTTGATTGTGCTGCGAAATAGGGGAAGGCATTGGTTGCAAGCATGAGCTGCATGAATGCGGCTTTTCCAGTATTCTCTGTAGCCTCGCCCCTGCTCCCCCACCTAACCCCCTCCTCCTCCTCCTCCCTACCCAGAGAATCCAAACATCTCGATATCATGTTCCCGTTGAGTACTAGCGCCCTTTGCCTTTAAACTCAACTGTGTAGTTACTTTACCTTTTTGTCCTACACATCTACCATTTTCCCTGGCACGCACGTTCTTTTTTTTTGCCCCTAGCTCTCTCTTGCAGGAATGCAGCAACCAAAGCACGAATAGTATCACTCGAAATGGATCAACGGATGTAAAAAGAAAGAAGGAAAGAAAGGAAGACAGCAACAACGTGTAAAAAGCCCATGGGCCAATATGCATTTCATGACACGTTGAGGATGGTACAAAAGAGCCTCATTGAATGCCAATCTTTGGAGATCGTTGGATAGGATTCTGGTACACCGTTGGAAAAGAAATAAGTCAGAGACAGGGCCGAGATCCTATTGCAGGATTCTACAGACCAGTCCGTCTTTCTCCATTCTCGCGTGGCAATTGGAGAAGACACATACAATCTCTTTTCTGAAAGGCCATTGCTGCAAGTGCAGAGGTCAGAAGGAGACAGACAAGAGAGCAATAGATCGACACTTCTCTTTCTCCCTTTCCTCTCTCTCTCTCTCTCTCTCTCTCTCTCTCTCTCTCTCTCTCTCTTCTCTCTTTTGATCTTGTCACTGGAAAGGGATGTGCAGTGACTCACGGCCAAAGTGGGGGCGGGTATTCTCACTCCATGGATTTCTACATGCCATTGGTCTCCAGACCTCCAGACCTAGCTATTAGGTTCTAGAAGCTGAAAGTGAGAGAACGCGTTCTTTTCTCTACATAGTTATGCTCCTTCCCAGGGTAGACTCGAATAGCACAGTTCTTCTTTCAGGCCGACTGACCGAACTACCTGGAGGAGAAGGAGGGAAGAGGGGGACTAGAGAGAGAGAGAGAGAGAGAGAGAGGGAGAGAGAACTGAAAGCTCATTGAGCGAGAGCCGACTGGCCTGTGCCTCCTGTGCCTGAGTTCTATTTTGAGCCATAACTTTAGTTCTTTTAAATCAAGCCTGGTGCCTAGAGCTCTAGAGCTGTGCTACGCCTATCCCTATTTTCTGCTTCCTTCGGGGAATTGACTCGAAACAACCATATCGGTTACATTTTCCCTTGTGCTTCCCTAGCTCTTTTACTCTCTCGCTCTCTCGCTCTCTCGCTCTCACTCTCTCACTCTCTCACTCTCACTCTCTCACGCAAATCCTTTTGAAGTTCACGTCTACAGATCGGATTTATGCCAAGAGGGCTGATGAACCGTGCTTGGCAAGAGTTTCTCTCACGCCCAGTCTGTCTCAACGGCACGGCGGCGCCACCCCGATTATTTACTCTTTGCGCAAACGGGCATAAATAAAAACAACAACAGAAAAGAAAAGAAAAGAAAAGAAAAAGCCAAGGTTCGCAACGGGAATAAGGGGGTGGGAAGGGGGATGGGGGAGAATATGTCTGAAGAAAAAAAACATACACAATACAATAGAGGCCCGCAGGTGCTCATTTTTGACCCTTCTCCCAGCTCACAAGAGCGACTCTTGTGCGTTTTCCCATTTTCGTTTGCTTATTCCATGGAGTACGAGCAGCAGTCAGTGCGGAGCATTCAAAAAAAGTCCAGAATGTGCTTTCGACTCCAAACCCTTTGTTGGCCTAGAAGTGATAAAGGTACTTACTTGACTTTGAAGTTGTAGTAGCTTGTCCCCTTGCTAAAGCTTCCTTTCCTTTTTTTTTTTTATTCTTAAAAAAAAGGAAAATGTGCAAAGATGCAGATGGGGTTCGTGCAAGGGACGAGCACATTCCGATGGCCAGAATCTGTAGATGATGGCGCACGTACTCGAGTGCGTATTCCGCTCGCAGGACCTAAAGAAGCCTTCGGTTCTTCCGTTTCTTTCCTCCAATTGTTCACTCTGCATACTGTTGCTTGTTTCCTTACAGAAGAGGTCATTCTCTGCCACTCTCTCTCTCTCTGTTTCCGAATAGCTCGGGTCTTTCCTCTTTCCCATCTTTATTCTCTCCTCTTCTCAACCCCTACTCCTTCCCTCCAATCTTTACCCCTGCTCCGCCTTGTTACCAATTGCCTCTCTTCCTCTTAAATTATGCGCATACATGGACCGTTGATGCTGGATAATTCTATGTCTAGGGCACAATACGGCTTTTCATCTCGACAAAACGTTGTCTGGCTTTTTTTTTTTTTTTGCTCTTTATTGTCTTTGGCCTGCTTTGCTTTCTCCCTAACTCCAGCTCAACTCTGCGGACTCGTGTTACCGATTTTCCGCGCTCATTTACTTTTCTCTCTCTCTCTCTCTCTCTCTCTCTCTCTCTCTCTCTGTATCTTTATTATTCCCCCCCTTCTCGCCAGGGTAACTCTATCTGGACTGGACATGCTACTCTGAGAACTCGCCTTTTGGCTTTGTTTATACATATCCATGCTCCCCTTACCCCTCATTTTTTCTTTTGTTCTTCAGAACCATGCTCCTTTGCTTTGTGGAGCATTGGGAGAGGGAGAGAGAGACGAAAGAGAGAAAAAGAGAAAATGAGACTGCACAAGTGTATGGGCTGTGTCCACGCAGTACACAAACTCATGTACCTTAACCCTGAATCGGGAGGTCAAAGAGAAAGTAAAAAGATAGAGGTGTGCGTGAATGAGTACAAAGAAGAGGGGTGTGAAGACGCGTCAAATCAAAAAGAAAGAGACCCACTCCGATGGTCACTCGAATTGTCCCCCCCCCCTACTCAACATGTCCTTCTTTTGTCTGAAGGACCAGGGAGTACAAGAGACAGGATCGGGTGGAGTGAAGGGAGAAGATGAAGGCGAGAAAGATTGAGTTAGAAAAGGGAGCAAACAGTCTCTTTAGGATTAATAATATTTATTTATTGAAAGGATTCTCACGCGCCCATTGATGCTGTCGTCGTTGTCATGGTCGTTGTTGGCCTGACCCTTTTCCAGTCAACGGGGCTTTTTCTCGCTGTTTCCCCTAGTTTGGATTCCTTCCTTCGCCCCCCTTTCGCATGGTTAATATGTAACACAACAACTGGACCTTTCTTCCTCTTGTACTTTCGTTTCTCCATGTTGGCTTTTTATTATTTTTTTTTTTTATTTTTTTTTCCTCCGTGCTTGACATCCTACCAACATGACCACTTTAGCAATATTCCAGAGATTTAATGAACGCTTAACTATGTTGTTGTCACCCTTTCTCTTCACTACACTCTGTTCTTCTGGATTTTTTCCCTTTCTTTTGGCTTTCGACTTGTGGTCAATGCTGCGTTGATTGGTTTGCACTTACACCGCAACAAAAGCTACCACCTTTGGTAGAGAAAAGAAATGATAAAAACAACATCAACAACAAAACAAAAGAAAAGTAATGGAAAGCACAGGAGAGTAGGGCTCAATGAAAGACATCCAAGTGGTCCATGCGCATTCCTTTCGACTCTGTTCCAATCTCTTTTCTCTCTTTTTTTTTTTCACGCACATCCTGTACTGTCTGCTTCTTAGAGTTGCATGAATAAAAAGAGATGCCTCGCCTCTCCCTTACACTAATTCACCTCCCACCTCGCGCGCTCTCTCTCTCTCTCTTTATCTCGTTCTTTCCGCCCGCCCGTCCCCTCCTCCTGTGCGCCTCCCAAAATCCATTCCCGGTTGCTATTGAGAAAGAAAGGGTCGGGATTCCACTAACAAGTTGTTAATCCAAGCAAATGAGGACGATAGAAAGTAGAATAGAAGAGAAAGCGAACTCGGGGGAATTAATAAAGACTCTTTCTTTTTTTGCAAAAATATTCAATGCCAATGACTGTACCATTTAATGACTCTTTTTCTTTTGCTTGAAGTACATGAAAAGGCGGATGGGCGAGCGGGCCTAATATTTTTTTTCGTAATCCTAGTGCTGGTCCATGTCCTTGACCCTGGTCTTTTGACCAGCTCCTTGAACTGCATAAGATGTAACAGTGAATCCCGTCTCTGCCTCTATCTCCTTGCCTTCCTTCTACCCTTTCTCTCTCCTACACATACACACACGCTCTCTCTCTCTCTCTCTCTCTCTCTCTCTCTCTCTCTCTCTCTCTCTCTCTCTCTCTCTCTCTCTTCTCTTCTCTTCTCTTCTCTTCTCTTCTCTTCTCTTCTCTTCTCTTCTCTTCTCTTCTCTCTCACATATACATTTAGACACTAATTGCTGGTTTATATCTTTTTTTCTTCTCTTTACTGAGCATGAAGGTCTGGAACCTTTTGGACAATCGAATCGATCAGGGTATTGCCGTTCAGGATTTGAGTGGTACAGATCACAAAATCGCGTTGCCCTCCTTCCTGTGTCGCCAAGAACCGAGTTGCAGAGATTTCTGTATAAGTACACCCTCCGAGGAAGAAAACCAACGAGACTCGAGGTTGTACATTCAATCCTAATCATGCAAGAAAAGAAAAGGAAATCGTTAGTTTAATAGAAAGAGACAGTAGGTACATTTTTTTTTTTTTTTTGCTCGCTTTCATTCACACGCAGACCAACGAGAGTACAACAAAAAAAAAAAAAAAAAAAAAAAAAAAAAACCCATTCATCTAAACGCATATTCACGCATATAGACAAGGAAAAAAGAAAGGCGTGAAAGGGACCCTGACCAATCCTCAGCTGTCTCTTCCCCATTTTCCTCCTCCTCTTGCTCTCTTTCTCCCTCCCGCCCTTTACCCTCTCTCCCTTTGCCCTCCCGCCCTTCTCCCTTTCCTTCTCTCTCTCTCTCTCTCTCTCGTTTTCTCTCATCGCTCTCCCAAACCTACTCCTCGTTTTCATGTCCTTTTTCTTGCATTATCTCCGCTATTCAATGAACACACACACATAAAAAAAGGAAAATAATAAAAACAAAAGGAAAACAATAAAAGAAAAAAAAACAGAGAGTAAGGGCCGAGGACTTACTCTTCGAAGCTTGGGGTTGACCGTCATTCACGCGTTGGGTCTCATCAAAAGTTCGGCCTGGGAGCATTCGCAACACATCTTCAAAGCCCTTCCATCCGTTGCCGAGTCCAGACACGCCATGGGCTCTAGCCCCTCCTCCTTGTTTTCCATCACGTCCCCTCTGGACAACACATTGGACCAATCGCACACTCAGTGGCGCATATCCCGAGTACACATACGAAATATCATTCGGTGCATGTTCGTTCACTTCATCCACAATCAACGAAAGACTTCGACGAATCAGTCCATACGGGTTCTTGGTCGTCATTTGCTTCGTCAACATGCCCAAACGTTGAAGACTGGCCAAGGTCTGGATATGTTCAAATCCATAGGTTTCCAGGATCTCCTTTTTGAAAAAATCAAACTGCTTGGGCTTCAAACCACTGTTGACGATTGAGTAGAGACAGAGCAATCGGAGGACCTGAACCAGAGGGGCCTGCTTATTGATCATCTCTTCAATATATTCTGGCTCCTTGTTGGTGGCTATACCCGCAACAACATCTAAAAGAAAAAAAATCACAAAATATAAGTGACAGTAAGTGTCAGTCAATCGACTACCATCCACAAGCCATTTTGACCCGACCAAAAAAAAAAAAAAAAATAATTGTTCAAACGAAAACAAACCGTACTTTGCTGAACTTCTAAAACCCTGTTAAAGTCATCGGTCGTGGTATAGCTCATAATTTCCTCCGCAAGCGACGTGTCTATGAAAAAGATTGACCATGACCGTTAATAACAAAATTCAAGTTAAAATACAAGTTTCTTCTTCTTCTTTTTCTCTCGAACATGCTTGATTCCCAGAAAGAAAGAAAGAAATTAGCGCGATAGGAAAAACAAGATCCCTTACGGAGTCGAAGAGACTGGTGCTCAGCAGCAAGCCCGCCCATCTTGACAATGAACTGTCGGATCTGAGGAACTGTCTTGGCACTATGTCGTTCCTCATAATCGGCATTGATACGTCTGGCCACCTTGTTCAATAATCCACCCACCACAGCAAAGTTGAGATCTCGAAGCTCTCCAAAGAGTTTGTCACCTGCATTCAGGGGCACCTTTTTCTTCTTGCCCGTTGCTGCTGCTGCTGTTGACGCAGCTGCAGAGGACGATGAACCTGCCCCAGGGGTCGGGGCTGCATTTGTCGATGGCGGGTTCGCTAAACTGGCATCCACTTCCACAAAGGCTATTTTTGCAAGAAAAAATTACATGGAGTATTAGAAGAGCAGAGAATACATGTGGATCTGATTGTTGTTTGCTATTTTCTTTTCTTCTTTTGTAAATCGCCAATAGTGGTGCCAAGACATACAATTCTTGATATGGAAGATCTCGTCAATAAGACCTTCATAAGTAAGCTGAGTGCACAGCGGCGTCACTAGATCCACACCACGATCAATAATGATCAGCGAGTCGATATTCTGCGACAACTGCATATTCATGGACGCATCCAGATCATCCACTGCCATCTCTCGTCGCATGCGAAGCATCATATCACAGAGCGCCTTCGAATGATCGCCCTTTCCCAAGATCCGTGGGAAGAGTCCATAGATGCCCTGAAGACGCATCAAAGCCTTGGCTGCATAGTAGATCGAGGTGGTGTCCTGATCCAGGTAGAGTTCCCTAAAAGTTGAATCCCATTCCAGGGAAAGGACGTCATCTTCCATCGGAATCAAGTCCAGATGATATTCGCCCTTGGTGATCTCTCCAAACACGCCTTGATCCTCAAGCACCTTTTCGCAAAGAGCCGTGCGTCTCGGTACAAAAAATAGAGAGTAAGTGTATGGTCCCGACTGAGGTGTTTTGGTGTGTGTCTGAATGTGTTCTAGATATTAGACCGTTTTTTTTCCCCGAGTCCGAACAGACATAGGAGGAGACTCGGTTAGAATCACAAGGAAAAGGAGTCGAACGAGTTTACAAAAAAAAGAAGAAGGAGAAGAAGAAGAAGAAGAAGAAGAAGAAGAAGAAGAAGAAGAAGAAGAAGAAGAAGAAGAAGAAGAAGAAGAAGAAGAAGAAGAAGAAGAAGAAGAAGAAGAAGAAGAAAAGGAAAGGAAAAGAAAAGAGAGAGAGAGAGAGAGAGAGAGAGAGAGAGAGAGAGAGAGAGAGAGAGAGAGAGAGACAAAAAAAGGTGAAAATTATCAATAAGGGAAAGTTTCGATACCTGCAATGTACTTCATATAGTGGGGCTGGGGTCGACAGATGTAAATGAGGTTCTTGCAATCTGTTTCCAAAGGACCTGGCTGCAAGTGGTATATTTTCTCCACTCCATGATCCTAGAAGAAGAAAAAGTATACAGAAACGATCGCCTCCTGGTAAGGATAGATTATATTTGTAGGGTCATGTTGTCCCTGAACAAACTAACCACATCTCTCCAGTGTCCTAGTAGCAACTTGCCTTGAGTAGGGCAAACTCGGCGATCAGACTGAGAGGTCCTGAGAGGTTGGGGTCTAGGACGAGGCCCTTTTTGCCTTGAACCTAAACGAGTGATCCAGAACGATAGTAGTAGTAGTGCAGCACATCAGTCTTCTCTCCTGGTTGAATGTCTCAGAGTTCCCATGAGCACAAGAGTTGATTGAAAGCCAAGAGCAAGCGGGTTGATGATTCCTAGAAAAGAGCATTACCGAGTCTAGGACAGTGACAAGTTCCTTGCGGGCGAGATCGCGCAAAGAGTCAATGTTCAAAGAAGTGTGGCCGAGATGAGCTCCTGTAGCGGGGGCCGTGGATGCAGCGGCAGCTGCTGAGGGTGTTGACATGCTGGTCTATGGTTGCCTTCCTATGGCCCTGATGGTTCCCGTTTGAAACAATGAAGAATAGTATAGTCCTGCTCCTGAAAGAGAAAGAGAGATGCGTACCGAGATGAGAGAGTGGCATTGTTCTCTCCCCTTGGTTTTCCCTCCTCCTGGTCCTGCCCTCCCACGCGTGCGCGCTGTTGCGCTGTTCGTGACTGCACTTGGCCCAATTGGGAAGCATGACCTTTGAGAGAAGGGAGTGAGGAGAGATGACCGACTTTCGAGTGGACGACAGGCACCCTTTTTTCCCTCCCTTCTTTTTTAGTACTCACACCACCCCTTCCTTCCTCCCTTCTCTCTCTCTCTCCTTCTCTCTCTCTTTTCGCTGCTTCTCTCCCTTCTAATGTCCTCATCCTCCTCTTCTTCTCCGCTGGCTGCCACGCCAGCACCTCGCTCTGGACCACACTCACCACGGACATCTACTTATGGGACCATCTCTTCTCCGCTCACTCAGTCCTCTTCCAACTACAACTCTGGATCAGTCCCTGCTCATGAACCGTCTGGAACCACAAATACCAATCCAACCATCACCACAAATCACCCTCCAAGGCGCCTTCCTCTCCGCCACCCCTCCAACAACGACGACGGAAGCGGGATCGGTAGCCCCAGTACCGGTTTGGAGGCGCGGCCAGCTGGACCAACGAGAACCTCCATCATTATTGTCGACCCTCCTCCACCCGTCCGAATCACGATTCCAGATTCTAGCCATGTCCCACCTTATCAAGACGCCGACACTGCCTCGGTCTCCTCCAAATCCTCTTATTCGACCTATTCGACCTCTAGCTCTTGCTCCTTGGAAGACCAGTCGTTTCCTCAGGATGGTCGACGCTCAGGAGCACACTCTAGGTCCTGCTCACGGTCTGGAGACGTGAGAGACGAGGCTTTGGCTTCCGAAGATGACGAATGCGAGCCGCCTAGTTCTCGGAAGTTGTTTTGCATCTATGTGGGACTAGCACCTCTCCTCCTTGCCATCATGGCGCTTTTCGCTGGATTGCTACAATTTCTCCCTGTGGCAAGTCAAGAGGGATGGATCATTCATTGGGGTAAGGGCACAAAAAGGCTGGGGTTGGTGTGAGTCTCTCTCTCTCTCTTTCTTTCTTTCTTTCGTTCTGTAAAAAGGAGTTCTGACCTTCTCTCTTTCTTATTTATTTCGATGCACACCACCTTCCTTTTGGGTCATCTGAACACAATTTAAGATGTATGCGGGGTAGGCATGATCGGATGGGCATTGGCCTTTGCGTTACGGTCTCCTATCTACAATTTCTTTTTCAACATCCTCCATCAAGATTGGTATCGGACAGAATGGATGACATTACTCCTCGCTGGTCTGGTCGAAGAAGTCGCTCGGCTAGGTGTCATCCGATTCTTTGACGTTGGCTCCAACTTTGGAGCTGTCTACTGGCTTGGTCTTGGTTGGGCTGGGATCGAAACCATTTATTACATCGGTCAATCTCTTGTCTACTCGCGTTGGTTGTCGGATTCGGATGACCTGACCATCACCAATGCCGCTCCTCCCACTATGAGATCTTTTGGTGCCGTCTCTGGAAACGCCTGGGCAGGAAGCAATGACGAAGATATCCATACCAAACTCACAAAGGCAGAGGAAGATCCAATTGAGGAACCAGTTCCAACATGGGAAGCACGACACTTGCTCGGTATCGATCGACCTTGGTGGAGTCTAATGGGTCGAACTTCAAGTATGATGGTTCACATTGGATTTTCTTGCTGGCTTGGATTCAGTGGATGGGCATTGCTCTTGCCAGCGGCCTTGATCCACGGGATACTCTACATCATCTGGGGCGTCTTTTTGCCGGCGACATGGAGCGTTCCTGCGACCTCTTATGGAACTATGATGGTAGCAATGGCCGTTTTTCTGATTGGTCTTGCACTATATGGACAAATAGTATAAATGACTCATCCTTTTTAAATCGATTATTTTTAATATTCTGGCGCAAAAGTCTTTGGGAATACGTGTGGTATGAGAGTGGTCTAGAGTCTGGCTAACTATAATCACGCGGTCTATGCCTGGTCTCCCTTCTTGGCATCCTCTTCGCGATCAAACTCGGTCAGGAACTATGTAGAACACACACATTCACACAGAATTTTTTTTTAAAAAAAAAAAAAAAAAAAAAATTGTTAATAGCCGTCATCCAGTATAAACGCCGAGAAACCTTAGTTTTTCAGAGAGAAAAAGCAAAATTACCTTCTCGACTTCATCAAGCAGATCGTCCCCTTCAGCATCTTCATAGTCTTCATCGTCATCATCCTCGTCATCATCCGAGAGCTCCCCGACTGTATGAGTTACAGGTGTTGAATCCTCATCCAATTCAACTGTTCCAGAAGCTGTAGAGCTGTTGTCAGCTGCTGTGACCACTGACTCTTTTGATTCTGCAACAGTATCAGAAGTGGTTGTGGAAGAGGTTGAGATAGAAGTCGTCGATGTCTGACCAGCACGACTTCTATTCTGAATTCCTCCTGCAATACTTCCAGCCAATTTCCTGCCTTCAGATAGAAGTGAGTCAAACACTTCTCGTGCAAATAGGCCACGTTGACGGTCAATGGGCTCCATGAGCTTGAAGGAGTCGGCAAAGTCAGCTTCAAAGAAATGCTCCAATGTCTCATCGGCAAGCACAACCATGCGGAAGCTTGGAAGCGACATTTGAAGCTCTGGTTCTTCTTGTGCCTGTGAAGCAAGTGCTGCTTTTGTGGACGATGGCTCGGCAGCTACCTCTGTCTCCACTTTCTCCTTCTTGTCATCATCAATCGAAGCCTCCTTCTTGTCGTCATCAGTCGAGGCCTCCTTCTTGTCGTCATCAGTCGAAGCCTCCTTCTCTCCCTTACTCGAGCCGGAATCGGAATCGGCCTTGTTGGAAGTCTCCTGAATAGGTTTCTTCTCGACTTTTTCTGCAAATTCGAATGCATTACGGATAAAGTTGGAAATGGCTCCAAGATATGCATCGCCCTCATCAAATCGGAAAATGAACAACAAACTTTCAGACATTCCCAAAATCTCATCCCGGCTAAGGGTTCCATCCTTATTGAGATCATGCATGTCGAAAAAGAGCTGCATTCGTGTCATCAGGTCTCCATGAATAATATCACCCAATCCTGTTGTAACCTCTTGTAATGACAACAGTCCTGTACCATTTCGATCAAAACGTTCAAAGAGCTTTGAGATGAAGTGTCGCCCAACGATTCGACGACGTTCGCGCGTCGTGGACGTAGTCGAGCCTGAACCGCGTCGCCGATGGTGATTTGGAGAGCCACTGGGTGGGACTCCATCATCTCCCTCCATGACATCATCATCCACCTGTGCCCATCGTGCAATACTACCTAAGAAAGAAACAAACGTCGCCTGGTCCAAGGCACGGACTTCCTGCTTATTGGAGCCTCGCTGCTGTGGTTTGCTGTAAAAGAGAGCCGAGTAGAATCGATCATAGATAAGACCCATCTCATCCTTAGTGAATTTGCCAGGTGTGATGTTTCGGAGAGTACTGCGTTTGGTGAAACTTCCAATGTTGTGAACAATCTTGAGCTGATGGCTCCTCCTCAGATCTGCAACCATTTCAGCTGTGATAGACTCAAATTCTTTGTAGGCGACCAACATCAATTCGTTGAATTTTGTCAACGCCCTGGCTTTTGGGTTAGGGCTGTCCGGGAACGCCGAGTCATCCAATGTCGCAAAGTAACCCTTGAGAACGTCCATAAAGGCCCCATCATCCTTAGTCGCCAAAAGTTCATCGCCATTCACTTTCAGAATTGCTATTGGATAGAGGAAGTGAGAAAGTGATTGAGTGTGTGTAGGGGGTTGGAGGTATAAAAAGGTTAAAGAATTGGCGTCATCTGGTCACTTCTGATCAGTCAATCAAAGAGCACTTCCTTACCTAAACTTATCTGGAACAAAACTTTTGGTCCCTCGAAAAAGAAGCAATCCAAAACTCTGAACGCATACACTAATGGCATCGAGTTGATAAACAGACTCAAGAACCATGGCAAGCATGCCACAGAAAGCTGAACATCCACCTTCTTCAAATGTTTGCTCAGAATGGGCATCTTCTTTTCGACCAAATGCTCCAGAATGGTCTGATCAAGCAGAGCACCATACATGGATGTGCTGTAGTATCCAGGCAAGAGTCGATCACAAAGGACGTTCAATGTCCAGAATGCCTGTTCCTCGCTCTGATAGCTATTAGATAAAAATTGTAGTAGTATACCCAGCTAGTAAGTCATCTAACCAACCCTTCGTGGATGAGTACCTATGTGATCAAATAATCCAATCGACTCACATCAGAATGGCGCTAGTGACAATGTTCATCGCCTGGCAATATCCAAGATCTGGGTTCTTCCAGGCATAGGCACTGAGTACATTTCGTAGTCTATTGATGCCTTGGTTAGCCTGATAAGCCTCATACTCCGGCAAAGATCTTTAGACGCAAAAAAAACAAAGCATATATGGTTAATAGAGAGGTCAATAAGAAGAGAAGATTATGTCGAATAAAAAATAAATAAATAAATAAAACAAGGCAAAAAGGCACAATACCTGTTCAAGTCCTTTTCGATTTCCTCTAGAGCAAGAGACATTTTCCCTTCGTTATCTTTCAGGATTTTGGTATATTCTCCTTGGTGCATTGACCTAAGATACAAGGATCCAGAGCAGAGTTCCCAGATCTCTCCACGCAGCTTGTTCGGGAGTCCCACTCGAATCAGTTTAGGAAAAGTGTTCACTTTGACTGTGGTCAGATTGCGCCCATTGTCATTGAAATACTGCAGCCACAACTTTGTCTTGCTTTTGTTCTTCAATCTAAAAGAGATGCATCGGTACCACAGCAGCAGCAGTAGCAGCAACAGTAATTAAAAAAAAAAAAAAAAAAAAAAAAAAAAAAAAAAAAAAAAAAGCAGGTGTTAAGATGGCAGCACCCAGTAGATTTGAGTACCAGAGTTAAAGGGTCCAGGTGGTGGAGTAAAAACAACAACTCCCATACTTTTTAGGATCGCCAGGGAACTCGAAAATCCACCCAAGACCTGCGTCCTTTTCTGCGACATCAGGTCGATCAGCAATCAATGCCTCAGAAAAGCACGTGGCAAGAAAGTTCTTTAGAGCTCGCATCGCTCTCACTTGTAGTCTCAAGTTAACCTTCAGTGTACTGCAGAACTTTTCACATTGTGTCCTTGGACCATTCAGCCTAAAGACAAGCCTCATTTGGTGCCACGTCAAAATGTTGAGAGCATACAAGGCTGAGCGAGAGTTCATCCGCTCCACACGACGGATGGTGAAAAGTGGAAGTGACAACAAACTGGGTTCTGACTCAGTGCACATAAAACACAAGTAAGATTCTGACATATACAATCGCCCATGGTACATCGCTCCTTTCTCTCCATGTACCATCACAGCACTGGATTCCTCCATTAAATGTTCAGAAGTTGGCAAGTTGAAACGCTGTTGGAATTGAGCATCACGCTTTTGCTCTTCTAAACCCAAACGCAAAGGGCGAGTCGAGGGTGTTGGGGAGGCGGACAAATCACTGTTCTCGAGTGTATCAACATCGACTGAAAAAACATCCTTGATACTGTCTGATTCTTCGCCATTTGACATTCCTGGTGCATGTTCCAATGCTGTGCTTCGCAAAAGCCTCTCCATGCTCAGTGTTGTCAGCTGGACCAGCATATCATAGGTCTCATCCCGATGGAATAGATTTGAGAAAAAATACTGTATCATTGAGGTCAGCTCACATTCCGATAAAAAAAAAAAAAAAAAAAAAAAAAAAAGAGAGAGAGAGAGAGAGAGAGAGAGAGAGAGAGAGAAGGTATCCTCAAACACCCAAATTAAGAGGTAAGCAGCTCTAGTTATTTTTTTCCTTCCTTTAAAAGAATCCTTACCTCCTGAGAATCTTTCATGACAACCCGGATAGCATCTGCAAAGACGCCGCGTTTGCTCTTTTCCTTCTTGAGATCCCCAACATCTTTCAACTCGAGGAAAATTTTGGTCTCCATTCCAAGCATAAACGAGTAGAAGCAGAGATAGTTCTCTGAAATATACATCCAGCCTTGGTTCATCATCTTGCCATGGTATGAGCAAGAGTAGTAGCTGACGAGTCGCTCAGACGGGGAGACATTGAATGTTTGGCGGAAAGCTCGGGACGCACTCCTGACCTTGTCGTCGGATGTAATATCGTCCGTTCCCTTGTCTAATGATTCATGAGCAGCTGTCGGTCAGTTTTAAGGAGAAGAGAGGTGCAACAGCCTCCAATGCCAATGGGGAGGAGGATAAGAATGTGGTACAAGAATGAGTACTCCATCGCTTACCAGCACGGGTCACCAAAGAGCGAATCTTTGTGAGAACCCACTCTTCTTTTTCCTGATCATCATCCAAGTCCTTGAGTCCCACAATGAAAACATCTACACGTTTATTAGGGGGGGGCAGGCGCAAAAGGAGTAGAGTTCGTTAATGCCTATCCTTCCATCATGCATGCCGTTCAGCCATGGATATCACACAGCCATATATTGTCCGCAGCGAGAGCAACGCCAACAATTTGAAAAAAAAAAAAAAAAAAAAGGAAAAGTTGACTGGCGTGTGGTGGCACAGCAAACGATACCTTGCACCCAAGTCCAGGCATGTTCAATGTTTTTTTGGGATTCGGACTCGGCAATCATCAACGCCTGCGCGTTCACACTCCGTCTAAAGAGGATACGAAACGGAGCCTGCTTGGTGTCGAAGCTGAGAGTAGAGAGAATGCGACAAAAACGGTCAGCAAAAGGGTTGTGGTCGATCTATTATGAACACATCCTAATACACCAGCATGGCTCTTTTTTTCTTCTCCTTCTTTTACTACTTCTTCTCCACAGTTTCTCCTTCAAAGGCGGAAGGTGGTTCCACCCTGGCTCTTTCTTTAACTTACACATTCTGGATTGTACCCAGCAGAGAGTTGAGGAACTGGCCCTTCGAGGCTCTTGTGCGCTGAAGCACAAAGTTCTCGGTCGACTGCTCGGTGTCAAAGAGAGGGTTATGTTGATCGCATGGGGTGGGCAGGATGAAGACCTGTTGAGGTGGCTTCTGATGGACAGCCATGGCACCAGCGAGGAATGTGGACAGGGTCAAGTCCTGAGCTGGTGGATGGAAGGATGATGCCCGGGTCTATTTATACGACGGGGTTATGTGAAAAGCGAAGGAGGCAGAGAGAGAGGGAGAAGGAGATAGAGAGGCAAATCCAAACAGTGTGTTCCAATGAGAGTAATGGCAGAATATGAATGGAGGAAAGGGACAATGGTCAACCGGGCAGGCAAGATTTGCAGAGAGAGAAGAAAAGAAAAAGAGGAGAGAGAGAGAGAAAAAAAAAGAAAAGAAAGTGAAAAAGAAGAGGAGGATGAAGGAATGAACAGGAATGGGAGGATGGCAAATGAGCCGGAGGGTGTGGGCGCGTCCTTCCCTTCCCTTCCCTCTCTCTCTCTCTCTCTCTCTTTCTCGCTCTCTTTCTCTTTCTTTCTCTCTCACCAGCCTCTCTCCCACCTGTTCCAGCCCTGCCACCTCCAACCCGTTGGTTCTTTCGTCTCTCGCGAGCAGTCACCCTTTCACACAAGAGAAGGAAGGAGCACTTTTACTTTTTTCCGCTCTCTGATGCAATGCTGGTATCCTCTGCATACCGCCGCCCTGCCCCGCTGGGCCACCGGGGTTGCAGTCAGCAACGACGGGATGACGGGGACGTACCCTTCCTGTTACCTTTCGCACAATTGGAACCTGCTGCTACCAAGAGCCAGCAGTGCCAACTTGTCCACTGCCAGACATCATGGACCAACCCTGACTGTCAGTCAGCCCGCTGTTGCATGTTTCTCTTTCTCCCGCCACATGCTGGCAAAGCGTTTCTGCAGTAGAACTATCCTGCGTGAATGTTGAATTGAATGCCACTTTCTCCTCTTCGTACTCCCGATCCGTTTGCTTGCTTGCTTGACCGAGAGGAGAAAAGAGAATGGCCCAAGCCCAAATTGTCCAACCCTTTCTCGTGTCTCCGAAACAGTCTCAGGATTTTGCGCAAGCCCAGGCTGCCTCAATTGTCTTCGCCTCAAAGATCATCCTCGCCATTGTTGACAAATAGCGTGGGCTGTTGTCCCTCAAACTGAAAATCTGGCGGTGCTAGGCCCTACCATGGCATGGTCCTGAAATCACTTCTCCTGCATCCTACTCAAAGGGTTCTCTAGTCGATCCTTTCGTCAAACAAACCTATCTCCATTTCTCTGGGATTTCCTTGGGTTCGTGTCGTGATAGTCAGAGTACCCTCTAGGACCCTCTACTTCTACAAGATGCCCATCGTCAGCTTTAACTGAAGTCGCAACTCAGGTTGTGGAAGTCTTCTGAGGCATGGCTATGACTGATCGCGAAGAAGTGAGAGATATGAACAAGTAAAGTGGCTGGTGCTGTGTCATGGTTGATGTACGCTACGCGAATGGGGATGCCACTGAACTACAAGTCTCTGAGTGATCGCGTCTCCACGTGACGAGTTGTCTCGAGGGCTGTGGCCCAGTTAGTGAGAGAGAGTTGAGAGGCAATGCATCTTTTCATTGTTCGATGTCAGAGCCATTGTATAAAACTATAGAAAGGAAACCATGAGACCAGATCCACACAAGCAGGCAGCATCCAGGAAATACCATAACAAGGTCCGAGCTCGCGGAGGTGGTGCTGCTGGGTCATCATCCACGGAACCTACTTCTCCTGGAAATCATCGAGGGCGTGGCAACAACCGACGTGGCGGCGGCAGAGGCGGCCGTGGCAACTATCTTGGAAGGAATAACGACCGCAACCAAGGAAGCAATGATGAGGAAGCCGACAGCGATGAAGGTTTGCGTCTGCTAGTACTGATTTTCTGCCCTAATTGCCCATGTGTCCCTGACTCCTTTTATACTTACACAGGACAAACTTCTCAAAAAAAAAAAAAGGAAGAGCTATGCTCGGCGCAAGATTACCAGCAATGCCGATCGTTATATTGAAAAGGAGGATGAAGGTATCAGAAAGGATATTAGTCTGGAGCTGAAACGATGTGTTTCCTAGAACCACCTAGTCCAACCTACTTAACAACCTTTAATTTTCGTCATTTCTAAAGTGACTGAACAGGAAGAGCTGGAGCAAGGGATCGACAGACAGACAATGGCATTCAGAGAACTGCTTAAAGACAATGGTTTGTTGACAATTATGAAGAGAAGGAGAGACTTTTATGAGCGTCTGTCCGGCAAAAAGAGCTGTTATTCACTAGCTACCTACATTTATGTCGGATTATACAGATCAAAAGAAAACATTCGATCCCGCTGCATACTTTCGATTTAAATCGGAGCAGGAAGTCGAAGCTGAGGATCCACTTGAGGATTCGCAGTCGACACGAAAGCTACTAGAGATTCGGTTGGATGATATTGAACACTCATTGATGACTCTGTCAATTAAGGAACGGCTACGTCTTCGAGACTCCGATGTCATTGCAGTAAGTCATGCGCTGCCTGGACTTTGCTAGACCAACTACCTATGATCATGTGCTTGATCACACAAAATACTCAAAGGGACACGACATCGATCTGTTAGCTGGACCAAGACTCAGTTGGCAAAGTATCGTTTACGACCGGAAAACCTATTGTACCTAAGCTTGTCCGAGGACAGGCCGCTGCGGACATGTTGATCAAACCATCAACAACAGCGTCTTTGACCTCTACTCCATTGAGAGCCTCGGGAGTATCAGCGGGCTATTCCTCCAAGCTGGTGAGCGATTCTGTTGATTCGACCAAGCAAGGTGAGACTGCTACCTGCACTCAATTACTGTTTAGGGCTGACTATTTCAGGCAATCTGTGTCTAACTCTTCTTTTTAAACCTTGTCTGAAGCCGCTATGGATGCTGAGCTAGACGAACTGCTTGATGTCTCAGTTGCGTATGGAGGCTCAAAGAAGCTGCCTACTAGCGCGTCGTCGCCACAGGCACCAACCGTCTCTTCAAAAACACCCACAAGATTACCTCCAAGTTCCAAGTCCTCGGTAGGCGCATCGACAGGGTCCCGGCATCCATTACCGTCTCCAGCCTCCAAAGCATCATCGAACAGGATACCTCCCTTGGCTAAAAAAGGACCCCCAGCCCCATCCAAAGGAAAACAAGATGAGGAGTGGCTCGATTCTGTTCTTGGCCTCTAAGCCGAAAGCTGCACACTTTTACATAATTAGCCACTAAAACTCGAGCATGGATCACAATTCTCACAAGTTGTTAACATGGTGTGGCGATGCAAGGTGTGGCAAAGGGCGTGCGACTTACTGCTCAGAATAACAACACATGTTGTGTGTGTGTCTATTTTTTTCTATTTTTTGCAATTGTGGAATGGAGGACAGCATCCAGCTGGTGCAGACGTGTGGCAGGACTCTTGCTCCCAAGCTTTGTCAGGGCAAACAGGTCGGCCAGCAGGATCTTTGGATTCCTTTTCTTTTTTTTCTTTCTCTCTTTTTTTTTTTCTTGGAAGGGGCGCGGGCATCAGGTCGGATACAAAGACTGAGGCTCTCGTCTACTCAGCGGGGTCTCCTTCCCAGGCCTTTTTGCAGAACGGCCGTCTCAGAATCCCGCCTTGTGTTCAGAGATAGACCTCTGCTCACCACAAAAGGATGAGAAGGATAGGGGGAGGAGGGGAGGGGGAAAGAAGACGGCAACGAGAGCACAGCAGCAAAACAAGGGCATCCGCAAAAAAGAACGGAGAATAACAAGGGAGAAAGAACGTGAGCTGGTCAGTACATTGACGATACACTCTCACTCACTTGCTATGTATGCTAGGGTCAGCGTTTTATCCTTCTTTTCTCTCTTTCTCTTTTCACTCTCTTTCTCTTTTTCTCTCCCTCTTTCTCCCTCTTGCTTCTTTCTCTGCTTCTTTGGTCTCTTCTTCCCGCCTCTCTCTGCCTTTCCATCCTTGAGCTTGACCCCCAGGTGTGTCTGTCAACTCCCATCTCTCTTTTTCATTCCCCTCCACTCACATCTCACAGAAGCACCGCTGGTGGCTCTCTAGCTCTCGGCCGGTAATGTCGACAGTGTCACTCAGCCGAAAGTCCTCCATTCGCCCTTCATCGATGCAATCCGTTGCAGCGAACTCCAATGGGCCACCCAGGGGGCGATTTCAGCTTCCCATTCGTCAAATGTCTAAACTAGAGATTGAGGTTCAGTTTGTCAGCACCAATGGATCCCCAGCAACGCCTGCTGTTGAAGCTGACACTACGGACCGAGCATTCAACGCGCGCTATAGCACACAGACCGATACCATGGGGACAGCAACAGGAAATGATCACGAGCAACCCACTCTTCAGCAGCTTCAACCACAACCACAACAGCAGTTTCAGCCCCAACCACAGCAGCAGCAACACCAGACTGAGAAGTGGTCCCAAGACGAGATTCGGACGAGGCTACTCGAAGACAACTTTACGCGTGCTTATGAACTTAGCTTGGATCAAGGCCCTGTTCTCTCACCTGTTATCCAGAACCGCCAGAGTAGCCTCACCAACCTCAAGGCACTCGAGTTGCGAGGAGTTACAGGAGGCAGCGGTGGCAGCCCCAATCATAATAATAGCATCAGTAATGGAGGTAACAGTGGCTATCCTTCCCATCCAAACACCAATGGCGAGACAGGTCCTCCTTCCTCTGCCAAGCCCATGGCCTGGAGCCACCCAGGGTCTGTCACCAGCCCCACTCACGCCTCTTTTCACCGTCTTTCCGACCGTTCAGCAGAATCAGCAGAGGATTACAATAGTCGGTACGGGAGCAGTGCTTCGCGCGGATCGACACCACCCTTGCCCACGGCTCAACAGCTGCCGCGCCCATTGCCTCGCAAAGAACTCCCGCAAATCCCCATTGAGCCTTCAAAACAGGAGTTCTACGAGCATGCACAGCCAGCGAGTCCTCTCCCACAGCCTCCTGCCGTCACAAGCCCTCCAGCGATGTACGCCCGTCCACAGACCCTGGATACTCCTAAACCCTCCTCGCCAGGCGCCGTCTCGGCAGCAGAGTTCAACACCTATGGCTCTCCAGATAGGAATCAGCACCAGATGATCCCACCCGCTCAGTACAACATTCATCCTCTCCCGCCACCTATGTCAGCGCTGCACTCACCACCCCTCTCACTTCAGCCAGCCTCACCTGAACAGAGTAACCGACTTCAGAATCTACAGGACCCATTCTATCAACAGCAGCTGCTTATCCAACAGCATCAGGAGCAAATACGCCATATGCGAGAGAGATCTGCCCGGTCGTCATCACCGAACCCAGACCGACAACAGAACCCACTTGCACTTTCGCAGCCTCCGCACTCGGTACCGCCACGTCGTCCACCTAGCCAGGCACCACCACCCATACCCTCTCAACCACCGCCACAGCGACCTCCGACGAATATCGCCGAGAGTGAAGAGCCAATGCGGCATTACAACACTGAGATCGAGACACAAGAGACATTGAAGCGGGAGCGGACTAGGATCTTGCAGCGGAGAGTGGTAGGCGGTTCACGACAAATTGAGTACAAGGACATTACTAATGTTCAGCCTCTGAAGCGAGGAGGTTTTGGAGAAATTCTGACAGCAGAGTGGTCCAGACTTCGGGTGGTCCTTAAACGAGCTCTTGTCGATCATAGCGAAGGAGTTGAGCAATTCGATCAAGAGGTATGCATACGATCGATCTGCAATACCCTCTTGTACTCTTTATTTTTATTTTATTTTTTTTTCGCTATTCTCGAATGTCGATCCTAACTCTATGTACTTCCGGATTTTTATTGTTTGAAAAAAAAAAAAAAATAGCTCGAAATCCTGAAACGCGTTCATGACTATGATTTTATTGTTCCTTTTTACGGCATCACGATCGATCCTCAGACTAATACAAAATGCATGGTCATGAAACATTGTATCAACGGAAACCTTTGTTCCTTTCTCGAAAAGAACCACTCCACCCTCAACTGGTCTGAACGTTATCGACTTTCAATTGAAATCGCTAAAGGATTGGAATTCCTTCACAAATCTGGATTTCATCATCGGGATCTTCATAGTGGTAATATTCTGTTGGATGACAAAAGAACCGCCATGATTTGTGATTTCGGCTTGAGTCGATCTGCCACCAAGGGCAGAACCAATGATATCAAAGCAGCAGTAGGTGTAGCTTCATTCTTGGCCCCGGAACGGTTCCCAAGAGAGCGACCCATCTATTCGGCCGCATGTGATATCTATAGTCTGGGTGTCATCTTTTGGCACATTTCATCAGGCCGGATTCCGTTTGCAAAACGACTTCGGGATCCGGCCTTGCTTCAGGAATTGATGAATGGTCATCGAGAAGAGATTGTTCCTGGAACACCCAAGGAATACAGGGAGTTGTTGGTCAAATGTTGGGACGTGGTCCCTGCGAGGCGGTTAAAGATTGATGTGGTCATTGCGGTGTTGCAGACACTGATGGCGAAACCGTCAGAACCGATCCATCAGGTGGCTACAGGATTTGAAGTTCCGAGCAACACTTATTCGTCCGCCTTGCCCGTCCCACCCGAGTTGAGATCAAGAATGGCAACACTGGAGCGAGCCACCAATACATTGAACAAGATGGTGTTTAATATCAAGGATCCGGCTATGCAGGAGACTGTGAGCTATATTGATCGTATGTTTGTTGACTCTCTCACTGCTTCCCCTCCCCCTCCCCCTCCCCCTTTTTTTCTTTTGTTTTCCTCCATTGACTACAGTGAAACTAGTTTACTATGAATGCCTGACTGAATTTTTCTTTCTTGAATCTCAAGGTACTCGAGCTTTCTTTAGGGACCAAAGAGCCCCACCAGAACCTTACTCAAGGTCGAATCCACCCAAGACCCCCATCTACCTTTGTCCACTTGTCGGAGATCTCGCAGCACTTCACTACTATCTTTCCAATGGTCGCTACAATCCCATCAACGAATCTAGTGAACAAACTGGCGATACAGCTCTTCATCTTGCCTGCCTTTTCCTTGAATCTCCCTTGGACACGATCAAGGTCCTAGTAGAATTGGGAGCGGATATTAATCGCGAGAATCTTCAAGGGTATACCCCACTCATGATCTTGGTTTCATCGAATACCCAGCAATGTTACGAGTCTCTCAAATACTTTGTGATGCGTGGAGCTCGTATCCCTGCCTATATCCGGAACCCGATCACACCTCTCAACAGTGCTCAGATCTATGCCTTGAATCTTGTGAACGAAACTCGCCACAGTCCTGTCCCGACTCCTACCCCTACCCATCGGAATATGCAACAGTTGACACAATACAATGGTACTGGAGCTGGAGTGAATAGTAGCTGTGAGGAGAGTGTTGGGACAACGGCTGTATCGTCCAGCTCGAACAGGACTCGGCAAGCTTCATCTTCTCATCCATCCGGTTCTACCAAAGACCTTCGTCAGAACAAAGGAAGAGCTGTGTCTGCAACACCATCAACACCGGATCATCGAATGTTGGTTCAGGGACGACCCTTGATGCATGTCGTCGCAGCGATGCAAGAGGATTCTCGGATCTTGGATTGTCTCTGTGAAGCTGGCTTGGATCCAGCCATGTCGATCGGTGGTGATACAGCCTTGGTGGCAGCAGCAGCACATCTACGAATCCGTAATGTACAATGGCTGTTGAATAATGATTTGGACATCAGTTCAGATGCCGGTGTACAGAGGGCGATTGAGGTGGTCAAGTTGTTACATTTGCCCTATGCAGCTTTGGTACCACCTGTTCCTTCACCTACCTCACCCTCGTCCCCTGCCACGTCCACATCGTTTGATATTGCAGTAGGAATGGAACCCAGTTCGTCTCGAATGGCTTCTCAGGGTTTGCCAGAGCATCTCCGAGATCTGAGCAAGTACTCGTGGGCAGGGGTTGCCTATGGAGATTATTATTCGAGGGATGGAATGGGAGGAGTGAGTCGAGACATGGTGGGACCAGTACTGCATTTGTTGGAACAATGGACAGGGTTCCGACGGATTTCACTTCGACGAGAGGTAGCGACCAAGTTGAAGGTGATGTATGGACCCAAGGCCGTGCCTGGTGGAGAATCTATCCTAGCGGCCAGGGAAGTGGGAGAGAAGCGTAGTGCAAGATCGCTTCGGAAAAGTCAGCGACATCTCATTGATCATGTCCTCCTTGACAACCGGTGGTAGAAAAAGCATTTATAAATATAAAGTAATAGTATAATTTTTTTTGTTAGATTCGAATTGGATCTCTACGCATATATGAGTGTTTTTGAGTGAGAGAGTGAGTGAGTGAGTGAGTGAGTGAGTGAGTGAGTATTAATGGAATTACGTGTTCTTATTGTAGAAATCTGTCGATTCTCTCTATAAAGAAATGGCTAGGGAATGAACTTCATTAAAGAGAGAGAAATCAATGATGGAAACACTGATACAGTAACTCCTGTCACCCCAGCTACAGCCACTTTTATCCACCCATACAAATGCAGATTCTTTTCTTGAGTCAAGCCGCCTCATCGTCGAGACTGATTAAAGTACCTGACCTTAAAAAAATCCACCCTCAAGATCTGGGGTCGAAATATACCAAGGATGAACTCTTCTTGCCTTACGTTGACGGCAGTCTGTCAGAAGGGAGGGGGAGGTAAAGCTGACTTGTGGTAGCGAAAATCTCATAGTAATGTTGCTTTTTTGACCCTTCGACGCCTCCTCTTTCCCTCCTTCATTATCGATCGTCGATGCTTTGCTCACCATGCTGACAGGGTGAGTTTAACGCAAGGTGTTGCACGGAGGATAGGTCAGCATATTTAGGGAGACGCAAACCGAGGATTTGACTACTAGTTGCATAGAGCATACGACAATGTATAGTTTCCGTCTCTCACTGACTACATTGCTTTGTACTTCTTAGGTGTTGCTTGATTTGATTGCGATAACGACTGAGAATCGTCAGGAGGAGGAAGAGTGTTCACTTTTTCGAGTTCATACACTTGCTTAGTGATACACTCTGAATGGATGAGCGAAGGCCCATTTTCAACAAGCATAGGTTTCGAGCCTACCTCAGCGAAAAAAAAAAAAAAAAATAATAATAATAATAATAATAATAATAATAATAGAATGCCGACATCATTCGCCCAACTCCTGACAAATCCACGAAAGATTTATGCAGCGATCTTACAAACACCTTCAGCAGACAGTAGACTTTTGGAACTCTCATGTCCATCTGATAGAGGGTCATATCGTAACCAAAGATCTGGCATTCCCAAAAAAAAAAATGGCTCTGGGACACCTATTTTGATTTGTAAATCAATCTCGCTTTTCATCATTCGGAATAGCTTCCACTGGTATTGAAGCTCTAGTTGCTCAATCTGGGCCTTCTCGGGGAACATGACCTCACCAATAAAGCCCACGCATGACATCCTCAGATGAGGAAAAGGTAAAATATACATAAGAATCACTTTGGATTTCTTGCTTGTGATCGGTTTTGTACTCGTTGGCAGACTCATGGTCCGTGTTTCCTTTCGATAGTTTGTTAATCCTTGCAGAGAATGTGACCGATAAAAATGGCGACAGTACTCAGTCCATAAACATGTGCTCTCCATCCAGAAGTCCAGGTCTATAACTCGCTTGGCAAAGTGTCAGCACTACAGTTTAAAACGGGACCCAAGTTAGAAAAGGATTACACGAGGCATTAGAATCGCATGGATTATAAACAGATATTTTCACTTACAGTAATCTCCATATCTTCAATGCTTTTCTCGCTTTGCGTGGAACATCGGACACTGACAATCGATCAATTGCCTCTGAAATTTCGTACTCTCCGCCAGTTTGCAAAATCTCAGATAGCGAGGGTGTTAGCACCGATATCTCCTCGTACTCTGTAGAGCGGCACGCACGACTCATGGTTTGAGCGATAGCCTTTGCCTCAGGGCTCGGTAAAATAGCCTTCCCAAAGAACCGAATACCATTCAAAGCCCTATTAAAAGCATAAATATGTAATGTTAATGAGGCGAATCATTTCTTATAACGCCTTCCTTTTCTGTTGAGATACAGATTGCTATGAAGCGGACGCGACTTTGGAGCTACTTAAAGTTGATTATTCGGTTCCATCCTTTGTCGAGGGACTCGATTCTGTCAGATGCATGAATGTTGAGGAGGTCTCTTCTATTACAGAGTAAACTGTGCACCAAGCCAACTGAGAGAGCTAATAATTAAAGGTTTAAACAAAAAAACAAATTACCTTCGAAATCGACTTCTTTTTGGCCTCGCGTTAGTAAATCATGCGTGGTCGATTCAAGAACGATTTGGGACTGAGTTTGGCCAAACTCCTGCACAGACACCAAGGCGCGATTGGCTACAACTCTCGTACTGATTTCCACTGCGTGTCTTTGCTCAAAACTGCTTTTCCTTATTCTTGCGAAAAAGGTCAAGTGGATCCTGAAGATGTTTTCTTCTGCCCTTACGGATTTCTGGGAAAGTAATGAGCTGTTGGTACGCGTGTATCGCTGACGGTTGATCAGTCAGCTTGAATCGAGCGACAAATTGCTCGAAGGTGGCATGCCCTTGACTATCGACTCTGCACTTGAGTCATTGCAGGTACGACTGAGGTACTGATGACATCAAGACTCCAAGTCCATAAAGTGCGATAGAGACTCTGCAATAAAAGTTAAAAAAAAAAAAAAAAAAAAGACGTATGGACAGTGACGATTGTCTGGCGTGAGTAACGATCGGCTTTTTTCCTCGATGAGAATAAATAAATGTTGACATTCAATTCCTGGGCAAGGAAACGTAGAACCATATGACTCCTCGAAGGAACTGGCAACATTATCCGATCTTGGCCCAGGCCTTCGTATATGTCGATTGAAAACTGTGATCTTGATCGTCCATTTAGAGCAATATTCTTGACTTTTCTCCCTATTTACTAACCATTCCTTTATCCAGTCATCCCTTGTGATCGACACCATTTCAGGTCAAATTTCAAGGGAGGACTGTGGACAGCTGAAGCAGGATACAAAACATTTTGTTGTTGTAGGAACAGAGGAAGTGTAGTCTTGTGGAATCGATCCATAATCTTTTTTTTTTTCTTTTCTTCTATCATATTCTTTTGTTTACTCACCCCTAGTTGGTATATTATCGTATCTTTGATACCCAATAAATCCGAATTGTTTACCTGTAGGTGTAACGTCTTTAATGTCCCTCATAACGGTAAAATAAAAAAAAATAAAAAAAAAATCGTGTCCTGTATAGAGCAAAAGAGAAGACAAGTATAGGTCCCTTCCTCAGCGAATTGGTTTTTGTTTTATCTCTTTTTTTTCGTAAAAATACAGGCAAATGCAAAAATAGCAGATAAATAATGGATCGGAAGAAAATGAGAGTCAACACGGGAGGGGGGGGGGGAAGGTTGAGGGGGATGTGTACGAGCGAAAATGTAACAAGGAATAAGGAGGAGGAAAAAACAAAACAAAACTATGTGCTACTGAACAAATAAGAAAGACTCTATATCAGAAAGAAGAAGAAAAAAAGAAAAAAGAAAAAAAGAAAAAAGGATCTTTTTCCTTTCACACTCTTATTCTCTTTTCTTCGTTTAGATGTAAGAACGGCTGTTGTGCTTGGCCATATCCATAATACGAACACCTCTTGTCAAGGGGTTCGAGAGCGTCTCGGGAGTCAAGGTAATCACACAAGCATAGGTGCACTCCTCAATAGCATCCTCCTGACCATACACCACCTCTCGAGTCAAACGGTTACGGAAGACAGTCACCTCCTGAGTCTGGAAAGAAATGATCAACACAGGCACATCGTTCTCCAAAACCTTGGCCGAAACCAATTCCACATGACGGAGCTCAAGAATCTTGCAGTCGCTCACAAGTCCCTGCTGGATCTGGGCTTGGAAACCGGCGGAAAGAACGTTGTAGGTCTAATTTACATACGCACCCATAAAATAAAGCAAAAGAGAAAGCATCCGTTAGAAGATGAAGGGGATAGAATCGAAATTGTTTGTGCTTAGATAACAGATACCAAAGGGGAGTAAACGAAGAGGGAAACTTACAGCCTCAGAGCACCACTCGTTCAAAGATTCCGAATCAGCAGTCAAGACGGCGTCCATGACTTCTGGGATGATAAACTCGCGTGCCTCCTTCATGAACGAGTCCATCTTGAACTCGGGGTTGATCATCTGGAGGGATCGGATCGTCTTGGCGTTCTCGGTCTCGTCCAACATCGAGGCTATGAATCAATAAAGAACCATACGACGAGGTCAGTACAATAGAATCCTTTTGCAAATATTCTTATTGAAAAAAAAAAAAGGAGGGGAGTTCTTGTTCAAAAAAAAAAAAAAAAAACTTACTCCAGAGATCTCCAATCTTGTCGGTCACGACACGGGCCCAGGCAACAAAGACGTTTTCACTGTCATCATAGTTCTTCTTCATGCTGAAGACTCCCTGGACAACAGGGTTGCTCTCCTTGAACTTTGACCAGGTCTCCTTCCATGCAGAGTCCTTGTGCAACACCATAGCCTCACCAGCGCTAAAATTGATAATAAGGGAAGGATATCATAGGCTATCAATGGGAATGGCCAACAAAGATCTCTACTTGACTTGACAATGATCACATCAATAGCAGCAACAACAGCAGCAACAGCAACAGCAAAAAAAAAAAAAAAAACTTACTTGGCATCCTCCTCAACAGTAGGAGCCTCCTTCGCATACTTGGCAGCATCCTTGGGAGAGTAGTTGGGGTCCAATCCACGAGCACGGCGACGAGCGGCCCTGGAAGTGTAGCCTCCATATCTCGACTCTGTATCCTGGATGACATTTTCTACAGACTCCTTGACATTCTGGAAGTACTGGCTGTCACGAATGGGCTTTGTCGACTCGTCGACCGAGTCAGCAAACGCCTTGCCTGTCTCTGAGATCTATTGTTGAGAAACAAGAAAATAAGAGTCAGAATACAACAAAACTTAAAATGGAGTATTGCTCTTCTCTCTTTCTCTCTTCTTCTTTTTCCTTCCTTTCACCACTACCACTACCACCCTTTCATTACCTTTTCCTTGGACTCCTTGACAAACTCGTTCTCGGAAGCACTCTTCAAGGTCTCGTTGACAGTTTCTCCGATCTTTCCTGTTGCCCTCTTCAAAGTCTCGGCGGTCTGCTTGATCTTTTCAGAGGCAGCACTTGCAGAGGCAGCGCTTTCCTATAGATCCGAAAAAAGGACCAGGATACAGAGAGATAAGAGAAAGTGGAGGAGGAAAGTTAGTAGATAGTTCTATTGACATTCCCTAGTCCTAGGCAACGAGAGAGAGAGAAAAGAAGAGGGAAAAGCAGTATTCTTACCCTAGCCTTTTGCAGAGCCTCCTTGGCCTTCTTCAGGGCATCACTTTCAGTAACCTTGCCAGACTCATCCTGAAGCTTCTTGGCCGACTCGTGGAGTTCCTTGTTCTTTTGGATCTGTTCCTTCAAAGTTTCCATAAACTTTCCGAAAGCGCTCTGCGACTCATGACGGACACCAGTCGAAGGTGCACGGACTTGACGACCCACAGCATGGGCGGTCAACCGCTGTGAGGGCGAGAGAAGGAGGGCAGTCGGCCGGAGGGCAGGAGCAGCCTTTTGCGAGGAGGAGGAGATTACGGAACGAAGAGCCGACATGGTTGTGTGTATATGTGTATATGTGTGAGTGAACAGGTGTATGGGTGTGGGTGTGTGTAAAAGGAGGTATGAATATGAAACAGTCGATCTGATCAGAATAGCTCAATTGCCCTGGATGCAGAAGAATGAGTAAAGAAGGTTCTTTTGCTATGGAATGAGAGAAGGATGGGAGAAGTCCTGCTTTTTCTTGCTGCCGAGTTTCTCCGGGAAGGCGAGTTGGTATCGGAAGGGGAGAATGGATGGAGTAAAAAAAAAGAGTCGAAAGGAACAAAGATCTAGTAAGGAGTCCTAGTTCCAACAGAGAAGTGGGGGTGGAGAGAGAAAGAGAAAGAGAAAGAGAAAGAAGGGGAGAAGGAGAGGAGGAGGAGGAGGACCGTCTTTTTCAAATCCGACCCGCTTGCTCACTGTTTGCCGGGTGGTGGCTTTGTTGCGGGCAAATTTATCTCTCGACCCGTTTCTCTCAATTCCCTTTTTCGGATCGATCGGGTTCCTTCCTTCCCCAGATTATTCGAAGAACGAAATAGAAGCCATAGAAAAAAAGAGAGAGAGAGAAAAAAATAATAGTCTTGTATAGCAATTGAATGTATTGTCCTTCTGTGTCTCCTCTTCTTTTCAGTTCTCTGGTCAGCTATGCTCTTTTCTTTTCTAGTTTTCTTCTATTTGACCTTGTGGCGATTGAGCAGCTTCATTAGCGAGAACGATACTACATTCCAGCCCTACAGAGTATTTGGAAATAATACACCGCCGTTAGTATCGTCAAAATATCTCCAGAAAACAAAGGTCTCTTTCCCTTTTCCTACAGTTGATTGTGCCTAAGAATTGACTTACCAAGCCAATGTAGATAATAAGCATGATGGCTTGGTCATAGTGCTCAAAAGCATACGTATTCCCGAGAAAGTTGTGCTTGATTTCATTGTAGCTAGTAGGTTAAAAAAGGAATTAGAGTCGTTGTAAGCAATCCTTACTTTTTTCTTTTCTTTTCTTTTCTTTTCTTTTTTACATAGCCCCACTTTTAGGACTTACTTTCGAGACTCCATCTCCTTGAGATAAAAGGCTTCTACACCCCATCGAGGTGCACTGATCGACCAAATCCAACGAACATAGGCATATTCGTGATCGGTCACCACCTTCCAGAGGTGAGGGGCCGTGCCACTCAGCACCAGCGCCCACGCCAATGACATACCCGTTCCTGCCAATCCAAACATGGATCGATTGACAACCGCAGAGACAAAGTAGCCCATTGCGAATGCATTCACATACAAGAGCAGGACAATGACGAGCAGCGAGCTAAGTTGCTGTCGGTACGCAAAGAAGAAGATAAAGGCGCCAGTGTACATGCAGGCTATTCCAATTCAACAATGTTTCCTATGTTAGCATAGTCGCCCAAAGAGAGGACAAGAAGGCATCAAGTCACCTTCAACAGGCCTAACTAAGTAAAAATTTAGACTTACCAGCAACGATCATTCTAGGAACATCGGCCAAAATCTTGGCAAGGTAGTATGGGAGTGTTGGCATGCCTGCTGAAGTATCTCGCCAGAAAACAGCTAGTGAAAAAAAAATAGCGGATCAATGTCATTTTCTTCTCTTAAACCCCCTCTCCCACCCAGAAGAGTCAGTCAACGCCCACGAAGGAGAGGGGAGAGGGTTTCTACAATCTCCAATACTGAATCGAACCAAGAAGGTCCTTACCTTTCTCGGCACCAAATGTGCTTGATCCAACACTGATACCGGCAAAGAAAACACCAAGAGCCATAAACATGCCCACATATCGGATATCATCCACAGGAGTCGCACAAGCAAGTTGAATAGCGACTGGGGCCATAGCACAGATCTCTGCTGGCTGTCGAGCTAGGTTTATCCAAAGGAAAGTAGAAAAAAATAATAGATAAGATGTAAGCACGATGCCATTTTTTTTAAAGATAGGAATCACTGGTATCTCGGAAAACACTTACGGATATATGTCATGTCCTTTGTTGCAAAGGACACACAGAGACCACAGGCCAAGTGAAGCGATTGGTCCCAGAGGAAGCCCACCTGTGAGCGATAGTTTTGCAAACATGCACGTTTGAAGCTACATAGTCCCAAGAAAAAATAGAATGATCAGTATACTCATCCAATTTCAACCAGTTGACAGGCAAGACCAATAAGAAAAGAATAAGTAAACTCTACCAGAGAAGAAAAACACTTCCAAACGAGGGGGTCTCTCGAACAGGATCTTTTTCTCTCGTAAACTTGCATTTGATGCTCCAGAGCCAATGGACAAATTCGTCCATGACATCCGTGCACCAGTACACGGTGTCGGCCCAGGTAGAAATGAGCGACAGGTTGATAGTTGTCAACACGCTTTGTCTGGCAGGTCGTATATTCTCACTGTTCTCAGCAGTATCGGTGGTTGAGCCCGCCAAGTTCGAGAATGCCACGCTAAACGTTGGAGATTGAGGACGAGAAGGCTGGTGGAGAGCCATGGTCGACACATGACATGCACGATCAGCTCGCTCTAATGGGAGAGAGGCCGAAAAGGCCACCTTCTCATTGTTACCCTTGTTGGTACCCTCCTCATCGTGACCACCGGAATACAACTTGGACGAAGGGCGGCGATCACTCACCACGGGTGATCCTTGGTTAGAACCATCATTTGACAACTGAACTGTCATCAGAGTCTCACTCTCGCGAATGGCATGCTTCTCAAGATTCATGGAGAGGGCCACTTTACGGCAATGATTATCCCACTCCCTGAACAATTGTAGAGTACGATCTCTTGGTGTCCTTGGTTGCAACGTTTCCTTGTCGCTGTTCTCCGAATCGTCATCCATATATCGGATGCTCCGTGGTGACTGACAGACACGACCTGCTGCCAGAGAAATAAAGTAATCGGCAGGATTCTCATCCTCGGGCACTGGATAACCAATTCCTTCAAAGTACTGTGCTGCTTCGTCACGAGGTCCAGAATAAACCACTCGACCACCTGCTCCGAGCAAGATGAGATCATCAAACTGATTAAAGGCGTGAGGAGAAGGCGAGTGAACGACAGCGGCCACGGTCAAGAACTGTTCCTTGGCGATCTGTCTCAGTAGTTTGCAGACTTCGAGCGAGGTGGCCGAGTCCAGACCTGAAGTTGGTTCATCGAGGAAGAGGATTGAAGGAGAGGCAACCAGCTCCATACCGATGTTGACGCGTTTGCGTTCACCTCCCGAAATGCCTCGAGTCTCGACGTCACCGATCGGGTTGTCCATGATATGACCAATGCCTAGGAATTGAATTACTTCCAAGACTTTTAGGCGTTTTTCGTTATGGCTCATATGGACAGGTTGGCGCATTCGGGCCGAGTGCTATATATATATTTTATAGATGAGGTTAGTGGATACGATCCTATCAGACGGTACATACGTGCCATGTAATCCATTTACATAACAGAAACAGAAAAATAAAAGAGAAGTTACCATAAGAATCTCACGAACGGTGAGGTCAGAGAGCATGACATCTTCTTGAGGAACAAATCCAATAAGCTTTTTCCACAGAGTAAGAGTCTGTTCTTTTCCATTCACTTTGATGCTACCATCCGTCTTGGCCACCTTTCCAGCCAGAATCGATAATAAAGTGGTTTTTCCAGCCCCCGAAGGTCCCATTACGGCACATGTCCTGCCTGCACTCAATCTTCCACTGATATTCTACAATGGATTAAACAAAGAGGGGAAGGGGGTGAGCAAAAGAAAAAAAAAGTAGTTGCACATTTGCTAATCAAACCATCGATTCTAAAAAGAACTAAAAATCAAGGGGAGGTTGATCTTACCTTAATTACATCCACACCTGTAGGAAGAGTCAATCCCAGCTTTTCGAATCGAATATCAAACGACCGTTCCACTCTCGGAATACTCATCGTGCTCACATTCATGTTTCCAGCGGCCGTAGCCACCAAGGCCAAACTACGTTGACTCGCCGCAAAATCCAATCCCGTTTCGGAATCTGGAGCGACTCGAGAAGAGGCCATGATCCGTTGTCGATCCTCTAGAATAATGGATTGAGCCAACTGTGCTGCCTCCTGCTTTCGTCGTTGTTCGTTCTCTAGATCATGACTGTTATCACCCAGTTCTCGAAGTCGTCGACGGTAACGAAGTCGTTGTGCTCGGAAGACTCGTTTTTTGACTGCAAAGACGGCCATGACCATTAGCCCAAAGGCAAACAGAATTGCCCCGAGACCATACTTTTCGACGGCATCTGTTCCCGGTGGACAGTAGGCGAGAAAGTTGCATGGAAGCTGCGTTTATGGGAGGTGGGTGAAAAAAAAAAATAAAAGAATGAAAAAAAAAAAAAAAAAGACCTGTTAGCAAAGAGAGCTTCAAGGGGATGTCTTTTACCAACCTAAGAAACGTAAAATAAAAATATAAATATAAAAAAAAAAAATCGAGTATTACCGCGCGCGTTGAGGCAATGGGACAGAAATGACCTTCAGGACAGACTTCGATAGTCTTTGTGTCAGAGCTACAAAGGTAGCCTTTACAACACAGAGTTGGTTGGGCCGTGTTTTCGGGGCAGTAGAACCCTGCGAGACATGGCACTGAGATGTTGGGTGCAACACAAAAGTTTCTAACAAAGATTTTGTTTGAATGTTAGATTCTCAATTCCAAAAGGAAAATAAGAAGGAAATAAAAAGGTAGTCTGTTGGAGGAACTCTTCCTTCACAGCTAACACAATGTTTTTTTTTTTTTTAAAAAAAAAAAAAAAAAAAGGACTTCCACCTTCTTCCCTACCCTGCTTCGCATTGCCACGTGAGACCCGAGGCTGTCTGATCAGGACTTTGGGGTGTTCCTGCCACAGGACATCCAACAAGTCCTGGAATCTAGTTTTACATTGTCCATTATAAGGTGATAAGCACAAGCTATCTGAAGGACACGTACACTCATTCTACACCTACAATGTGGCGCTGGAAGTAAAAAAAAAAAAAAAAAGCCTTACCGAAGGATCCCTATATGTGTTCATGATGTAAAGATAACTGAATACGCTCTTTGCTGGCTCAAAATCCAAAGGAAGTTCGGACAGGATATCGGTCCGAGTTTCCTGAATATGAAAATCATGAATGATTCGTTGAAGTCTGTCCAAGGTCATACCATTGGGAAGTTTCAGACTAGATGCTGTACCCGTTTGACTAACAGCCTCGGACGAGATCAAATCGGGCAAGAGTGAAAAGGCTGCTTGCGCTAGCTTTTGTTGATGTTGTTGTAATGCAGCTACGCGCTTTAGCTCGTGTGAGGACGAATGATCCCGTGAGGAAGCTCGGTGACCTTTGTGATGGTGTTGTTTCTCATGGCGATGGTGGTTATGGCCCCGCGGGACAAGGTTCTTTTCATGTGGAGAGTCGTTTAGGAAACTAGTGTCCAACTGGGCATGTTCCTGGTCCTGCGAGGCAGGTGGTGAGATGCTCTCTGCATACATGTCCGAGTGATCAGTGCAGGCGTCCTGGAGAGTGCGATGTTGCTGAATAGACGATCTAGGCGTTGCGAACCAGAACTGGGGTATAAGGGGGGCAGGGGCAGGGGTAGGCCCGGGTGCGCAGAGGAGCAGGGACAAGGGCTTGGGGGACAGGTTTCTCTTCCGATTGACTGATGACCGAGAGGAGGTCGTGGAGGAGAGATATAGAGATGGAGAGAGAGAGAGAGAGAGAAAGAGATTTGCCAGTGGAATTTCGTTCGTTGGGCGCAGAAACGAAAAGAGAAGCAGAGACAGCCTCCGCACAAGCAATGAGAGCGGGACTGAGAGAGAGCAGTGAGAGTAAAAACGGGTATGGAAGATAGAGAAAGAATAGAGAGCGAGAGAGAGAGAGAGAGAGAGAGAATGAGACGAGGAGAGTGTGTGAATAGGTGTAAAGGTAGCAGGAGGAATGTTTTCGCGGCAATATCCCACCTTTGCCGCTGGTCTTTCTTCCCCGATCGGAGATGACCGGCCCTGGTCGTGGGTTCATACATACCGTGGCTGCAGACGCATTCTCGTCCGTGCTAAAAACGTATTTGCCAGTGGAATTTTTCGTTTTTTTTTTTTTTTTTTTTTTTTTTTGCATCCGCCTCTCTAGCCACCGATCCTGCCTCCGCACAAGCAATCAGAGCGGGACTGTCCTACTATGGAAGCAGTGGAAGTAAAAAACGGGTATGGAAGATAGAAAGAGAAAGAGAGAGAGAGAGAACGAAAGAGAATGAAAGAGAGAGATAGAGATAGAGAGAGCATTAGAAGAGAGACTAAGTGAGACAGCGAATGGTAGTCCACAGCCGCAATTACCCATCCTAGACCAACAGACTCTGCAGCCCCCCCCCCCGCCCGTTTTGTCCGCCTGTTGTTTGTTCCCTTTCTTTCAATTTCGTTCGAAGTTTCCATCCCTCTTCTCTCTCTCTCTCTCTCTATCTATCTCTCTCTATATCTCTCTCTCTCTCTCTCTCCCTGCCTCTCGGCCCTCTGCTCTCTCTCTCTCTCCTGCGACGTTGCTCATCACACCCACATTCCTGAATTGCCTCACGTCGTGATTCCGAGATCCCACCGCCTCACAGAGTCCACTCTCTCTCACTCTCACACACACAAACATACGCCTTCTCTCTCTCTCTCCCTCTCTCTTACCTCCTTGCCTTACTTTGTGTGTGTGGTCCAACCCTCTGGTGTCTAGTACAACTCCTTCAAACCAGTGACACCCGCATCGCCCGCTGTGCCTTGTTGATGGCCTCTGACCTGCGGACCTCGGCCAGGGACTTGATGGCCCTGGCCCAGAAGGTGGGCGGTAAGTCCAGTGTGCTTCTGGATATAGAGTGACCTCGATGGGAGGTGTGCAAGAGTGATCTGCATAACTAAAACGGGCTTTTTTCATTTTTGCCTTTTCTCATAAACTTTTTCTCTCTCTCTCTCTCTCTCTCCCTTCCCCACTTCTTCCCCTGTCGCCGATCTCACACACGCTCTCGCTCGCTCTCTCTCCTTGTTCTCTCTCATCCTCTCTCTCTCTCTCTCTCTCTCTCTCGCTGCCTGTGTTGCATGGGAATGTCCAGTGGTACTGCAACGACATAGTGACAAACTCCTAGGCGAAATCGAATCTGCCGAGGGTTTCCTTTCACAGGACGAGCAAACCGCGCTCTCGGATCAGTACCAGCAATCACTTGACCTGCGCCGTCAGCTGAGAGATTCCTCCAAGGCCCTGAAGAGTGCACTCGACCATGTCGAGGATATCGAAGACGATGATGAACCCAGGATCCTGCGACAGTCAATGGATGCCCTGCAGGCCAACATCAGGAGCAGTCTCCAAAGTACGTTACTTCTGCTCACATTCACACACCTCTCTATCTCTTTTTTTTTTCTTTCCTCTTTTCTTTTTCTTTTCTCCATGCAGGGTGAAAACGTGCTCACTAAACAGCAACAACAACAACAACAATAACACAATAACAACAACAACTTCTCTCTCTTTCTCTCTCTCTCTCTCTCTCTTTCATGTTTAGTTGTATCGGAGGCTGACGCAAAGGCCGCCTCTACACAGGCTCACTCTCCGGATACAGCAACGCCCTTGACCGATGCAGGCTCAAAAAACCACATGCCTACACCTTCTACACACACTCTTTCCGCCAAGCCTGGAGGAATACCTGTGATGATCCCTGGTGCCTCAGCCACCCTTCCTGGATCCATTCATCGCCACCCATTGGGACTCTTTTCGACTTCGCCCAACTTTGCAGCCCACACTGCCTTCTCGACAACCGCACGGAATGGCACCCCTCCAGGATCTACCAAATTGGCCGCACCTACATCTAGACCGACTACACCTATTGTGGCGCCCTTGACACCCCCTCCACCTCCTCAGCCGGACACAAAAGCCCGTACTTCAAGGTCGGTCAAGGTGACTATCAAATCAACTACCTCTGTCCTGACCGCCGTGGATGACGGGCCACTCTCAATTGCAGCAACCACGCCATCACCCACGACGACAAAGCCTGCGTCAAAGGAGATTCGTCCCAGTGTGAGAAAGAGACAGGGCTCTGATGCAGCATCTAGTGTACTTTCCTCAGCTGCATCATTCATGACGGCTCGAACATCTTTTTCAGAAGCACCTTCCTCGACGCCTTCAGGACCCAATCATTCGAAACAATCGACTACGAAACCGATCCCTGACACTGCTCAAAAGGCCGCACCTTCTTCATCTTTGACACAGTCTCGCCGAGTACCAAGGGGATTGTTTACTTCATCTCTGGCATCCTCTGGAACTGATTCTTCCTTCAACAGTCATCATAGCCAAACAACAGCCGTCAAACAATCCGCATCAGTACCTGCCTCATCCCTTAATAACCCTGTTGTAGATGTAAAAGGCAAAAATATCGCTGTGGAATTTCCTCCGCATCCCAACACAGAGGTGACAGGTGGTTTGTCGAGTCATGGACCTTCGTCATCTATTAGGACCCTCACCGAATCTGGTGATAGTCGATCCTCGGCCTCTTCAGCATCGGAGCAACTCTCGCCTCCAACGACTCACACTGCCACTCCAGTGTCACCCTCTACCTTTTCACCGCCACTTACGCCAACCTCTCCAGGAAAGCGTGTTACTCATCCCAAGCCGACGCCAATTCAGACGGGGGATAAAATGCGAAGGGCTAGAATAGTATATGGAAGAGATGACGGAGATGATGGAGATGAACGATTTGCACAATTGACCAAGGATCTGGAACGGGCGATGAATCCAACACCAACGGAGCCTGTTCCTCAGCCTATTTTTCTTCAAGGAAAAGGTTTATTGGAACGTATCCCGAGTTCCGTGTCTATGGACGATGGGTTGTTGAACGAGGACGAGAGTCATACTGAGGTTTGTGAAAAAACAGAAAGAAAGCAAAACTTGTCGTTGTGGCTAGGTAAAAGTGGAGGTTTCAATGTCGACAATATTTAACAAGGGATCCCCTTTTTTTTTTTTTTTTTTTTTTTTTTTTTTTAGAATGAGGATGATGGACTACAGGATGGAGAATCCTCTCTGAGACGTCAAGACTCGACCGGTTCCTTACGTCGACAAAGATCCGGTTCTGGTCGACGACAATTCCGGATTGGAATGCCTCGATCTCGATCTCGATCTCAATCAAGAAGATCTAGGTCTCGAACAGGAGAAGGATCAGCTCATTCAAATTTGGTACCAATCGAGATTGGATACCCTGCCCCACTCACTTCCTCTGCTTGGCCCTTTGATCGATCTCCACCAAAACAAACGTCTCTGGAATCCTTGGAACGACAACAGCGTCAGGCGGCAAGGGATCTCAAATCCAATCGAACCATTAGTACGACCTCGGTCACGGCCTCCCAACTGTTGAATCGACAACTGACAACGAGTGAACAACAACAACAGCAACTACAACAGCAACATCATCGACAATGGAGTGAAGCCTCTTCGTCCAACAACACAAGACCAAGAGAACAACAAGAACGAATGCAACGTCAATGGCAACGAGTTCAAGAGGCGACAGATCGATTAGGGCGACCAAGGTTACCGTTTGCGGAATCGGTGACGATCGAGAATCCTGTACGGATCGGACGTGGGATTGGATCATTTACTGTGTACACTGTGGCACTCACCCTTTGTAACCCTGAGGCAGCGACTTTGACAACAGGATCCTCTGGTCACATGTCTCCACCTCAACAACAAGAGGAGCATCCAGAACATTCAAGAAATCAGAATGGAGAAGCTAGCCACGATCGTCACAGTGAAGGTGGCAGTAGCAACCGGATGACAACACAACAGTTGCGTCCTGTTCCTGATACCACCACCACCACCACCACCACCACCACCACCACAGCAGCAGCAGCAGCAGCGGTTACTTCATCCTCAGAAAGGTCAAAATCAGAGTCTGGTATCATGGCCCCTCAGAGTATGGCCTCGATGATGATGATGAAACGATCGTATTCGTTCCCAGAATTGGGATGTTCAGCCGAGCGACTTCTCCAAGAGATGCGAGCCATTGAAGAAGAGCAAATAAAGACGGAACAGGGTCTTTGGAATCATCGCCAACAACAACACCAACAACGACCGAATGATTCTTTGAGTAGAACTTCTTCTTCTCCAGGACCTTTGATGAGGAGATCCATGGAGAATCCAAGAGATATTGAATCGGGATCGGGATCGGGATCGAGAGTGGGATCGTCTTTGACTCAGACACCACCAACACGACCTCCATTGGCCCCAACCACTTTTGCACCTCGTATCATCCGTGTCCGGAAACGGTATTCGGATTTTGTGATTCTACGAGCACAGTTAGTTGAAATGTTTAAGGATTGGCAAAAGGGGACCAAACAACACAAACGAATGTTGAATCAACAACAACAACAACAACAAAGATCAGGGTTATCACAAGGTGGTGGACGAGCTTTTCATGATCGACCAAGTTATCAAGTCCATGGACGTGGTCATGGTAGTGTAGGTGGACAGATCTTTCCATCCGAGTTCGAAAGTGGTGAAGGAGAAGAGGAGGATGAGGGTGAGGAGGATGAAGAGGATGAGCAAATTGAAAACAGACTTGGTAATGCGACACGAAACCAAGCCCTGAACCGAGGTTCCAATTTATTGACATCGTCCTTGTCCTTGTCGACAACAAGTCATCAACACCATCATCATCATCAACGAAGTCAATCTCTTCCAAGTATGGTCAGTGATTCCAATTGTATCCTTCGAGGTCTACCCAAGCTTCCACCGAAAAAGGTGGTGGGTAAATTCCGTCCTGCCTTTGTGGAACGACGACGTCGAGAGCTGGAATACTTTTTAGAATGGGTTGTTGCACACCCAGTGATTGGGGATTGTCCAGTCGTGGTGCAATGGTTCTTAGGCACCAACTAAAAAGAAGAAGAAAAAGGGGGGAGGAGAAGGAGCAAAACTAAAGTAATTTTTTTTTTTTTTTATTTTTTTATTTAATCTTTTTTTTTTATTTATTTTTGCTGCTGTATTATACAAGGGAGAGTGAAAAAAAGGGAAGGAAAAAAAGGGAGGGGAGGGGGAGTCATAGAGATAAAATATGCTGAAAGAGAGAGAAGATAAACAGATGGATCAAAAAATAAAAAAAAAAAAAGAAATAAGACCATCATTGTAAATTCTTCTCCTTTCTTCTCCAAGAAATGACAGAAACAAAAAACAAAAAACAAAAAACAAAAAAACAAAAAAACAAAAGACATATGCAGCAATCAGCGCGCGGATCAATTTCCATGGTAGGAATAATGTTGAGCAAAATTTTTTTACAAGAAAAAAAAAACAAAAAAAGAAAAAAAAGAAAAAAGAAAAAGAAAGAAAAGAAAAGAAAAAGTGAAAAAAAAGGCTGTGAAATGTGTGCAGAGACTCTCTCTCTCTCTCTCCTCCCTTTCTCTTCTTCCTTCACCGCCAGAAAACAAATTCTGCCAGGAGAGAGAGAAAGAAAGAAAGAAGGAGAGGGGCGAGGAGGGCGAGGAGGGCGAGGAGGAAAAAAAAAAATTATAGGTACAATTGCTTGGTGCCTGGCGCACTCAAAGGCACCTCTAGCGGAGATCGTCCCCTCCATCACTACCGCCAATGTCAATGTCCTCATCTTCGTCCATTTCCTCATCCTTCGAAGACATTGCTGTTGTTCCTGTTGCTCCTGCTGCCGTATTGGCTCCTCCAGAGACCGATACATCCGCCCCTCCTGGCTTCACACTCTGTGCCCCAGTTGGAGTAAGCGCTCCCGCAATTCCATTCGTGGTTGCACCAGATCGTTGATTCGTCTGTCGACCAGACCCAGGTCGCACCGGTGCAGTCTTGCCTCCCCGCGTGGAAGGCCTTCCGTTGGCTGCCTCATGAGCTGATCCTTGAGGTTGCTGGGCCCCTGGAGTTGGGTTGGTTGCAGCGAGTCCAGGTCCCTGGGTTTGCGCTGGCAATTTAGACCCCCCCTGAGATGCAAGACTCGTAGCGGCAGTAGCGGCAGCGGCAGCAGCGGTAGCAGCAGCAGTCGCTTGTTGCTGCTGATGTTGCTGTAGCTGCTGTTGAATCAACTGTTTCTGATGCTGGTTCTGCTGGTTCTGCTGTTGCTGTTGTTGCAAGAGCTGTTGCTTTAATATCATTTGATGTTGCTGAAACTGTTGCTGCTGCAACAATAACTGCTGTTGCTGCTGTTGCTGCTGTTGTTGTTGTTGAGCATTTGTTGTCTTTTGTCCCAAGACTTGACCCTTCTTTTCGGCTTCCTCAAGTTGTTGGGCTCGAAGGAGCTTCATCTTTTGGCGGACCCCTTCAACATCATCATCCGATTCCGTGTCGTCGTCGGAATCTTGGTAATCTTTGACAGGGATCACACTCTGTCCAGGGACTGCAGAGACCGTTTCGTTTAACATGGGTAGAATTGGACGGCCTGCATGGGGTGTAGGCAAGAACCCTCCTTGCAATGGTCGGATTTGTCCTGCGACGCCTCCTGCGGCCGCTGCGGCCGCTGCTGCGGCAGCAGCTGCAGCAGCAGCTGCAGCATGAATAGGGCCCTGATGAACATTGCCTAGGGATTGAAGCAGATTGGGTGATGCTGCTGTTGCATTCTGCAAACCCGTCGTCGCCAGTGGCATCGTTTGAGCCATAACACCACCTGGCACAGCGACTGCGCCTGCACTTGGGGTTCCATTCACAGAAGCGGCTCCTAATCCTGTGGCTGCTGTTCCTGCCGTGGCGCCCACAGCAGCGGGAGTGGCACCTCCTGCTACAGGTGCTCCATTCACAACAGCCGTATTGGTGGCTGTGGCTTGAGAAGATTCCACTTGGTTTCCATTAAGCATAAGTCCCTGGCCAGGGAGCTGTCCATGTTGTGCAATCAACTGTTGCAAATGACCAGCATTTCCGTTCGCCATCAGTCCACGCTGGAGTTGGTGGTGATGCGCCAATACTCCACCGCGTGCTAATCCTGCTGGTGGTGGTGAGGTAGGTGACTTGAGAGCTGACAAAGACGAGAGAGAAATGGTTCTCATTCGAACCGATGCTGCTGCCTGATGATTCATCATGGCCGAAGCCGTGGCTGTCACGACGCTTGGAGTGATCTTTTGCGTTGGAATAGGCAATGGTGATGGGAAGTAGGTTTCCAGGTTGTCATTCAAGAAAGGTCCAAGCTTGTGGTGGAGCGAACATGTCGCCGCCAATGCGCGTGCACGAGCCAGTGGAATCCAAGTTCCCAATAGTTGTGATCCGGGTTTTCGAACTCGAACACGTCCAAGCTCAAGACTGAGGACAATGCTCCGTTCTTGTTCGGTTTCAACCCCTCCTGCTAACAAAAGTGTAGTCGCATTCACATATCCATTATCTGCACGCCTGAGCAAACGGTATTCTGCTCCAGGGTTCACAAGCTTGGTCGTATAGAGAGCCACATTGTCGATCACTGTCAGGTGGATGTTCGGTACCACAGGGTTGACTGTTGGGATCCATGGTTGGTTCGCTTCTGGCTCTCTCGCTCCATTCTGAATTACAATGCCGTTTTCAGTCATGCTTTCCTTGGAGGAGTTCGCTCCAGAGTTCGTCGACCCAGCAGACATTGCTCCCGCCAACCCCAGACCGTTCATGCCTTGTTCACCCGTGATCAGTTTCGATGAGTCATGCGCCTTGTCGTCTAGGCTCTTATTGATGCCAGAGATATCATGACCGTTGGTAATGATGGATGGAGTTCTTAAAGATAAGTCGAATCCCATTTCTACATCATCCTGCTCCATCGTCTTCCTAGGCTTGTCTTCGAGCTCTTCGAAATTGACGAATGGAGTCGTGTCATCGTCAGCAGCATGCGACTTTCTTCTGTTGTCTGCGGATGTAGCATTATTCAGTACGGTAGAAGAGCTTTCAGTCATTAGGGAGGACAGGTATTTCTGCTGAAGGTTCGGTTTTGGAGCTTGGACTTTTATAGGACCAGATGATTTGAAGAAGAAATAAAAAATATTAGAAATAAAATTAAAAGGTAATTTTTCATTTCCGTGAGTATGTTTAGACAAAAATTTTCGTTACCAGTAGTAGGGGCAATTGTAGGATCGTCTTGGAGTAGCTGGGTGATTCCAGGTAGTGAGTCCAAGCCATATTCACGACAAAGTACACGAGCTCGTTCGAGGCCGACCCTAAAACAGATAAATAAAAAACCCCCTGGTCAGCGACTACAGAATAATTAATGGCATTCAATCCTTCGCACTTGTGGCACTGTTGTCAACTTACCATGCTCCATGAACCTCCTTGGGTCCATCAATTACAATATACAGCATTGTGGGCTCTTGGTTAATGTCGAACTGACCATCTCCAATAATGGGTCTGGCAGCCAACCGAAGCATTGCTGCATTAATGAACCCAGCATGAAGCTCATTGCTAAGAGCTGGAATCACCTTTCGCTGACTCGTTTGTGTAATGCCCTTATCTACACCTGGACTAGAGAGCGTATCACCGGCTGCGGTAGTTGCGGTAGCAGAAGCAGTGGCTATTTGTCCTGCAACTCTCATCAAACGAAGGTCTGTTCCAGGCATGATTGTCTCATACACTTGCAAGTTTCCATAGGTCGATGCCTCAACAAGAGAAGGGATTCCAGCCTCGTTTGTCATTTGTCCACTTGGTTTGTTTCCAGAATTCTGAGTGCCTCCTTCGTTCATTTCCACATCTACTGCTGCGGATGATCCAGAGACCTTTGCTAACGAAGAGGTGATCGATGAAGAGTTTGCACCAGGACCTGGCTCTGTTCCAGATGAAATCTCGAATGACTGCGCAGTCACGACAGAGGATGAAAACGATTTTGGTCCGCCAAGCTTAGGAGAAGACATTGAAGAGGATAACACAGCGGAGGAACCTGACGCTGCCGCAGCAGCGGCAGCGGCGGCGGCAGCAGCGGCATTTTGCAAAATACCATTGGCTGCACTCCGAAGGTTGGACTGCCTATGATGTGCTGGGGGGTGGATATGTTTCGAATTGATATTACTCCAGCCTGAGATGGACACTTTACGCGACAAACTAGGAAAGAATCCGCCACTGCCGCCATTGGCTGAGGTACTCAATAGCCGATCCAACTCTGACACGGGCATAGACTCTGGGTTGTTCAGCTCCATGAGGGGTGCGTACTGATGGTGATCTTTCGGTGATGACATTGATGATGGATCCTGTGCTGAGGCAAAGTCCATCAATCCCATGAGACCCGTTGGTGTAGATGCTGAGATTGACATGGAAGATCCGGGACCAAAATCAGCATCAAAGATGCTGTTGGATCTAGGTGACAACAAGAGCGAATCTGGTGGCATCAACAGACCACTCATTGACATCTTGCGGCTTCGTGGTGAAAGTCCAAGCAGGAAGGAGCCAGAGGTGGGGGTCGATGCAAGGTGGTGACTAAAAGGAGAAATGGGTGTTCCTCCTGTAAAGGATGTCGAAGGTGCGCTGTGTTGCCGGACAGATGGGATGGGGACAGCAAGGCTCTTGGCTTGAGCGTTCGACTCTGATGTCAGGCCCATTCTTGGAGCCCTCTTATGGTCATGGTCACCGATATTGAGGCCGGTGCTGGCACTGACTCTGCCATTGCTACTTTCTCTGTGGTCGCTGTCCAGGTCGTCAAAACCACCACACATCATCTCTTCATGGTAGTCGCTAAAGTCTTGCTCTTCATCACTTGACTCGTTCATATCTTCTCCAATGTCACCCGAGACTAGATTTGAATGAGAGGACGCATGCGGCGGTGATTTACTCGAATTGAAGGAAAGGACCTTGGTGGCATTGAGGAGTCCGTGCATTCCTGCGGCTGCGGCAGAAGCTGCAGCGATGGCACTGGCCGAGTTTGCTGAGGACATTGGGGAGGACAGAGAGGAGGGGGTCGAGAAACTAGAGAGGGATCTCGGCGTGGGTAACCGTGCATCCTTTTGGACGTCTGGCATGTGAAGATCCATGAGAACTAGGTCGTCTTTTCCAAACACATCATCTTCATCATCAAGGTCTTCATCTTCGTCAAGGCTGTCTTCGTTATCGTCATTATCATCTTCGGTTTCGCTATAAGCCTGGTTATTAGCAGGTCGCCACCGCTCGAGATGGGCACTAGTGGGTGTGGTGGCCTTGAAGCTGCCAGCAAGGATGTGTTTGTATTTGAAACGCTTGACGGTTGGACGATTGGTAGTGAACGCTTTAACTTTTTTGCGTTTCCGCATTGTATTCCGAGTCTTGTGGAGCATTGTGTCGGAGTTCATCTGGTGTTGCTGATAAAGCTGATGTTGGCGGCGACGTTTCTGTCTCCGGTCCATCGAGTCGCCCGATAAGTCGCCATCGTCGTCGTCGTCGTCGTCGTCGTCGTCATCTTCGTCGTCGTCTTCGTCGTCGTCTTCTTCTTCTTCTTCTACGTGGGCATGATGCCGGCGTCGTTGGACAGGTTCATGGTCTTCTCCCGCTTCCGCACCAGCACCATCTTCGTCTTCTTCTTCTTCTTCTTCCTCGTCTTCATCTGTGCCTGCGCTAGAGAATCCAGATGAAGAGTCCTGGCCAGTGGTACCCGAGGCGCTAGGATTTTTGACGATGTGATTGGGCGCGAGATAGTAATGAATTTTTCGTGAGTGTCGTTGGTCGACGGCTTTGGCAAGGAGTGGAGTCCTTGGGGGTTTGTGTTCGGCTGCGCGCTTAAAGTGTTGGGATATCCGGGAAGAGACGGTGGCGTATGGGGTTGCGCCTCTACAGAGAGAGAGGGAGGGAGAGATAGAGAGGGAGAGAGCAGTTAATCAAACGGTGAGAGAGGAGGTTAGTACTGTTGCTGGTTGAACCGCTACGATTTGTTGATGATGGAGGCACAAACAAGCCCAATGCGCACAAGGCACATGCGACCGCGTCGGTGCCACGGCGCACTCGAGATAGAAAGGGGAGAAAGTCAAAAAGGAGAGAGAGAGAGAGTAGAGTGATCGAAGCTAGTTCTGGCTGTTGCTATCATCTCACGCGCGAAAGAGAGAATAAGGAGAAAAGGCAGAGGATGGCCTCGAGGGTAGCAATCATCATGTTGGGACTGTTGCCTCGCATTCTCACTCGCAGTGTGTCTTATTTTTTTCACACCGATTATAATTGTGATTTAGACAGAATTTCGTTCTCTCCTGTTCTTTGTTCTTCCAAGCACTACTCCAGCAAGTGATGCCCCTGGAGAGAAACTCTAACGGCAGTTCAGGATTCGTTTTTTCTTTTTCTTTTTTTTCCTGTCTCTCTCATTCTCTCTCTCTCTCTCTTTTTTTTTTTTTTTTTTGGTCCGCTCCTCGTGGCAAACAGTGTGAGCAGAGGAGATGAGGAAGGGAAATAGCGTCGGAAACTCAAAGTATGCCGCAAACTCTGTTTGATGGGTGCCTTGCTCGGCCTTGCCTTTTCCTCTCGCTCTCGCGCCCTGCCCGTATATGACATCGTTGTACATGTACCGCCTGCACGCTCCCATCTTTGACTACCACCACTATCACTCATCTCCTCTGGGCTCGCCTGCTACTCTTGCAGGTCCTTTGGGAAGAGAGAGAGAGTGTGTGTGTGTGATCAAAAAGAGGTCACTGCCTGGTGGGGAGAAGGGGAGGGTGAGAGAGATACGGAAGGAGTGGGACGGGGAAGAAAAGAAAAGAAAAGAAAAAAAAATTGGATCGAGCGCTGGGAAGAATACGCCAAATAATCTGCCAGCGTCGTCTGTCCGTCCGATGGGCCGTTGTCAAAGTCAGAGCCCGGAAGATGAAAGGGGTCCTTCCTCTGGACTGTCGCCCGAAATCGCGTGGCTGCGATGGGGAGAGAAGCGAGGGGGCCACAGTGCATGTGTGAGAGGTGGGACCGCATCATCGGGTGTGCCCTGGCAAAGAAAGACAAAGGCAAAAGACAAAGAAAAGGAAAATAATAACAATAATAATAAGGGAGGACCAAAAAAAAAAAAAAAAAAAAAAAAAAAAAAAAAAAAAAAAAAAGAAAGACTTGCTATCATAGTGGCAAATGTCCGCGTCCCTTTCAAGACGTCCCCGCCCACACGCTCCAATGAGCTTTGCGTGCATGTGTAGTGACAAAAGGACTGGAGAGAGTGAAAGAGAGAAGGGGGTACAAAAAAGGCCCGCGCAACCACACGATGATAATGGACTGCAAAGGATTCTCGAGTCGGGCGTGAGAGGTAGGTAGTTTTGTCGATACGTGGAGTAGAGAATCCAAGTCCCGAATGGGAAGGACGGAGGATCCAGAGACAGATCCACTGACATCGAACCTGACTGGTGGGCGGCCAACAGGTCCAGCGCTGGTTGAAATTCTGCTTAAGACATTTTTTTTTCTTCCTTCTTTTCTTGTCGGGGCCACGTCGGCAAGAGAGAAGAGAGAGAGAGAGAGAGAAAAATCGAGAGAGATGGGGCGAGAGAGAGAGAGAGAAAGAGAAAGAGAAAAAGAGAGAGAGAGGACAGGGAAAACAAGCGCCAGGATAACGGTGGCCAGGGTGGTGCTGAGAGCATGCAACGATGTAAACCCAAGCTTTTACACTTTTTTTTTTCTCGAGAAGAGCCGGTGCTCATCGATACATTGGCTCTCCCGAGTAGAATGCCACGGAACATACGGCAAACGCACATTGCCAGGCAAGCATGCCGCTCCAGAAAGCATTCGATCCTTGCGGGGATGGAAAGATGAGGAAGAAAGAGAAAGAGAGAGGAGAAAAGAGCCATGGTGCCCATAGAATGTGGCATCCCATGCCTGCTTGGGACGCGCAAACACTCACGAACAGGATAGCAATCCAACATTGGGTCTCGAGGATCAGATCCAAGAGGTCAGCGCAATCGTTCAGACCTTTCAAGGATTCTTTTTCAGCTCCATGATCCAAAACAATAAGGACTAGTAGAGTCCGAGAGAGAGAGAGAGAGAGAGAGAGAGAAAGGATAAAATGACAGGGAGTGAGAGAGGATGGGGCCGCAGCACAAAAGCGCTTTGATCGTGTGAGAACGGCCGATCAAATTGGAGAAATGACTGTGGCAGGAAGGAGGAAAGAACATCTCTCGGTCCGGAGGCTGGGCAAACGCAGGGCGCCAGTGAGGAGATTCGTCATGCATCTTTCCGTTCGCCGGATCCCAGGTAGCGCGGATCGCCGTCGCAGAACAGGGCCGAGAACAATGATAAAAAAAGAAGTAGAAAAGAAAAAAAAAAAAAAAAAAAAAAAAGGACAGACGAGCAAACAGGAGCAAACAAAAAAGGGAAAAGGGGGACTGAAAAGAAAGAAAGAAAGAAAAAAGAGATTGGGGATAGGGCTGCATGGGAGGGCAAAAATGGCGAGAACGGGGACAAAGTACAAGATGGAGTGAGAAAGTTGGACGAGGTCGCGACTTACCCCAGCATGGTATATTTGTTCTTCATAATGCAGTTGGCAAGCTCCTTGGGGGACGAGGGCTTGTTCTTGAGGTAGAGTAGTGCCTTGAGGATGGCAGCAAAGACCTTGTCCTTGGAGTCGTCAGGATGGATGTCTTTGAGTGCATACTTGAGAGGGGCCCTGGCAGCGGCAGGAGTGTCGTCGTCGTGGTGATGGCCTGCGGGTGTGAGCAGGGTGCCGGTGGCGAGTGGAGTGTTGGCGCCACTGTTAGAAGAATGGGCGTGGGAGGCACCTGCGGGGCCAGGGTGCCTGGGCTGAGACTGTGGTTGTGCAGGCATGATGGTAGGAGTGAGGCGAATGATGAAATGAAGAAGGAAGGGCGAGCGAGATGGATCGGACGCGCGCGGATTTGTCGATGGGGAGCGGGGCGGCCCGGACGCGTGGGCAGGCCTGACAGCGAAATAGCAAAAGCAGCGCGCCGGCGGCGGGCAGGATGGGCTGGTGGTGGGGCAGGATAGGAGAGACCCGGATATATATAATAGAGAGAGATAGAAGGACGATATATATATATATATATATAGGGGAGAGAAGAAGGGCAAAAGGGAGAGAGAGAGAGAGAGAGAGAGATATAGATATATATATACGGATGAAGAGAGAAGAGAGAGAGAGAGAGAGAGAGAGAGAGAGAGAGAAAGAAAAAAAAAAAGAGTGCAGAAAAACAAGAGAAAAAGCCGTTGGGAGAAGGAGAAAAAAAAAGCTCTCTTCTTTCTCTCTCCTTCTCTCTCACACACCCACTATCACCACTATCATCCTCTCACACTCCACTCTTTTCATTCACTCGCTCGCTCTCTTCCTTTCTTCCTTTCTTCAGGTGGCATCCTTGAGTGGACAATGATCTATCTTTACGAAAAAGGATCCACGGGACTGGACCCTTCTCTTCCTCTCTCTTCCTTTCTCTCTTTCTCTCTTCCTTGTCTCGCCACTCCTCCACTGCCTGCACGAGGAGAGAGAGAGACAGTGGTCGAGAGACTTGCCATGCCGAGGAGACATGATTCACAGGCTGTCGGAAAAAATGACCGCCTGTCTGTAAAACAATAAAGATCTGCACCAAATATTGGCTCCTTCTCTCGTCGTTGTCGTCTCTCTCTCTCTCTCTCTCTCTCTCTCTCTCTCTCTCTCTGTCTCTCTTCACACATACATACTCTCTCCCTCTCTTTCTCTCTCTTGTCTGATCTCTCCAACTCTTCCCCACGCGCACCAAAAGTCTATTTGGGCGTGTGTCCGATGCACAGGAAGTTTGGTGGCGTAGCCACATGATCACACTAGGGTGAGAGAGGGGTGGCCGATGCTTCCTTACTTCTCCCACATGTGCCTGTCCCAACCAGGCGTTCGAGAGCATCGATGCCAGCAAAGTGATGCGCAGAGGAGATTGAGAGAGAGAGAGTGTGTGTGTGTGTGGGAGAGAGAGAGAGAGTGAAAGAAAGAAGAGGAAGAACGTGCGAGAAGGGCCCTTGCGTGCATACTCTCTCCCTTCCCTCTTTCATCCTCACCCCCAAACCCACTCCTTGTGTCTTCTCCTCCTAGAGTGCTCTGGTAAGGGCTAGTGCCCCGGTATTTGCCCGGTGCCATACCCGAGACGTTGGTGTCCCATGAGAAGAAGACGGGTAGCAGACAGCGGTGACGGAGAAACGAGACAGTATCAACGGACGCATGGCCAATGTTGACCTTTTTTTTTTTTTTTTTTTTTTTTTTTTGAGAGAGAGCTCCCCCCGACACAAGCGCTCGTCCGTTTGTCTGTCTGTCTGGAGACAGAGACTCTGGTCTGAAAAAAAGAAGAGGGAAGAACCAGTCGTTGTAGTCCTCGACCGCATTCCCTTTGCTCTGACTCTGACTCACCCCCCCCTCTCCTCTTCTCTTTCTGTCTCCAGAGTGCTCTCTCTCTTGTCCCCCGGTATTTGCTCTCTGACTTTGAGACGTTGGTGTCCCTGAGAAGAAGACTTTAGCTTTTTTGACGGAGAAACTCTCTCTATCTCTCGCATGGCCAATAAATAATTAGTTCTCTCTTTTTTTTCTCTTTCCTCTCTCCTCCGACACTTCGCTCGTCCGTTTGTCTAAATAATCTGTTCACACCTTGGGTCTGTCTTCCCCACTTTGCCAGTCGTTGTAGTCCTCGACCGCTCATGCTTGACTGCTCCTCTCCTGACTAAAGTTCCACTCCACACTTTCTCTGATCTCTCCCCTATCCTCGCTCAAAATTCCATTTTTTCCATCGTTTTTTTGCTCCATCAATTCGCCATGCTCGACGCGCTTGCTGATGTCGTTGTCCCAAATTGCCTCTCCCCGGTCTGTGCTCCGCCACCGTCTGGTCCAGAGTTCCAGTAGCCCAGTGCTCCATTGCTCCCACCTTGCTCCGTCCATTGCCTCCTGTCTTCACCGACCTTCACTTGTACGCTTGTTCGCCTGCTCGTCTTCTCCAACCTCCACCACACTGCCTTCATGGCAACTCTCAAGGTACCGCACATCGTTCCTTCCCATCCCCTTCTCATTCGCCTCTTCTTTGGTCACTTACAGCCCATTCATAGTACATTCGTAGTACCACCATGTCTACGCATGGTTAAACCAGTCCTTGGCCTGGACCATCTCTGAACAGACCCTAACGCTCCTTCTTCTCACTTCATGCTTCTTCTCCAAACTCCTGCAGCACGAGCTCGATCAATGGAACGAGGGTGTCATTGCATTCGATCAAAGACTCTATGAAGACGCGCTCGAGATCTTTGGGGTACCTGAACCGAACTGCACCATCCGCCTCTCTCTTCTTTTTTCTGGGGTCCGCTGGATCCAACCCACTGGATTCGAATCTCATTCCTTTTGTCTTTTGTTGATCCTACCTAGACCATTGCTGATTCAGCAAAGATCCACTTTAACATTGGCGTCGTCCTCACCACCATCGGCGATTTTAAAGCAGCGGTAAGGAGAGACATCTCTCTTTTCCTTTTTTTTTTTATTCACCTCGAACGGGCCTGTCCTTGGGGCCACAACTGTTTGACTTGCTCTGGCTTCGCTCTCAAAGTTTCGCACTAAACTGCTCGTCTTTCCTGTTGAATGAATAGAGCGCAGCCTACGCTCGCGCAACAAAAACTCGACCAGTATTTCGCCATTGCCTATTTCCAGAACGGAGTCGCTAACGTTGCTATGGAACAGTACGAAAGGGCCCTGAGGTGTTTCAACGACGCTCACCTGGTATGTCTGCCATGCAGTTGGCCTTGGGAAAACCGGACATGGGATGAGATGAATTCTGGGAAAGGGGAAAAAAGTGAGGAGAATTCGGGGGGAAGGATATCTTCAGCCAGTCAATGCACACTCGCACACACCATGGACAACTGGACAAGCAGTTGTCGGTCTGTCCTTTAGGAGACAGTCTCACATTGCGGCGCCGAAAAGGGCCAAAAGACGCCGTCGAGATTGTGCGGGAAACCGACCTATTGTTGGCTCAACACGCGACGCACAACATACACACACACACACACAGAGAGAGAGAGAGAGAGAGAGAGAGAGAGAGAGAATGAGTGAGAGAGGAAACACATACACAGCCAGGGACGTACGAAAGAGTGAGCGATGGTGCTATAAAAAGCTTTGATACATGCCGGACTATATCCTGCTGACGTTTCTACCCCTTGTGTCCATCTGCTCTCCATGCTTAGTACCTTCGAGGGAATATGGTGATCGACTATACACAGCTTGGTCTGGACTTTAAACTATACTCTTGCCAAGTTCTCTTTAACCGTGCACTCTGCAAGATCGAGCTTGGCGATGATGAAGAAGGAATGCGAGATCTTTGGAGGGCATCGCGCGAGAAACAGACAAAGGCACACGATATTCTGGACCAGGCATTGAGGGATAAGGGCCAGGATTGCACGGTCTTTACTATCCCTCCAGGAGTCCTCTATCGACCCTCAGAGACCAAAGTCAAGAACGCAAAGAAAAAAGATTACCTTGGCAACTCCAAGGTCATTGCAGCGGTCGATTCATCGGACCAATTTCCTGGCTTCAAAGGGAAATCAGCGTGGCAGGTCCAGATGAGCGGACCAACAAACATTACCCCTATCGAGGAGCCCCGGCCTATGACTCCGCCGAACGGTAAGCAGACACATGTCCTCCCCCTCAATATACCTCTGCTCCCCCCCTCTCTTGATCCCAGGAACCTGTCTCTCTTTCTTTCATTCTCTCTCTCTCTCTTTCTCTCTTTCTTTTCCCCTGTGGCTCAGTGGCGCTCAAATTCTCCTACAGGGCAACTCTCCTCCTACTGGACCTATCGGCATTCGACCTTAATTGCATTTGGTCGGGGACATTTATCTCATTTGCCCCGCCACTTTTCGTCTCCACCAAAGACCCCCGTTTCAATGCGCGATCCCATCATCTCACATTCTCCCACACTCACTCCCACACACAAACACGCGCATGATTAAATGTATCAGGGCTCCCATCACTCTCGTAATGCCACAACACAAAATCTAATTGACACTGACCTGGGCGTCGACATCTTTTCTCTCTCTCTCAATCTCTCAATCTCTTTCTTCCCCCTTCACCATTCATTCCTCATTATTAGGGCTCCAAAGGCGTGCCACAGAGCGGATACTGAATCATGGCAACGGTATAGAACGACCTCACATGCTCGAACACTCGGCCTCGTTCAGCGGATCAGAGGGACTTCCACGACGGACCGGGCCAGGATCTTCCGCTACCTCCCCATCACCTCTCGGTCCTGGAAACCTAGGAGTGCCTCCGATCATCGAAGCCAAGTCACTCAAACGTCGCAACACAGAAAAGCGCCCAACAGCACTCAATACCTCTGTCGATGGCATGAATAGTCCCCGGAGCGGAGGTGGACCAGCCTCGTCTACACCTAACCCTAATTCGGCCATGTACAATGGATACGGTTTAAATGGAGGAGGCCGGAATCACTTTCAAGATGAGTTGGACGAGATCGAAGAACAAGTATATGCACTCTCGATGGAATCAGGAAGATCCTACAATAACTTGTCCGACGGCGGCATGAATTCAAAGGTGGGATCACCGACAGGAGGAGGCATGATCTCAACAGGGATGGTAGTTCCAAACACGGGGGTCATGGGCTTGGCTCGATCCAATACAATGCTCTCCACGACTCCAAATGGTAACGGACGATCCAATTTGGACAGAATGCAATCCACTAAGAAACAGATCTCTCCTCCTGGATCAAATTACACAAGTCCAGTATTGAGCATGACTGGCGGTAGCACAGGCAGTAATGGCGTGATGAACGGAGGAGGAGGAGGCGGTATCAGCCCACCTGGTCAAAGCAGGCAACCTCCTGTATTTTCAGAACTCAGGAGGATGGGCAGTGGTGGAGGAGGATTGATGCGAGGCAACAGTGTTCGTAGTGCAGTCTCTACGGCTACGACAATTGTTAGTCCACGGGCATTCGGAGGAGCTTCTTCTAGGTCTGAAGAAGGGTCCATTATGGAAGAGCCCATCCAAAAGGTAAGCAACGCACGAAAGAGCAATGATTAACTTGCAGAGCATGTTAAAGGTCGTTCTGGGGGAGGGGGAGCACAATGAGCTAATGCAGCTTGGTTAGATAAGATGAGCATGTGCGGGAAGGATAATTGAGAAGAAAGAGAGCACGAGAGAGATGTGGCCATGACGCCCTTTCCTCCTCCATCTTGCGGGGGTTGTAAATGCAATCATTTGTCCGCAGCCATACAACATTTCACAAACACGCACACACGCACCCAACACACACACACAACACGCACACACACACATGCAGTCGTACGCCCACTCGTTATTAATGGTGACCATCGGAAAATCTTGCCTTGATGAATAGATTCGAGTCAAGTGCCACTACATTGACACACGCGCCGTCTTGGTTCGGGCCGATACCCCTTTGCAGGAATTGTTGCAACGGGTTCAGGAGAAGTTCCAGTCAGACCGGCCGTTGAAGCTCAAGTATAAGGATGAAGATCACCATATGCTCTCGATGATTGATGATGAGGATTGGCAGATGGCCCAACAAGTCCACAAGTCGACATCGGGGAGTCCAGATCGTATAGAGCTGTGGTGTTTTGATGATGACTGAAGAAAGAGATCGGGATTGCTGGAGGGGAGAGAAACACAATGAAACCCTATACTACTATCACTATTCCCCACTATTACCCCTTCTCCTCTCTCTCTCATCTCCATGTCTCAACATGTTTGGGACTCCCTCCCCCCCCTTCCCCTCAATATCACTTTTTTTTTTTTCCTCCTCATGTTAGCCATCTGGTACGCAACTTGTTTCCTGGACGACACATGTTCTTCAAAGATAGCGCCTTTATCTAGCCTTTTTCTCTCTTTCTTTCTTTCTTTCTTTCTTTTTCTTTTCTCCTTTGTCTCTATGTCCATTGATTCCTGCATTGTTTACATGTTACATGTCCTTTTTTTTTTTTTTTTTTTTTTTGTTTATTCCTACAGAATATCAAATTGGTGGTCATTGATGGAAATTCAAGGACTTGGACCAGACTATCAAACTATTCATGAAAAGGGAACGATGACAATCAAAAAATAATGTTAGCTTCTATCATTGTTAAGAAGAAAAAAAAAAAAAAGGCATTTTCTATATCTCTTTTTTTTTTTTTTTTTCATCTCTCTTACCTGACATTTCCATATCCATGCCCATGCCATATTGTTGGTGTTGATGTTGATATTGTGGGTGTGGATGCGAATGTGTTTGCGCTTGTGCTTGTCGTTGTCCAACAGCCATAGCAGAAGCTGCCGCCAGGGCAGCCACACCTCCCATGACTGCAGGTGTATACCCTCTACCTTGACCACCCAAATACCCCGAAAAATGTCCTTCCGAAGCAACAGGAGTAACCCCATGATTAGGAATCCAAGACGTAGGATCGTTATAGTCATGAAGAAGGCTCGACGGTTGTGCTCCAACATTGGCTAGAGCCTGTGCATGTGCCTGAACTTGCGCCTGCGCAAGCTCTTGCTTTTGTTGGTAGTAAAGTTGAAGAGGCAAAGCGGCTTGACCGGCAAGCGGCGTTGATGGACTCGAATGTGAACCACCCTGGAGATGATATTCACCAGAATGTATCGTTGATTCTGTGGTCGTAGGAAGAAGGGTTGTGGCTGTGGTCATGGTGTTGGAGGCAATCTCTGCTGCACGGATCGATGGCGTCGTAGGTGCCGACGATGGGTTCCCACTATAGATACTCGTGCCTGATCCCTGATGCAACCTGGATGTACTCGCAGAGGCCCTCAAATGGTTGTACATCTGTTGTGAGTTGGGTTGATGATCAAAATATCCCTGACGTGGAGATGAAGTTGACAATGGTGAGCCTTGACCATGGCTGCTTCCAATATTCGAAGATTGTTGTTGTTGCTGTTGGAACTGATGTTGATGCTGGTTTTGGCTCTGGGGTGCAAATGCATTTGAGATGGCCATTGGGCCTGGGCTTGAACTTGCCATGGTGGTTTCTCCAAAAGCATGGGGCCCCTGCAAGGGGTTTGTTTCTGAGCCCATATTGCGTTTCTAATTCAATCATCGTGTGGATTACCACAAGTGAGAGAGAGAGAAAGAGAGAGAGAGAGAAAGGAACAGGACCATGGTCACCAGGGGAGAAAGTGTCTCTTGTTAGTCAACTGGCCAAAACACACTTTTTTTTTTTTTTTTTTTTTTTTTTTTTTTTTTTTTTTTTGCTTTGGCTCTCTTTGGGCCTGTGTGAGCCATACGAGAAATAATGCACTGCTGCTGTGAACCAATTGCTCATCGAATTAGAGGATTATGGATACATTGAACAGACAATGCTCACACTACCTGCCCCGAGAGTGCGCAAATAATACGAGATATTTTTGGAAAAAAAAATAAAAAGAGTGATAAACAGGGTAGGCTGAGAATGGTTGCCCTGCGTATACCCCTCTTTTTTTTCACTCCAGGAAGGGGAGAGGAGAAGGGTTCTCTCATTATTACCTTGATTCCAATGAACTCATCCGTTTCATGGCCACGTTTACGAGTCGTGAGCGTGTGCTGCTGTTGTTGCTGTTGCTCTTGCAGAAGCTGAGCTTTGAGCTGCTCTTGATACCATTGTTGATGGATCTCGTGGGGGAGCGGCTGCAGGAACACTTGAGGCTCGAGCTCTTGCTGAGGATTGGGCTGGGTTTGAGGGTGGGGATAATGCTGCTGTTGTTGCATCGCTTGAAGTGAGGGATCGGGTGGTCAGTGTGGAAGAGGAGGGGTCGTGCAAAAGAGATGGCCAATGCTTGTGTGTCTACAAACCACAGACAGACAGTTAGACAGACAGTTAGACAGACGGAAAGGAGAGAAAGGGTCGAGGTATTAATACATTAAGGTTAATGCCATAGTGTCCGCTCTGTGCAACCCTCTTCTCCATGTGGGCAGCCTGTGTCTGTGTTCATCTCCGGTCTGGGTGCCACTCATGCCATGGCACGGGTCCAGTCGGGGAGAGTTGTGCAGCCTGGTCAACAGAAAGAGGTCGAGGCCACTCCCCCCTTTCACCACACACAACTACACAAATACACACACACACATACGCACACATACGCACACACATACACACATACACGCACTCTCTCTTTCTCTTTCTCTCTCTCTCTCTCTCTCTCTCTCGCAGACGCTTGGACATAAAAAGTTGCTGGAATGATGCTTGACTGCAATTGGGTGACAATGCATATGGCAAAAAAAGGGAGGGAGGCAGCGAAGCGCAAGGAAGTGCGTGGATACAGCAGCAGGGACGCACATGAAAGGGGAGGAAGAGGACCAAGACAAAGGCTGGACAGAGAAGAAGAAGAGGAGGAGGGCGGAGGGAGAGGGAGAGAGTGAGAGTGAGAGTGAGAGAAGAAGGGGAGAGAGAGAGGACGTGGGCCCAAGTTCAATTGTGTAATGACCGTCCCCCGACCGTCTGTCTATCCGTCATTCTGTCTCTCTCTCTTCTCCTTTTCTCTCCCTCCCCGTCTATCTCTCTCTCTCTCTCTCTTTCTCTCTTTCTCTCTCTCTTTTTGTTTTTTTTCTCTCCCTTCCTTTCTGTCTCTCTGTCTCTCCCCGAGATAGAGAAGAGATGGAGCGTGGTGTTGCTAACGTAGTTGGTTTGTGGTTCAGCCGTCCTCCGTAGACAATAATACACCTCTATTTCCTGCATGACTTTCTTTCTCGACCAACTGGCGCGAGAAGGAGAAGGAGCACAACCACGAAAGGGAAAAAAAAAAAAAAAAAAAAAAAAAAAAAAGACCAGGGGAGAGTGTGCAAGAGGGCCTAAAAAGTCTTATTTGTCCAGTCAACCACAGGGATGAAGTGATCCTGATGGCTCCATTGCATTCGCGACAGTGATCTAGAGTCCACTCCCAGTCCATTGTCCCGCATCTTCTGTGCAAGGCTGCTTCCGCAGTCAGGTCGATGCAATGTCTTAATGGAGAAAAAGAAATAGCTCTGAGAAGCGACTCACAAGTATGAGAAAGGTGCCCTGTCGAGGGTGGGGAAACAGTCAGGTGGTGGTGGTGGTGGTGGTGGTAGTGGTGTGATGAGAAAAGGGAAAGATGGCAAGCAGTAGAAAAAGATGTATAGTAGGAAGAGAGAGAGTGAGTGAGTGATTGAAAAAGAGAGAGAAAGAGAAAAAAAAATATTAAGAAGAGAATGAGAATAAAAAAAAAAAAAAAAAAAAAAAAGAGTATGAGAGCAAGTGAAAAATGGTGTGTCTGTGAGTGTGTGGAAGGGAGAGTGTGTGTGTGAGGGTGAGTGAATAAGTGAGAGACTGAGTGAGTGAGAGATTGAGTGAGTGGGTGAGTGAATAGGAAAGAGAGAGAAGAAAGAGAGCACAGACAAAACGAGGAAGAGAGAGAGAGAGAGAGAGAGAGAGAGAAAGTTAGAGTGAGCCATGAGCTCAACTCAATGAAGAGAAAAGAGAGAGAGAAGAGAGAGAGAGAGAGAGAGAGACACACACGGCTGTGGCTTTGAAACCATCATGCTTTCAACGCCCTGTCCGTCCCGTTGCTAATTGCCCAGATCCTGCGCACCCCTTCTCCACTCTGTCGTGCAGCGGAGACCTGTCTTGGCACAAACTGTCTGCTTCCGCGCTATTGTACATGCACTTTATGATTTCACCAGACTCACGTAGCTCTCCGCTATGACTCTTCAACCACAACATCATCTGTCCCGTCCTAGAGTAAAAGTATACTAGATGTCTATCATAGAGCCGTGCCACGCTCAAAGTTGTCGCGAATCTCCTTTGTGTGCTTGTCATAGAACCGAGAAATCTTTTGGTTGAATCTCTGGTTGGCATCGTTGATGTAGTTGACCTCGCCATCGTCCTTATTAGCCCGACGCTTCGAGAACCGAGACCGCGCGTCGATCTGCTTGGCAACATCAGCTGCCATACGGTCGACAGCCAGCTGGTTAGGCTTGGCGTCCGACAAAAACGCAACCGAGTTGGCATCACGATAGAACCCAGACTCGGTCGACACTTCCATCTCTCCGTCCTCATTCATGCTCATCGATGCCTCCTTCTTGGCATTGTATGCAGTGAGGTTTGGTTTGAGTTCACCAACTTGTTTCAGGTATTTCTTGTGGTTGACTTGGTCCCAATCTAGATGTGTTTGTTTCCAACAGAAATGTATAGAAAGAGAAGTAGTCAGATCGAGCTCCCTTTTGTATCCAGTGTACTTTTTTAAAAAAATGTATCCATACCAGAAATGTCAAGAGTACCCACCTGTGAATCGATTGTCCATTCTAGCCTTCTTTGCCTCTTCTTTTTCATTCCACCTTTCTACGCTCTCGGCCGAATATCCCCAGAATTGGGCACGCTCAAAGTCCTCTCCTGCATCTTCCATGTTTTGCCTTGCCAATAGCTTCTCAGCTTCCTCGCGAGCCCGCTCCTTCTTCAATTCTTCTCTTGGATTAACCTTTGATCTCTGATGTTCAGCCATGAGATCCGCTCGGTTGGCTGCCTTTGAAGCATTCTATGAGACAATACCCAATCGTAAGAAGGGAAAAAGAGAGAATCACAAAGGTTAGCAGCGAAGACTCTTTGGATTTGGATTGTCCCCAGAATCAACTCGCACAATATCCACGCTGTACAAGGGGAATGTAGAATAACGTGAAAAAAAAAATCGTTACCATCTTTTGCCGCAATCCCTTGAGTTTAGCCATTCTCTCGGCCATCGTCAAAGGAGCCGATCCACTGGATGGAGCTGCTGACGTAGATGTTTCCTCCTGCTCTTCACCAGCTTCCTTCATTTCCTGGTCTTGATCTGGTTTGGTGTCCTTGACTACAACTTCGGCCACTACTACTGTCTCTGTTACGGTCGTCGATTCCTCAATAACTTTAGCTGGGGATTCCTCCTTGTCATCAGTGTCTACAATCTCGCTAGCCTTCCTTTTGCCAGCTGATTTCCGTTTAGGCTTTGCGCCCTTGGCTGATTCTTTTGATTTGGTGTTGGTTGATTGTTCTTCTGATGTCTCCATAGCTGTCGCTGTGCTATTCGACTCAGCATTGTCTCCATCTTGACTTGATTCACGAGCCTCAGGAGCGGGGTCAGACGAAGGTGCATCCTGAGCATCCTCGAGATCTTTCTCCTCATGTTTGGTTACTTCTTCTGCCTTGGCCTTTTCTTTTGCCTCTGCTGCTGCTGCTGCCTTGGTCTTCCGAGTTGTAGCCCTTTTCTTTGGTGGCATGTTTTTTTTTTTACTTTTGGATGTGTCGAGTCTAAACGAGACATGGGGACAATGATGGTTCACAAGGCATGGTTGGAGTGGGTGGCTAAGTTTTTTCCCCTTAAGTCCTACCCAATGCTCATGTAAGGCTGAGTTGTAACAAGTCGGCTTTCTGAAAAGGTTCCAGTGGCCACAGCCGAGCCTCTAATGACTTGTCTTTGAAGGAGCAAGCCCCACTTTTACCATTTACAAGCGGTTTTCCTGTGCCACTGCACTGGTGGTGGTCTAAATTATCGGACGAATTCTCCAGAGAACTGTTATCCTATCGCCCAGATTTTTTGGATTCTTAGTCTCTACAGGGACTCTCGGTTATTTGGTTTGTGGTTTCTCCGAACCCAATCAATATCGGGTAAATACCTAGGCAGAGGCGCCCTTGTCTAGATGCCTCAGGGTCGAGACGCCTTGAAGGACTGGGTACGAATGTGTCCCGTTGTTTGAATAAGATATGGCCTTCGAGAGATCCTACTTTGAGCAAATACCAGCGATAGCAAAATAGCTATGATAGTGGTTGAAACCAACCTCGCTACCAATGAAAGCAAAGGCCGCTCTGTTCCAGCAAGTAGACCTATCTCAGTATCAACGACGAGAACCTGTTGGAAGGACTGAGTCCAGAGTAAATCTAAACCCATTCTTTCCTTTATCTTCAGCCAAGGCTTTTTTTAAAAAAAAAAAAAAAAAAAAAAAAAACGCATCCTCAACACTAGTTCCAAAGACCCAGTGATATTTAGTCTTCAACTCCTGCGCCCTGTGCAAATGAAGTCAATTTTTGAACCTTTGAATCGCACTTCATCCACAAAGCTTTCAAACTATTGTGGTTTTGATAAATCCTGATGTGAGGGTTCCTTCTCCCATTGATTGACTTGGTTTACAATGCTGAACCAGAACTCTAGAAATGGTTGTCAGCAGTAAGTAAACATTACACCCAGACTACATTGACTACAACTGAGAAGGCAGCTTTGACGCGACATACTAGAAGGATTCGATACCGCAAAATCCAATCTTAGACATGTGGGGTAATAGCAGAAACTGTGGTTAGTCCCCTAGTGAAAAAATTCGGAAGATTCACGTTATTGAATCTAGTGCGCGACCTATCAGCCGATCGAAGTAAGATAATGCAGACGCTATTGGTGATGTATACAATTGTCAGTCATTACTATGTCCAATTCGCTTCATAAAGTGCTATGGATCCCATGCTAGCAGAGTACAATTGCTTTTCATGGACAACCTTTACTATCCATGGTGTGGCAGACTGTGTGCTGTTTGATTAGGACGTGCTTCTTGTATAATCGTTTGAATTGAGAGAAGAGTTGGAGAAGTGTCACCACACCTTGAAGAAAATAGTTGCATAGAGGGGTCGATAGTAAATCAAGTCCACGAAAAGGCATTACTTATTGGCCAATTGATCGACAAGTTGGCCACTAATGGCTCATCCATACAGGAGGCAGTGTGCACTAACACGCGACTGGAGTGCGCATAAAAATTCTGGGGTGTACGTTTGAAACGAGAGTCAAAGACGAAAAAAAAAATTATCTAGCTGCTTATGGTTGGCATGAGGTCCTGGATCTCAGGGATAGAATTCGTCCTAATAACGGCTGTAAACCATCGTGTAGAAAACATACTACGACCAAAATGATTTCTAAAGAGAAAACCCTTTAGTGGGACCGACATACTTTATGGGGGAAAATGGCCAATAAAAGGCCTTTGTCTATTTGCCAGACGACAGTTCTTTATCCTACTGAGCTAGGTAAACTCGCATTTATCTGCGTGTAGTACTATTACTCTTGAAATGTTGTCATGTGGATGCGTTCTCCAAGGAATTGAGATTCGCTTCAGTTAGCGCTTTCCTTACGTTAGTCGAAAATACGACATGTCAAGATGAGGCGCACATTTTTCGCAGGAGAGGTGGTTGCAAGTAGATGTGTCTTGACAGCATAATATTTGAAAACACGCACGGTTGTCGCTCTTTCACCCAGTTGGAATCCTTGGCAAGAAATGCAAGAGAGAGTCTGAGCAAGAATCCTTGCACACCTCCATAGTCTATCGGATGGTCGTCAGCTCTGGGCCAAGTCCTTTAACTATCAGGTTTGCAGGCCTATCATTGAACTCAACAGCCAAATTACTTATTATCGCCCGTATAACTGTTCGGCCTTTCTTTGCCACTGCTAACATCCATTTCAAGCCTTCAATTACGCCGGTATAAGGGGAAAAGTAGTCTTGATGCCGCAAAGCAGTTGGTTCAAGGAATGGCACACAGGTTCATTTGATCTTCTCGATTATCAATGGAGTTTGCTAGACGACCACATACTCGACAAAGAAGGTGCCTTCAGTCAAACCAATTTGCTGGGCTTTCTCTGACCAGAGAATGCAGGCAAGAGAGCTAACGCAAACAGATTGGCGAATACCGGGGTACTGCTTTCCCCACGAGGAAGATTTGTATGCTCAGAGCACACTTTGGCAGCAGAAGCTTTCATAGGACCTCCGACAACCCAACCAAGGGGGCACGAAGAGAGTCAGAATGGTCGATCAGATGAATAAGAGAAGGAGGAGGAGGAAGAGTGGATATCACTTCGAGCTACTGGGGCAAAAAGAGTCACGCCTCCGTCCCCCAATGGCGATTGTCTCGCATGCATCTTTTTTTTTCTTTCTTTCATTCTTCCAATTCTTTTCTCTTTTTGATCGAGCACCTCGGCTGATGCAGAATTCCGGATTCACCAAACACTTGCCAGCTCAATCTATTCATTACTACTCTTGTCTCACAGTAACGCGTCCAACTTGCTCCAGAAACCCACGAGGATAAACCCCCCCAACGCCTCTAGTATGTCATCCAAGTCGAGTCCAAAGGAGAAGGCAAGCGGCAAAGCTGGCAAGAAGGCAGCCTCTCGCACTCGCATCCTGAAGGATAACACCCTCGAATCTGTCGCAGAGTATATCAACGATGGCAAAGGTAAAAAAAAATGCATGGATTCGGAAAAATTGCGGGGAAAGGCACTCTTATTTCTGAGAGAAATAGACTCGCACCTGTTGTTGTATATCGTCTAACTGTCGTACATATTGTGTTCACTGTCCAATCTCGAATGGGTCCACTTGGGTGGTGGTGGTGGTGGTGGTGGTGGGGATATATTTTCTAGCCAAAAACATCATTGTGATGAGCGGCGCAGGAATATCGACTGCAGCGGGTATTAAGGACTTTAGATCCCCAGGAACAGGACTCTACAGTGATCTCGCCAAGTACAATCTCCCGTATCCTGAGGCAGTCTTTGACATTTGTTTCTTTAGAGTAAGACTACCTTTAATCAACATGGAACGAGGAAAGGTTTAGATTATTATTACTTTTTTTTTTTTAATTTCTCCTGGTTCTAATGGACGATCTTGTGTCTGAAATAGGATTCACCAAATCCATTCTATCGCCTTGCAAAAGAACTTATGCCAGGAAATTATCGCGTAAGAACCTATTGTCAACTACCAATACGGAGCCGAATTTCATCTTTGTCGACCCTAGGGTTCAGATTGTCGAGTGTTGAGTACTGAGAATGGATAATTTATTTCATTTTTTTATTCCAATGCATAGCCAACCCTTACGCATTATTTTATGCCAATGCTTGCCAAGAAGGATCTCTTGCTAAGGGCATACACCCAGAACATTGACATGCTGGAGCGTTTGACCGGCATTGATGAAGATCTTCTTGTTGAGGCACATGGATCTTTTGCAACCTCTGAATGCATTGATTGTTCCCTTGACCATGACTCTGCTTGGGTGAAAAGTAATTCTCTTGTTTATATTAATATATGTCTTTCCCACCTTTTATTCTTTTGCATTCTTCTTCAAGAATCAAAGAATTATCGTGCACTAATGACTAATACTTGTACCTCGTTGAATCTCTAATTCACTGTAATGGCTCCTTCTCCCCATAGAGTGTATCCTGAAAGGCGAGGTTCCAAGGTGCCCCAAGTGTAAAGGATTGGTCAAGCCTAGCATCACATTCTTTGGAGAAGATCTGCCTGAGCGTTTTGGTCGAATGGCGTTTGTTGTAAGTCTCGCTTTTTTTTTTTTTTTTTTTTAAAAAAAAAAAAAAAAAGGAAAAATTCAAAGACAGACATATTTACTCCTCCACCCTTTTCTCACTAATGGTTATTTCTCCTCACTCATTTTCAATCTATTTGATTAAATAGGACTTCAAAAAGTGCGACCTGCTGATCGTCTTGGGAACATCACTACAGGTGGAACCCTTCAACCGACTGATTACGCGTGTCCCCGAAGACTGTCCACGTCTCCTGATTAACCGTGAGCGTGCCGGTGAAGATATGACTGGAGGGTTTGATTTTGATGGCAAAAAGCCTAGTTACCCCTACCATCGCGATGCTGTCTTTTTGGGAACCTGTGACGAAGGTATCCAAAAGCTTAGTAAACTGTGCGGATGGGAGGTAAGCAATCACGAAACCGTGAGATGGAATGGAATGGGAAAGGATGGCGACACTCTAGGGGACAATCATTAGAGCGGATCAATTGATTATCCCCGCTCTTATAGTTGAATGTTATCTAACCTGACAAAAATATCCACCTAGGGTCATTTACAAGCCATGTATGATGCAGGACATTTGGAGCTTTCGCTAGCGGAGGAAATGGAAGCATTGTCCTTGGCCCAGGAGATTGAACAGAGCGTTACCGAGGCTGTGAAGGAGAGCGATGCGGACAAGGGAGAGTCACATGGAAAAGTCGAGACAACGGTCATTGAAAAGACAACTACCAGTGTTCAGACAAGTGGAGATGATGCCAAAGGCAAAGCCGTTGAGGTCACAGTAACAAAAACCGTGACCACATCTTCGGATGTTGATGGGACAACCACGACAACTGCCATCCTGGCCACAGCTATAACAGAGAGCGACAACAAGGATACTTCTACAGTTGAAGAGGCTGGTAGTCCTGAATCTCAGGACAAGGGAAATGGCAGTGGTAAAGGCAAGAGCAAGGACAAGAGCAAGGATTCCTCCAAGCCTATACCAAAGTGAGGTAGTAAAAGATAGTCTGCGAAATGTATGACCAGAGGACAATAAACGATGTAGGGAAGATAAATCTTTTGTTGCTATATATCCGACTTGAACCCAAAAGAGTCACTAGTCATCTGTAAGGTAGTTCAGTTCCATTTGATTCATCAGCAAAGACTAAAATACCTCCAAACTTAGGGACGTAGCTGGAAGGGCGCCTTTGGAACAACTCTCCATTGTCAGCTCAAGTGACCCCTGCTAGCAGCACGACCCTGAGCAGCAGCTTGTCGACTGGAGAAAGGAGAAATACGAGCTCTCGTGTTGGAAAACAAAGATGTGGTCTTGCAGCAACTACGATCGCGTTTATGTGACGTAGCTGAGACACCCATTTTCCTTGCATCGACCTTTTTTTTTTTTTTTTTGTTCAGTCATTCGTTCATTCGTTGGACCCTCCTCTCCTCCCTACTTTACTCACTCAGAAAAAAAAAAGAAGGAATGGCACCACCTAAGAGAGCCGGATCTCGAGCCAAGGCTGCGGCCGAGAAGAACCAGGACAAGGACAGGGAGGACGTTCAGGATGTAGTGATGACAGGCAACATCCCCGAATCAGTCTCGTCCAATCAAGATGGCGACGCCACCGAGAACAGTCGTTCCTCCACTTCTTCAGAACTCAGAGCAATGCTCCAACGGTCTGTGAAGAGAACTCGAGAGTTGTTTGCAGAGGATGAGGCGACCATCTTTGGTGCTCCCGCTGAGGATTCTGTCAGGTAATGATGATGAACCTCCCTTTTTTCTTTTGCCATCTAAAGGAATGGTACAAGTTTCTGTGGACCTGTTTTAACTAAAGTCTCCGTTCTTCTTGCCACAAACCATGTGTTCGTTTCGGGAATGCTCCTTTCTGATTCACACATCAATATCAACTCACAAACACCAAAAAATACACCATGAATGGGAACTCAACGACCAACCGATCTGGACAAAAAATCCTGGATATCCAGTCAACGAGTCAAGCTTCAATCCAAGATCTACGATGAATACAAGGACGTTGAGGTCCTACCACAGCCCCTCCTCAAACGCCAAAAGGAACAGCTTGAAAAGCGTAAATCCAAGGGCACACCCACATCCTCACCTTCACCATCAATACGGGCAAACGCGGACGCAGGAGGCGCTTCAGAGAGCAATGTCGAAAAGCTGTTGGATGGTCTGCCAAAAAAGACTCTGGCTTCCAGCACGGCCTTGGTCATGCGCCAGAAACCAACCACGTCTACACCCTTGTTCGCGGATACACCAGGTGGTGTCAGCGGCTCAGGATCTTTGGTCCGTCGTCCTGTTGCCAAGGCGATCCGCCCAGAATGGCATGCTCCATGGAAGCTGATGCGTGTCATTTCAGGTCATCAGGGCTGGGTCCGGAGTGTGGCTGTCGAGCCAGGCAATACCTGGTTCGCAACTGGAGCAGGAGATCGTATCATCAAGGTAAATATTCTGTGTGAGAGAAGGCGGGATCATATGGAAGACGGAATGAGACCCTCCATCCTATTACGCAATTGAGCGATCTAACCAACTCACTTGTTGCGCCTGATACTTTCAAACAAACTTCGTTGTGTTTAGATTTGGGATATGGCATCTGGAAGGCTCAAGCTGTCGTTGACTGGTCATATTGGACAGGTCCGAGGATTGGGAGTTTCGAACCGACACCCATATCTGTTCTCATGCGGTGATGACAAGATGGTCAAATGTTGGGATCTGGAAACAAACAAAGTCATTCGTCATTACCATGGACATCTAAGCGGTGTCTACGCTCTCGCCTTGCACCCAACACTTGACGTCCTTGTCACTTCCGGACGCGACGCTACTGCTCGTGTAAGCATTTTTGCGACTTGTTTATGCTCTAGAAAAAGCGATTGTTCAACCCCAAAGACAGTTAGAACAGCCATTGATAAGTATATCTCTGTTTATTTTCCCCATCTTCATTTGTCTAGGTCTGGGACATGCGTACAAAGCAGGCTGTTCATGTCCTGTCAGGTCATACAGGAACAGTGAGCAGCGTAAAGTGTCAGGAAGCAGACCCACAGGTGATCACATCATCCATGGACAGCACAGTCCGATTGTGGGACTTGGCAGCAGGAAAGACCATGACTACATTGACGCACCACAAAAAATCTGTCCGATCAATGACATTGCACCCTACAGAGTTCACTTTTGCTACAGCCTCACCCGACAACATCAAGCAGTGGAAGTGTCCTGAGGGTCAATTCATGCAAAACTTTGAAGGTCCAGGAGGCGTGACAGGTGGTGGAGGAATCGTGAATGCAATGGCAGTCAACGCCGACAATGTCTTGTTCACAGGAGGTATGTCCAAAAAAAAAAAAAAAAAAAAAAAAAGCCAAATTCTCTTGCGTCTCAACGTTCTTTAAAAGCAGTGTTGGCTAGAATCGATAGGCTTATCAGTGTGCATTAGAGGAGCTTTTTTTTTTCGCTAACGCCTATTTTGAACTTGCTGTCCTTTAATTATCTCCTATAGCGGACAACGGCGCAATGGGATTCTGGGACTGGAAGTCTGGACATCAATTCCAGAGATTGGACTCGCTTGTCCAGCCGGGCTCATTGGAGAGCGAAGCTGGTATCTTTTGCGCCGAGTTTGACAAGACAGGTCTTCGCCTTATTACAGGAGAGGCTGACAAGACTATCAAGATCTGGAAGGAAGATGATACCGCGGTAAGCTTTTATTTATAAATATTTTATAATGTTTTTGATGATTTGGATGGCTTTATCGTGTATTGACTCTATATGCTAATTTCTTTGTTTCTTCTAGACCCCCGAGACACATCCTCTTGACTGGAAGCCTTCTCTGGTGAGGAAGCGGTACTAAGCTGGAATGAAGCGAGGGACTTGTTCGGGAATAGCATATGGCAGAGTTTAGGATGTGGAGTCAAGCAGGCGGCCGGCTGGATACCTTTTTGCACATCTCAAGGGCGCCTCTCTCCCCCCCTTTCCCCTCCTTCTTTCCCTTCAACCACCAGAAAAAGACACCTGTCGAGAAAATACAGGGGCAGAACAAATTCTCTGTGGAGAAGCATAGAGTAGAGAGAGAGAGAGAGATGTAATGGCAACTGCACATGTACAATATATCATCGAGCGGCAATGTTCCGCCTCATGGATCTTTCTTTCTTTCTTTCTTTGGCGCAGATGGGAGACAGAAGGAAAAGACCCGATATCGTGGATTAGAGATATTTGAAAGGACCCAACCGCTCGGTGAAGGGAACCCTTCTATAGTCTGTTTCATTTTAAAAAAAAAAAAAAAAAAAAAAAAAAAAAAAAAAGGACGCGATATTTAGCTATAAATCTTTTGCGTGTATCATGCCTAATTCCTCATTACAGCATGAACAGTCAAATTTGCGTTGTACCGAGTAGCTCTCACCGACGAGAAACGCTTGGCTTGACTTCACTCGAATCAAGTCCGACTCAAACTGGCTCGCATTGCTTGGTTCAGTAATTCTCAACGAGTGGAACGAGTCGCGATTTGGATGTGATTTAGCTTCAATAGCTCGTTTCGTTGTGACGATTTACATGGAAATAGTACTGGCTAACAAGATCAAATCTTGACTCACTCCGCTTGTTGAGAATCACTGCCAACTTGGTTTGGATTATCTGAATGGCGAACACTTGACATGCCCAACAACCTACCCGGCTACTTCCTCTCCTTTTCCCCCTCACTCTATTTTTTTTTTTTTTTTCATCCTAGGAATAGATGTAGATAATCTCACGATCTCTTAGTGGAAGCCTGGCGACAATGCTCCAACTGACAAGCTCCTACCAAAACTGCAGAATAACAATCTATTCTCTTGAATCACTTCATTCCAGTGAGCTATTGAATGAGGCAGAGTGTCACACGCTGTTCTTCTACAGCGATCTCAACCTCTTTAGCTTCCTCATCTCACTTAAACGTGCGCGCACTCTCTCGACTGCTATATCTCCATTCAAGTTTTTTGCTCTTCCATCCTATTGTCAACTTTGAAACTAGCGATCTGTGCCGAGTAGTGAATACACTTTATATATCTCGTTAATGATTACATACCCAAACATCGGCTTTGAAAGCTTTTGATCACCCAGTCTTTATTTCAGTACAAAAGACTCTATTCCGAGCATTTTTTACATGCATAAACAATGGTGGTGGTTAGTAGCCATCAGTGATTCGGAAAATGTGATAGTATCATGCACCCCCTCCCCCTCCCTTCCCCTCCACGCGATGGCTGTGCTCTTTTGTTACTACTCTTTGTCTACACCACACTCATTGTCAAACCCATGCTTCTAATCCGCATAAATCAAGAGTCACTTCTCTATACTTTTTGCGTTCCTTGGTAATGCAACCCACTTCAACCAAAAACTGGTTGACGAATTGACTAGTGCTTCAAGGCGCCAACACCGGTCTTTGTAAATTATGCGGGATATATTTTTAAAAGGAAGTGGGTAAATCGAATTAAACAGAAAGAAGAGCGTGTGATGATGAAGCCTAGGCCCATGAGGGCCCCAATTTTGGAGGAAGGGGGGGGAATATCGAAGAATGAACCTATATTTCATAGCCAGCAGAACCGTCTCTTGCGAGTAGCTAGTTTTCGTGTAGTGCAGTGGATACCAGTGGAAAAAAAAAAAAAAAAAGAGCTTCAGTGCGTGTACATTTACAACTGACACCTATCTTGAAAAAAAAAAATATAATGAAACACTAAACCAAAAAGAATTAGAACGAAACAAGTGGATGGGGGGGGGGGAGGTTGAAGGTAGATGGCGTGGAAGAACTGAGTAATTTTTTTTTCCGTTTCAACAGCCGTCTTTTTTTTTTTTTTGTGCCTTCAAACAGCTTGATGACTCTCGATTACAAGGTCGGTACTGCACACTCCACGGTATCGATTGATAGATCTGTGCCATGATCAAGCAAATTGTCTCTACAAAAAAAAAAAAAAAAAAAAAAAAAGGATGGACAGGAACAACTTTCAGGACTTGGGTATTCGTGAAACAAAATGGGAAAGATGTACCCTCAAGACTTTGGCAAGTGATATCAGCTAAGCGAGATATAAAGGTCCAAGTTTCAGTAGAAAAATCAAAATCGGGAAAACCATTTGAAAAAAAAAAAAAAAAAGGAAGGGGGGGGAGGAGAGAGAACACAAAGATGTCAAAGATATCATAGTACCTTCCTTTTTAAAAGAAATGGAAGCCTCTATCCAGGCTTGCTTTCCTTGACCCAACTCATCGTCTAAGCGTGGTTCCTCTCAGGTAGGGAGTCTTTCCTCTTTCTATTTCTCCTCCTCCCTCTTCTCCTTTCCCTCAATGTTTGACTGATTCCGTTCATTGCGAAATATCTACCCACTTTCTGAGCGACGAGTGAGTCGAAGAAAAAAAGAAAAAAAAAAGGAAAGTCAATACCAAAGTTTGCAGAGGACCTGAAAAAAAAAACAGGCACCATTTTCCTCCGATTTTCTCTCTCTCTCTTATCTCGTTCTTTCTCTCTCTCCCCTCCTTTCTCCTCTCCTCTCCTTTCTCCCCCTTTCCCCTTTATTCTCCTTCTCATTAACAGGCAAAAAGGAGCAATGCCAGCAGAACAGACTCGACGAAAGGGTGAGTTGACCTTTTTTTTTTTTTCCTGCATTCTCTCCTCTCGCTTCACAACGGTACCTCCCTCTTCTTCCACCTTGCTTCCACCTTTGCCCTTGGACCACCGAAAAGTACTTGTCAAGAGAATACAGTAGAGCGGAGCAAATCCCTTTTGTAACATGCATTGAGCATGAGTATGTAAAAAGAGAGAGAGAGAGAGAGAGAGAGAGAGGGCGAGATGGAATGGACAATGCGCATGTACACAAATGTACCGTCGTTGTAGTAGAGTTCAAAATTTTTTTTTTTTTTTTTTCCAAGTATCCTCTAGGCAAAAAGAATAAAAAAAAAGAAACAAGGTGGGGAGGGTGTAAGTGAAGTTCCATTTTGTTTGTACCAAAATATTCAAACGGACCAATGGAGAGGAGAGGAGAAGAGAGGAGGATAGTGTGAAAGAGGAAGAGGAGAATACTCGAGTCTACCAAACCACTGCCACGACCACCACGACCACCACGACCACCACCATTATTACTATTACTACTACTACCACCGTTCTTCCAAGAATTGTACGCACAATCATGAAAAACTTTTTTGTTTGTTTGATTGTTTTCATTTCTTCGAGATTTGGGATAGAAAAGTGTTGATATATATATTATTACATCCTTTTTTTCTCTAGGCAGATCGAAGACTAGCAAGCAAAAGGAAAGAAAGGAAAAAAGAGGGACTGCAGAGCACAGACTACAAAGCAATGGCTAAAAAAAAGAAAAAAAAAAAAAAAAAGATAAGGACTAGGGAGTACAGAGTAGAACAAAAAGAAAAAGGAAGGAGCTCAGGAGAACTACAACTGTGAGATGATAAGACTGATATGAGATGAATGGGAAAAAAAAAAAAAAAAAAAGAAAGAGGAGGAATAGTGTGTGGGGGGAGGAGGAGGAAGAGAAGGAGGAGAAGGAAGAGGAGGGGGTTGCTTCAGGGTAATGGGCGATGCGTATGTACAGGTTGGAAGGTATGGAAAAGATCCTTCCCGCACCCTCCAGGAGGATATGATGAGGCTATTTTTTTTTTTTTTTGTTGAACCCGGGATGGGATCTACGCGAAACGATTCCTCGGGTCAATTTCGTCTCCCCTCATCATGCGATTCAACCACGGATGCATGGTGCGGGAGGCGAGTTAGGGTAGCTCGAGTACGGACTCGAATACGGGCTCGAATGTGGGCTCGACTCATAAAAGCAATACCGATCAACAAGGTCATAGTAGCTCGAGCTGCCAAGGCCTCCGTTGCCGTTGCCTCCCTTGATGGGAGATCCCGATGGGATCAGGATTGGGGACGACGTCGCATTCATGGGAGATCCGCTCCTCATCAGCGGGCTGCTGCTAGGCGACGAGGTCATCGATGGGAACGAGACGGGACGTGGTCTTCCAGGAGGACACATAGGCTCCGTTTCCTGGCCATGTCCGTTCCAAGACTGACGACTTGCTCGTTTGGAGAATGAATGCTCCATCAAAAGCTGGTCAAATTCAACGTGAAAATGCTCTGGTGGCGAGGCAACTGCTGCGGCCATGGCCATGTATGAGCTCACAAATTTGGGCGAGGACGCATAGAGCGACCGATGAAAGCCAGGGGGTGATTGAACAGGGACAACATAGTCATTGGGTCGGTATGTGGCCTGGGCAGTCGTGGGAGATGTCGTCATGGACGAGAGGTCCCGGGAATAAGAGCCACCATTGGTGGCAGTCTGGTGGTATGAGGCCGAAAGTGAGTTTGAGAGATCATATCGGTTGCCAAGCTCCTTCTTCTTCTTGAGGACAATGGGCTTTGTGTACTCAGGCATGCTTGAGGCGAGAAGGATGTTGTTCATCTGCTTGGACAGCTCAGACGACTTGATCCCTCCAGCCATAGAATTGGACGAAGGCGAGGTAGCAGCTGGAGTGATCACGATGCGCTTGGACTCGACTTGATAGTTCATGCCGTTATTGCTATCCCAGAACTCGCGTCCATTGACCTGGTATCGGACAGCAAAATAGAATGTTTTCTCAACGATGGTCTTATCCATGTTGAGTGGGATCTTGAAGCCGAAGCGATCGACGACTGAGCCAGCAATGGACTCGACAAACTCGGCAGCGACGTCAGTCTGAGTCCGCCAAAAATCGACTGTGTAGCGGACAGAGACTTGCTTATGGAAGGCAATGTTGTGGATGAAGATCGTGCCCCGCAGCTCCGACTTGTCCTCCGAAAGAACGACATTCTCGACCTGCAATGGCAAGGCACCGGCATCGACATCGCCAGGTTGGAAGCTGCTGGCCGAAGAGACAGCAGTCCAGTTAGGCAGAGCCAGAGTGATGTCACAGGTTGACCCGGTTTCATCATTTCGGTCGATAATCGTCTCCCGGCTGGAGACACACGACGGGGTCTCGCCCTGAAGAAAGAGCCGAACATGTTCTAGTTCGGTGTTGAAGTGCACATACTTGGGGCTGGTCAGGGGCGAGTGAACGCTGGTTCGAGCTGGCCGCACACCAGTGGTGGTTGCGATGGTGGTCGATATCTGAGGCGTCTTCATGGCTGACTTGATGGGCAAGCCATTCTTGTGCAAAGGAGTGGTCTGCTTCAGAGACAATGGTGCACTGGCAACAGGCTGGATCACAGTGATCCGGCCGGGCATATTGGTGGAGATGGCGGTGCTGATAGACGAAGGTGGTGTAGACTTGGAAGAGGGGGAATAAAAAGACTGAGCAAAGGATCGGATTGAATCGCTGTCGCTCAAACTATTCATACCCGAGCTGCGTCGGTTTGTATTTGGGCTTTGGGTATTGAGTGGGGCGGTATGTGGCTCGGAAAGGGTTGCAGCGGGAAAGGTAGGAGCGGCGATCGGGGACTCTAGTGCAGGAGAAGTAGAAGAAGTAGGGGACAAAGGATAGGGTCGCTGTGGTTGCTGTGAGTTGGCTGGCTCTGACGAAGAGGAGACAGGGCGACGTAGGGAAAGGGTGACCCTTTTGTAGGTGTTCGTGGAGGCGAGAGGAAGAGGTAAGGTTCTATGGACGACACGGTCGGTGCTGTGGGATGATTTGGACAAGTCCGCAGCTGGCGAATATGACATCTGGCGACTAGGTCGAGTCTGGCCGAGTCGAGGCTGAGCTGGGTGAAGTGGGGAGAGTTCTGGATTGAGGAAGAACAAAAGACTGTGGGATCGTTCAAAAAAAAAAAAAAAAAAAAAGAAAAAAAAAAGCGAGTCCAACGGAAAGCAACGTTAGAGAAGTGGGGTGCAAGGTCGGTGGCGACGGTATCAGCGGCGTCGGGAAGGGGGAGGAGAGAAAGAAGGAAGGAGTGTGCCCAAGAGTGCAGGCACTGAACGGAAAGTAAAAGAAAAGAAAGAAAGAAAGAAAGAAGAAAGAAAGAAAAAGGCGTGAGAATAGAGAATAGGAGGAAGGTCGAGAGGATGAGGAGGTAATGGGTCCAAGTGGCTCTCTTTTGGGCGTTGGTCAAGAGGGACAGAATAGGGGATGCAACAGGAGGAAGAAGAGGAGGGGGGGATCAAGGGCAGGTGTCTGTGGGAGGGGTAGGAGGAGAGACGAGGCCATTCGAGCGAGAAGAAAGAGACAAGAGAGGAGAGTGAGAGAGAGAGAGAAAGAGAGAGAGGAGACGAATAAGAAAAGAAATAGTAACAGAAATAAAGGAACCACAACAGCCAAAAAAGAAACAATACACAATCTGAAGATTGCGACCAAGAACAGACAGCCAGCGCGCAGCGAAAAAAAAAAAAAAAAAAAAAGCGAGATAAGAAAGTGGAACGAGGAGAAGAAAGAGAGCGGCAAACCATGCAGACAGGCATCACACCGCATGCGGTGGCCTTGTTCTCTTGGCCAGCACACTGGCCTTACATAACCAGGACCATCCAAAAGAACCGAAAACGAGGGTTGGTCGGGGGTTGGATGGCTGCTTTGCAACACGGAAATTGGTCCTTGGCTGGATGGGCTCTCTTTCAGTTTCTCTCTCAGTTTCTCTCTCAGTTTCTCTTTATCTCACTCTTGTTTTTTTTTTTTTTTTTCTGTCTTCATCTCGTTTCTTTCGACCTGAACGGTGAATAGAGATGTACGAATAACAAAGATAGAAAGGTAGAAATGCTCTACAAAGATGTGGAGCCATTGACGCCACCGCCTTTTGGTCCCCACCCTCTGCTGGGGTAAAAGGACATCCAGACACTTACACAAAAAAACCCAAAAGGGTGGGGGGAAGGGGAGTGTGTACAGATAATTCCCGCCCAGGAACGCAATCACATTGCCCTTGCCATTCAACCCTTTTGAATATCCAATACACTCAGTGCTCTCCAACCTCGTGTTTCCGCCTCCGCACACCCGATCGCCCCGCCACCCTTGTATTGGCTATTACTCGACTTCTTACCTGAACAAAGAGATTCAAAACGTGTGTCTCGACCAAGGGTCCCGTTGCGATCGATAGGTTTGGCTATTATTTCGCTTTTTGCCCGTGCTAGGATATTCTAATGTGGAGAAGTATGACAAAAGGAAAGCTTCTTTTGGTCAGACAAAAAGGAGGGCACACAAGGCTATCTCGCCCTAGACATGGAATGGGCTGCGGCGGACATGTTGGCCAAAGGAAAGGAAAGAAATGGAAAAAAGAGAAAAAAAGATAACAAAAAAGCGCTCTCTCCCTCTCTCTCTTTCTGCCTGCACTCCTGGCGACAATGCTCTCGAGACATTGGCAAGAGACCGCATGGAACGACGACTGCACTCGAGTCTTGTGTTTGGATGTACAGGCGTAAAAGAATGAAGCACAGGCTCTAGGGCCCGCAAGGGTAACAAACAGAAGCATAACAGTGGACCCCATGACTGACAGGAGGTCCGTTCATTCGTCGCCGGGAATCAACGAAGACGGGGCATATTCAACACACGGTGGGAAAGCTAGTGCGCGCGTCCTGCCCGAGCCAGCAACCTGTACCCATGCGTGGCTGAGGAAGAAGGGGAAGGGTCTGTGGAGAGAGAAGGGGGCTGGTTGGGGAGGAGAAACAGGTGGGGGAGGAGAAAGACTATGCAACCCAGTGACATGGACCGAGAGTCTATGTCGTCATGTTACCGGGATGGCGGCATTACGGTTTAAGCAGAAATACTGGATGTAGGAGAGGGACTGAGAGAGAGAGTTGGGGATGAAGAGAGAGAGAGAGAGAGAGAGAGAGAGAGAGAAGAGTTGGGAGAGTAGGCCGTTAAGTTGAGAGCGGCGATGGAGGTTTGCTGGTAGGGAAGGAGGTGGGGGAGTGCGTGTGTGTGTTAAGTGAGAGAGAGAGAGAAGAGAGGAGAGGAAAAGAAAAGAAGAGGGACAAAAAAATGTGGAGAGAGAACGCGAGCGGGAAGCGGTGCTTTTTTTAAAGGCCTTCCTTCTATCTTGTGAACCCACGGCACAGTGACAGTGCCATCGGGGAATATGGCGAGCAACGATGGAAGGATACATTGGAGGTTGCCAGGCAGCCTATCTGGCAGCCCCGATACGATAGGATAGAGAAACGAAGGACGCCTTGACCAGTTCACCATCTGCTCAACAATTTTCCTGTAGCCTGTCTGCTCAGCTCAAAGTGCTTCATTTCCCCCTCATTGGTGTTCTCGGTCAAAAAGAGAGTTGGAAACCATAATAGGCGGGGGCAAAGAGATAAGCGCTTTCAAACAGCGACCAGCCCAGCTGTGAACCGCAGGCAGTAAGAGCTTTTTTTTTTTTTTTTTTTTTTTTTTTTTTTTGCAGACCGAGGAAAGGCGGCGAATGCTGTCTTTTTTTGATAGCAATAACACCACCCGCACAAAGGCTGGCCCCATCTCGATCTCGTTCGGGGAGGCCGTTGCAGTAGATAGCGACAAGATAAGAGAGAGAGAGAGAGAGAGAGAGAAGGGAGGAATGAACAGAGATACACATGTGCACTTGCACCAACCCACACCAGAATCACTGCTAGACCAAGGAGCAGGACATATTGATGGTTGGCAGGATAGACAGCAAGAAGGAAGGAGAAGAAAAAAAAAGATTGAAGAAAAAGAAAAGACAGGCTACTCGAGCCTGTGCTCGGCGATCTCTCTTTTTTTTTTTTTTTTTTTCCTCTCTCTTTTTCTCTCTCTCTCTCTCTCTTTGTTCTTCCGATCAAGACAAGTGGGAGGAAACGAAACATAAAGACACCGAGGAAGGACCTCTCTCGTAGGCCCTGCGACGACTCGGACTCATCCAACTTGAGCAATCAGAGAAGCACTGCTTCCAATCAGCCAGTACCACTTCGTTCCCATTCAACATGCAGAAGAAGACCTTGCTGCCTGCCATGGGACCTCTTTTTTTCGTACTAATCTGATGGCCGCCGCCTACACTATTCGCGCTACCCATACTAGCCACACTACCCAGACTTTCCACACTACTTGCACAATCCACCCATGTACAAATACTCTCGCGCCTAATGAATGCTTCTGGCGATAGATAGGACCGGACCAGCCCAGACCAAACTAGGTTTCTGTCTAGTCATCATCCACTGTCTCTGCAACTGATAGCACAATGTCGCCAGACAGGAGTGATGGTCATGGTGCCATTGATACCTGCGCTGGCGTGTACTGAAGGATCGGGAAGAAGCCTCGGAAGTGACCAAGCTGAACTCCAACCAGCAGTCAGCCGCGGCAACAAGGCTGTATGCTGCACATTTCCACTCCTGCAACCTTGTCCGGGAGAACGGAAAGGAGCAAAGAGAGGAAGAGGAGGCGTATCGTTCTGTTGACACAGGCGTCGTTTCGAACGGAGCATAAAAAATGGAAGAGATAGAAAAAGAGTGGCGACGAAGGAGACTGGAGTGTCTGCGGTCGATAAGCGAGGGAGTAGGCGGGAGTGCGCACAAGGGAGTGGGGTGCGAGAGTGTGAGTGTGAGTGTGAGTGAGAGTGTGAGAGGCGCCCTACCTGGAGCGTCCTTGAGAGGTTGGAGGCTGGTGCTTTGCTGTGCTGTGGGAGAGTGCAGGTGAGTGCGTGCGAGTGAAAGAGAGAGAGAGAGAGAAAGGCGAGTGCGGGGGAAAAGTGGCGTGGAAAGCGAGAGAGAGAGAGAGAGAGAGTAGAAGGACGGTAGAAGAGAAGCTGTGGAGAAGTGTGGTGTGAATGGAGCCAGACTGGCGGCAAGTGAGGAAAGAGCGAGGGTAATATGCGAGGGTCAGAGAGAGTGTGAGAGAGAGAAAGAGAAGGTCGATCGGGGAGAGTCAGATCGTGGAGAAGAACAGATGGGCGAACGCTCTAGTATTTATATGGGTGGAAGACAAGGGCGGCCAGGCCTGATAGCCGAGCTGTCTTACCGTGGTATCTCTATGCCGCTATCTCTCTCAGCTCTCTCTCCCTCTTTCTCTCTCTCTCTCTCTCTCTCTCTCCCTCTCCCTCTTTCTCACTATCTATCTATCCATGAGGCAGTCAGTCGTCGATATCCTCCATATCCTCTCCAACATACACCCCTCCTCACCCGCATACGCCGATCCAGGCTGCCATGCACACTGCCATCCCGGCATCGCCGTCCCGTCCTACCCACTGCATGCGTCCCGCACAGTGCGCTGTCCCACTACGACCTGACAAATATCTCCCTCTTTCTCACTCTGCCCACGCCACCCACCGCCACACCCACCGCCACACCCTCTGCTGACACACGCCCAACACCGCGCCGGCCAGCAGCCGATGCGGATGTTCAATTACTGAAACTCGCTCCCCACGGCTGCTCTCTCTATTTGACCGCACCATAGGTTTAACCTGCTTGGCCTATCTATCTTGGCCATGGGTGTATGGATACCTTCTCTTTTTTTCTCTCTCTCTCTCTCTCTCTCTCTCTCTCTCTCTCTCTCTCTCTCTCTCTCTCTCATCCGAGGCCATGCTCTTGGTCCACGGACATGCACCTTGCGCCACAAAGATAACAGAAAGACAGAGGTCTCGAGCGTCTCTCATCCAGCACAGGACCATAGCAATCGACTCAATATAACCGCTCTCTCCGTTCATGCCTGCCCATTGCTCGTCCTTGTCCTGCGATCGGATCCTGTCCTTGCAGTCTGCTGCACTCGTTACCGTGCCGTATCCAAGCAGAGCAGTCGCCTTATCTCCTCCACTTGAACGGCGTCTCTACCAACTCCTTCAGTCCACCTGAACCCAGTACTCGGAGGGGCCATGAGATAGGGCACTTCCAGGCAGGAACACGCCTCGGCACCCTGTTTTTGTCGAACTCAAGACTCGCAAGACGATTCAGCTGCTTATCGTTGGCTATGAAGGGGGAATCGCTAGTCTGCGAATTGTTGGCCGTGCGAGATAGGCTAAGGCGGTCCTATGGGAGGAGTTTGAGGCGATTGTTCGTTCGTCTCGGCTCTCTCTCTTCCTTTCTTCCTTTCTCTTTCTCTCTTCGTTCTTGTTCTCCATTGCCCCATCCTTGCTCCTCACTCGCAAACACACCACACCCCATGCCCAATTAAGCTCTCAGCTGCAAGGACAAACGGAGGAATGAGAATCTCCTTCCCTCGGCCCATTGTCGTCCTCCTTGCTCTTCTTTGTCAACGTGTGTGCAATGTAGGGCTTGGCGCTACCGATCTCATTTGCCCCGTGTCTTTTAGCTCTCTTCGTTTTGGTGAATGTATCCGTGTGAGAGCGTCTGGACCAACATTGGGTATGTGTGAACTGTATGTGAATATGCGTGAATGTGTGCGTGAATGTGTGCGTGCAAGTGTGAATATGTGGAGGAGAGGATTATGCCAACGGCTTTTCTTATTATTCTTTTGCACGCCTTTTTTTTGTGTGTGTGAAATATGGCCTCTGATTTGTTCACGCCTTGGGAAAAGCGAGTCTCTTTTTGGGCGCGAGTCAATCATGCCATTGTGCACCAAGATGCAGCAATCCTGTTGTTTCTCATTCTCGCTCTTGCTCTGCGGCTATCCGTCATACCCGCCTATGCAATTTTTTTTTTTTTTTGCACTTCCTTATCCGTGGTCTTGCTCCGTCCCTGGAAGGAACGGAGTGTTCCCCGTATGTTGGGCGAGAATCCCCGGTTTCTTGGCCTTCTCTGGGTAGTGCAAACCATTTCGGGTCTGGACATGTGTGTGTGTATGCATGGTGGAGGAGGAAGACGGGTTCTACCCATACAGAGGGAGGATCTCCGCTCATCGGGTCAACCTCGCATAGCAAAAAGAAAATTCATTTTTCAGCGCGCGCGCAAAAGAGGCTGCACAGAATTGGCTGCCACGGAGCAGACTCCGCAGATGTCTCAGACAGAAGTGAAGCAGGACAGAGGAGCTGCTTCCTCTAATGAACAAAAAAGGACAATAGGAACTCCCCGATGGAGTCCGCCCCCTCCCCCAGAACGGGTGCGGCTTGAGGCCTGACAAATATGACCAAGACATTGGGCCTTGTCCTGGGGCTTTTGTCCAGACCTGTTCTCTGCACCTCCCTCTTACTTCCCTTGTGCCGGAGCGTCGGTTTGGCTTCAGTCTGAGGAGTACTCTTGCCCCTTTCGACCCAAAATGTTCCATTATCCGGCTTATCTCTTGGACGTGCGCACCCTTTGGGTTTGACCCGACAAACAAAACCTTAACCGACCAAACGAGGTATCATACTTGCCCCTCCTTCCTAGCGCCCATGATCGACTGGATGCATACACAAAACACAACCGAACGTCCACATGGTTGCTCCTTACAGCACAGGCCTCTGATTGCTGCAAGGAATCGGCGGGCCATGGACCGAGCCTGTTTTCTGTAGAGGAAAGTCGATCCTCCAGTTGCCCTACCCCTTTGGGCACTCCCACGCTCCTCAAAATCAGAAACCCTCGATTGACGAGGTACCCATAAATGAACCGAGGACGGGCAGAAACCGAATACAACCCGCTCTTTGTCTCTGTTCGAAGGGGAAAAAAAATAGAGTCAGTCACTTCCCGAGGAAGTCTTTCGTCCTCTCTACGGCCCAATTAGAAACCACGAAGAACTATGGTCATCATCGGATCGTTTCCGCCTCTAATTATCGCCTCGTCATTCAAGCTGGGGAGAAATAACGAGTCTACCCCACAAAAGCTACTCATCCGACCTGTACCACGGCACCAGGAAGCGAGATAAGAATATGGGCGTCGCTAGCACGGTCATTGGCACGAGGAACGAGAAGGATGAGCACCAGAGATAACATATCAAGCTCCAGGTCGAAGGGTCGGAGATGAAAGTATAGGCGGACAAAAGAACCCAGAGTCACTGGGAGTGAAAGATGAGTAGAAGAATCCGTGGCCTGCTTGTCTCCTCTATCTCTATCTTTCTCCAGGAGGAGTTAGGGGTGAGCCAACTTTTTTTTTGTTCTGTTTCCGAACGCATGCTTTGAATGAGGTGAGAGCACGAATGAAAGGATAACAAAAAAAAAAAAAAAAAAAAAGTGCTGAGTCTGCTAGGCCAATCGGCAGTCTAGTTACTGGAGGACGAACAAAAAAAAAAAGCCAATTGAATGACCCAAACCAAAGTTGTCATGGTTCAAGCTTGGATTATTGCGTGTTGCTTAGTGCTGTGTCCTGTTTAACTGGTCATGGAGGTCTGAGAATTAAAAGACTATGATGAAGCTAGAGTCTTGAGTATTTGTCAGTTCAGACACAGTCAAACTCAAGATCAAGTTGAACCACTTACCTAAAGATGGGCCAAAGAAGAAGGGGAAGAAGAAATAACGATAAAAACGGGATCAGATCCAGAGTCCCAGGTATAGAGAAAAAAAAAAAAAAAAAAAAAAAAAGCTGTAGAGTGGGATCATGAGTATCCAGAAAGAAATGAGTGTTCGAGAGCATGCCTACCTCCCAGCGGAGATTTCTTTTTTTTTATGGTCAACTCCCTAGATCACCCGAAGGAGTTGTAGTCCATGCGCGAATACCTTGAGCCCCAGTAAATACACCCGGGGAACCGTCGGTTGCTGGAATAGCGCCGATCAAAAGACCGACAGCCGACATGACAGCAAGTCGCACTGAGAAAGTTGAGCTTCATGAAAGGTAAAAAGGAAGCAGTAAGGGACGGAGTATAAAGAAATGAGAAAAAGAGATCGAGAGATCGAGAGGGCACAATAGCAAACCCGATATCTGTGTTTGAACCACGTTTAAACGAATTCCTTCATGACAAGATGAGGAGAAAAAAAAATCGACGTCTACTCAACTTTCACTCTCCTAATCCAATCCACTTAGAGGATAGTGTGAATTTTTAGGGATATATCTTGAAAACAAGGGGTTTGGCAGTGTTGTATCAATTGCTTTTGATCCAGTTACTGCTTCGAGACAACCTTTCCTTGTTTTTGTCCACTCGGGTCAAAGTCACCAGAAAAAAAAAATATTTGATCACGAGGATGCTCTACTCTGCTCAAAACAACATACTCAACTCGAACTGCCCTACAACTATACTCGTGTTTGCTGACCTAAAAGTGCTATTGGATATTCTCAAGAAGTGTTCGCTGGTAAAGTGTCCTTTTTGACTCTTCATTCTACAACAACCCTTCCTCTTTTTTTTTTTTTTTTTTTTTTTGTATCCTGGCTAGCAGTTGCTGGAGCTCACTTCCCCTCAAAAGTGACGATTAACGTCGTTTGTTCGTTTCAAGTACAACTGGAAAGTACTGCTGATGTTCTAAAAAGTATGAACTGACATGGCCTTCATTCGTACCTATACAATGTATCATTAAAAGACTATGTTCTCTTGTTTTTGTGGTAGCAGTGCGGACAAAAATATTAATAGAGGCTTTGCAATCTAAAGAGTTTTCTGCCGTGGCTGCTGCCTTCGGGCAACCTGAAGGAGATCTAGACTCTATTTCTCATCTCAATTTGGCGTGGGTTGACATATAGGACTTTGAATGGATGAGCCGAGGCTGGCGCCCACAAAGAGTAGCAAAGGAGGAAAAGGTATCGAGTATCTGTCTCTCTATTTCTTTCTGTCTGTTTATCCATCTGTCTGTTTGTTATAGAGTCTCATTCAGGAGTTAGCAAACGCGGGAAAACCTATCTACCCTGTTGAAAAAAAAAAAAAAAAAAAAAAAAAAAAAAAGACGGATTAGTGTATGCTTACGAACTAAAGAATGGTGATAAGAGTGAGCCGTAGAGGGGGAAAGCAGCACAGAGTTTCTGCACTCAAGGGCTGGTGGAAGACGCTCACTTTTGTCTTCTTTAACATAGCAGAGTCTCGTGCTCCCTGAACTACTATCATGTCGAGGGTGTGTAAGTGTGAATGTGTGTGTAGAAGCTCCGCAGCACTCGTCAACTGCAATCAAAGCCATAGCATGCATTCATTTTTTGCACAACAATGGCGATGTATAGGGCAGAGGTGGAAAAAAATTATAAATGAATGCTGGCTAAGGCTCATTCTGAGCCCTAGGGACCAAAGCATTTTCCCATGGAACCTTTCTGTCCTATCATGACTCCAAAGGTACACATGAAATAGCATTTGTCATCGCTGGCATCCTAATTATGCATATTCGTTCACTCTGCACTAACTCTCCGAATTTTTTCAATTCGAGTCACGCGAAAAAAAAAAAAAAAAAAATCAAGTTAGCCACCTGCGGCTGAAGGAGTTTATTTCAATGTTGAACGGGGATCCTTTGAAATCCAAGTAAATCAGGGCTGCTTCTCAAAGAAGAGCATGTAGTTGTTTGAAGGCATGTCTTGGATCCGGTTGAGTTTCATATTGGCTTCATTCACTGCTATCGCCTCAATCGCTTCGATATCCCGGACTCCCCATGATGCGTCCTTTTCTCGAAGCACCCCATCAAACTGTTAGGTAAAAAAAAAAAAAAAAAAAAAAAAAAAAAAGATGAGAGTTAAGACTTCGGGATAATAATAAAAATAGTAATAAAACACCCACGGTTCAAAAGCGCTGATTCTAGACCCATACCTCTCGATTGCTTTCAGTATTAAAGTCACCATCCTTCTTGAAAGGTCCGTAAACAATAAAGTACCCTCCTGGCTTCAAAACTTGGCCGGCACCTCTCACGATAGACTCGGTCACGATCCATGGTGAAATGTGGAATACATTGGTTGTCATCACAAGGTCATAACATCCTTGTTCTGGAAGGGTCTGGTTATGTTGGCTGTGCTCTTGTAGAGTCTTTTGTCCTTCCTTCTGGACCTTTGTCCAATGCTCCTGATTGGTTGCATCGAGCTCAAGTGCTCTCTTGATCGGACGCTCAGCCTCTGTTCTGACTTCGTCTGCGTAAGCGTCGATACTTGGAAGGAGTGATGCATTGTACTCTGTGGGCTGATAAATCACATTGGGGAATGACTTTGAGAAGTGATGGACATGCTGACCCGAGCCCGATCCTACTTCGAGAACTAGTAGATAGCAATCCAGTTTGAAAAGAGATGGGTTAGGATATGGAAAGTAAAAATATCCTACCAAAGTTCATCGAGTTGAAGTATCCATTGACAGTACGGAGAGTAGCCTTCTCGAGAAAAGGTCGGAGCTGGTCGAGGATTGCGTCCTTGTTCCGGTTGCTTGCAGCGAAGAAGACCTTGTGGTTGATCTGGACAAACTCGCTAAAGTTTTGGTTGCCGACCCCAGAGTCAGAGGGTGTGGAAGCGGGTGGGTTGGTGGAGGTCGCCATGCCTGTTATTAAGAAGAGTGGAGAGGAGGCAGAGTGGGAAAGAAAAGAGAAGAAAAGAAAAGAAGAAAAAACCAGTTCGTTAGTTTAAGGGGGCGGAGGTAGCCCTTTTTATCGGGGAGGGGCAGAGTCAAAGAAACGAGGGGCTTCGTCCGCAACACGAAACTGTTTTTGTGCTTTCCAGGGACCATGCACAACAATAGCAAGATGCACTCTGTCCATCTGTATTACCTTGAGAGCGCACTAACAGAAGAGAAGAAGGCATTGGGGGTTGCTGCTTCTTGGCCTGGTCTGGTGGTAGGGAACAAGGGAAAACCGCTCTACGGCCTGCGGTCAAGAAAATGGGGGAATAAAGCCTTGCGGGAGAGCGGGTGGTTGCTTGACGAAGAAGGGAATGCATTGTCGAGTGCAAAGAAGAAGAGGAAGAGAAGCACTGCGCGGGAGAAAGAGGCACGATCATTTGGAGTTCCTACACGTACTGGTAGCACGAACTGGTACAAGCTGCTCATCATTGAGGCAAGTCTACCAAAGAGCAGAACTAACCTGTAGAATAGAGCATTGTCTACTCGTCATTCCTGTTCTCAGGGCGTGAGTTGGACGAATCATGTCCCTCACTCATCATTGCTAAATGTAATTTAGAATGAGTCATTCTCCTTTTCCTCTCCTCTCTTGTGTCTTTGCTTGTCAAAGAAGAAGAAGAAGAAGAAATGGTAAAGAGTGCTTCTGCTCTTGATAATTGTGTACAGCTATAGTCGAAATCCCTACTCTCTGCTGTCTTCTAGAGTAGCAATTATAGCCTTCTCTCTCAAGTCAACGGATTCAGCACCGGGTTTTAGAAATCACTGGGGATCTCTCGATTTAGGGTTCTTCAACGAGTTTGGGCGTAGCAGAACATGGAGGAGCAAGCAGCACGCCACGATCATCTTCCAGAGCCGTACAATACCCGCTACAAAGCTTATGAACGGCTAGAGCGAAATCAAAAGAAGGTGGTACTTGATCTTTAGGACAGAAAGACGAGCAAAGCGACTCGTTGACTCTCTCTTTCTCCTTCTCTATGAGGAGCCTGGAGACTGGATTCTCATACTTCGCCCCGCAGTGAAAAAGGCAGAGACAGTGAGAGTGCTTTTCTTTTTTGAGTAGAGCTTGATCTGCGAAGCCACAACGCCTGCCGCCCTGCCGCTGGAGCGTTGGAGCAGAGCTGCGGGCGGGCTTGCCCATGAGATTCCTCTCTTGCAGTTCTTTTTTCATCCTCACCTCTACCTCTCTTCTCTTTCTCTCTCTCTCCATTGTCTACATCGAATTGCATTACAGCACCAGCTCAGCCCTTCGCCTCAGCTCACCTCGTCTTCTTTCTTTCCTTTTTTCTCTCATTCGTCCTCTCATTTCTTACTCACTCATTCGCCCTTCCCATCAATGTCTGGCAATCGCGGAAAGAAACAAACCAAGAGGACAGAGCCACAGCCTCTTTCCGAACTTGACAAGGCTATCAAGGCCATTGACCTTGCTACCGAGTCCATAAACGCCACCAAGAACCGGAAGCCATGTTACTGCCTTGGTAAATAGACTGACACCACAAAGGCTGGCTCTTTCTCTCCCTAGTGTTTCCGTCTCCACGTACCCTTCTCTCCTCTGACCCTGCCTTCCTCTCACCCTATCCCCTATTTCTCTTATCCACAGCAACAAAGCACAAGCTGAATGTATTTGCACCCAACTGTCTAAACTGTGGCAAGATCATCTGTGCACTTGAAGGACCAGGCCCATGCACTTTCTGTGGACATCCCGTCGTCTCAATTGAACAGCAACAGGCCATGGTTCTCGAACTCAAGCGCGAAAAGGCCACTTTGGCTAAGCAGCGCGCTATGGCAACCTCAAAGCGACGCGTGAAACCTGCGACAATAGCTCAACAAACTGCAGGATACGCCTCGAAGCTGACAGGAGGACTGACTACCTCTACTGGCGCTGCTGGTGGATGGGTCGGGTTAGGATCCGAGGGTGACTCGATGCATGTTCAGGGTATGACTGAAGAGGAGGAACTTGAGGAAGCCAAAAGAATGTCTTTGGCGCTAGCACATAAGGAGCGACTACTTGAGTTTGATCGAACAAGTGCAAGGAGATCGCACGTTATTGACCAAGCAACAGACTTTGTCATGCCAGGGGATCGTCCCAATCTATGGCTTACAGAGGAAGAGCGACAGGCTCAGTCGGACAAGGCAAAGCAGAACATGGAAAAGGCTACCATGGCCGCAAGTGGATATCAGCGAGCCAAAGTAATGACGATCGATGTCACTAATCGCCGGGTTGTTGTTGAGGATTCTTCTTCGGGCACGAGACGGCAAGGGGATGAAGATGAGGACGATGCAGTTCCTGCACCCATCTCCAAGATTGATCAGGCCAAGTCGACCAGTATTAGTGGAGGAGACCGGCATGGTGGAAGAGGAGGAGCATTCGCGAGGAATCCATTGCTACGCCTTGGCGAGAACCCAACGTTTACTCTGCCGACTCACCGGTCTACTGCTGGAAGCAAATCGATCAAAGTTGTTCAGGAGAATGTGCGAAAGATTCGTTCCGAGAAGCCAAAGATGCCCAGATTACAGTACGATCAGGATACGCATGGCTCTATGATGGAGGATGCCCAGTTGTCGTATAGCGGTTCAAGTGATTCACAAGCGGCACTTGCTAGTATTGTTGAGCCAAGCTGCGGATAAATATCTTATAAAGGTCACCTCATTCTTCTCAAAACAATGCATTTTGGCTGCTCAAGGCTTTAATAGTACATGAACTCTTGATACTGATTTGACTTGTAATTTATGACGGTAATGCTGGAATGTAAATGCGGTAGAAAACAGACAATAGAGGTAGGTACACTATTTTTGCTCCTTTCCGCCTTCAATCTCATCTTCGTCGCTATCCTCATCTTCGTCATCCTCATCGTCATCATCGCTGTCGCTGTCATCCTCGCTGTCGTCCTTGGCGAGATCAGAAACATCATCTCCACGTTCCATCTTTCTGATGTAGCTTCGGCGTTCACGCTCGGTCATTCCACTGAGCAATCGTTCAAGCTCAACCTTTTCCTGAATCAGTTCCTTCTCCGTCTTAATGTTGGTTGGCAAAATTGTGCGAGACTCTAAGCATTTGGCGCAGACATTCTTCTCTCCTGCACAGTTGTTGCACATGACATGGTAGGCTTCTTTGATGGCTTTTTGTTCACAGCAAACACTATAAATTAAAAAGAAAAAGAGAGATGGGCAGCGAATAGTTGGTGGGTGAGTGGTGAGTAATGCAATGGATCTCAAAGGGCTATGCCACCGCTCTTCCGTTTGTGGGTCGCATCTCTTCAGTGTCCATCTCTTCAAGTAATGATCCGAATCAGCAGACGTGAGCATGGATGAAAAGTAAGAAAGAAAAGGCACCTCTTCTTCCTTCTTCTCCAGCTAATTGTTATGCTTCCTCCATGGTCAATAAAGTGTCGATAATACATACCATTTCTTCATGGTAGTCAGAGGCTTGTACTTTCTGAACTTCTTTCTCCACATAATGACCTCGTAGCATTTTTCGCAAAGACCTCCCACGGGCATTTCGTTGATCTTCTTGGTAATCTTTGAGTTTTTGTTGGCATGGAAGGCAAAGGCGTTCTTGTGTCTTTGGCCCTGCTTCTTGTTGTTTCCCTTGCGGGTGGAACCCTTTTTACTTTCATAAGCAACTTCAGGCATGATGACTGATATTGGTTGTTGTTGTTTTTTTCTGTTGGTCCTTTTTTCTTGAATTGACTTCTAGACAGTCTGTTCTTGACTTTGTTTAGTCTAGTTTACAAACAAAAAGTCGGTTGATGCCTGTTTATGGTATGGAGGTTGACTCTGCAGTCCTGAGGATGGTGGTGGCACAGAGACAAATAACGGTTGGTCTTGCCGTGAGTGTTGCCTTGTTTTGGGGGGGAGGGGGGAGGGGGAGGTTACTTGGCGCAAGGTGTGTGGATCGCTGGAGGGTTCAGGTCTGGCGATTGAGCGTGAGCACTAGAAGGGCAATGCGCAAGTAAGAAGCGATGAGATGGGTATCTAACGAACTGAATCAGGCTGCGGCAATGGAGAGCCAAAAAAAAAAAAAAAAAAAAAAAGTATTGTTTTCGAGTCTTCTCAACAGTCACATTTTTGAAAAAAAAAAAAAAAAAGGTCTTATGGCTACCGTTTCTTGACATCGCCTTCCTTAGTCACGTTCGTCGCGACAATCGCCTAGTAAAACACATTCCAGCGTTCTTGTCTACGGCAAGAGCTAAGTCTGAGCACAGCTCGGAGGCCTAGAACAGGAAGCCACAATGCCATGCCCAAGCAATTGAGCGGGATAATGAGTTCGGCTAAAGTCTAATTAGGGTAGACTAGAAGCCGTGAAAGAGAGATAGATAATGTTGTGCGCCGTGTTTAAATCTTTGAAAGATACAGAGGCGCAGTTGGTCGCCGGAATTTACTTTAGGCACGACACGTCCGTCTAGGTTTGGTAGAGGAGCGAGGGAGCTCCATCCGGCCGCAGTGTCATGGACCTGCGTACAAGGAGGAAAGTGAACACAACGTCTTTGTCCTTTTGTGGACGATGGGGGAATAGGAAGCAGGGAAAACGATGATGTCCGGAGAAGTAATATGGGATGCTGCGGCGAGTGTAGGTTCGACTCTTGTGTGGATTAAAAAGCATGCAGGATCGGCCTGAGGCAGGAGCAAGGAGCGGGGTGGATGGGGCGAGAGTCGTTGCCAGGTTTGGGCAACAAATGTTCTTCTGTTTTGGTGATGGCTCTGGGGTGGGGGGAGTGAGCAACTCGGCTGCAGGGCGGGCCAGTGTTGATTGGCTGCTCGTCTTCCGAGCAATTTCCCACCACAGCGTTCCTCTGACCCTTTGACAGGGTCAGGAACACACATACGGCACATGCCGAATACGTCTAGAATAGAAATTTTTTTAATGTTTGCTCTCTCCGAACATCTCCACCCTGTCCCTTGCCTTGCGTTCTAGCATTTGCCAATTAGCTCTCATCAGCTGCTGCTTCTGCTGTTGCTATTGTTCATCGGCATCATTGCCAAATCGCGTCTGCTTCATTGCTGTGCCACGAGTCCTCACTAATCCCTGTTCCCACGCTTACCTATAAATACGTCTGCCCGTAAGTCCACCATTCCCCTCACCTTCCTCACGCTCTTCACCTCTCTTCCACACGCACTCTCTCCCCCCCTCACTCGCTGTGACCCTGTTCAATCGAACTCCTTCTTGACCCACCCGTTCTTCACTGCCCATAGTGCATGCTAAGATCAACAATGACTGTCCTCGCCAAGTCTGCTGCCGACCTTCGTTCCGATTCGGTTCGCTCCCTCTACGATCAGTTGGCTGCTCGTCTCAAGGATAACTTCAATGTCCAGAGCATTACCGGCCTTCTTCATTGGGATCAGCAAGTTATGATGCCCTCCAAGGCCGCTGCTGGCCGCGCAGAGCAGGTAACTACCCTTTCCTCTCGATGTTGGTCTAAAGTTGTCTTGGGTTCCTTTCATTCGGCATGACATTCTTTTACTCTACCAATGCTAACAATCCCTTTTACCCTCTTTAGATGAAAACATTGGCTGGAATTGCTCATGAGCTAAGCACCGCTCCCGAGCTTGGATCGCTGTTGGAGGAGCTGGAGCGCCGCCAGGAGACTGAGGACTTGTCCAATGTGTTGAATGAATACGAGTTGGCCAACATTCGCCTCTCACGCAAGGCCTACAAGAAAAAGACTCTTTTGCCCAAGGAGCTTATTCAAGAGAGCGCTAGTCTCGACTCTCAGGCGACCGTAGCATGGGCCGAGGCTCGTAAGGAGTCTGACTATTCCAAGTTCGCCCCATTCCTCCGGCGTCAGGTCGAAATTGCTCGCGAGAAGGTTGGCTACAAGATTAAGGGTGGTGTCTGCGAAGAAGCTCGCAAGATTAACGAGAAGGCTCGTGCCGCTCAAGGATTGAAGGAGGATGAGCCTTGCTACAAGGGTTACTACCAAGCCATGCTGAACGAGTTCGAGCCCGGCTTCAAGGAGGAGCGTCTGGCTACTTTGTTCGATGATCTGAAGCGCGACTTGGTTCCATTGATTGCCAAGATCAAGGCCAAGAACTTCCAGCATGAGAGGGATTTCTTGACGGTCGAGTGGGATGTTGAGAAGCAGAAGGAGTTCTCCCACAGAATCTCAAAGGAAATCGGATTCGACACCGATAGTGGACGTTTGGATGTGTCGACTCATCCCTTCACCATGGGCGTTCACCCTCAGGATGTTCGTATGACTACTCGCTACAAGCTCGATGAGCTCCAGGAGGGAGTCACTGGTACCATCCACGAGGCTGGACACTCGATGTACGAGCAGGGTCGCAACAAGGATTACGTGTCTACGCCAGTTTCTATGGCCTTGTCTTTGGGACTCCACGAGTCTCAATCGCTTCTCTGGTAAGATTTTTTCTTTCATTTCATTACATCCTAATTGTTTGCCGAATATTGGATAGCCATTTTTCATCCGATTCGAATACTTTCTTTCTTTACTCATGTTTAATTTACTCTTTTATTTAGGGAGCGCATGGTCGGTTTGAACAAGCCCTTCTGGACATTTGCATTGCCATTGCTCAAGGAAACCTACAATGATGCTTCGCACGAGGATCTTCAATCTGTGGATGCTGAAAAGTTTTACCTTGCTTACAACCGCATTGAGCCTGGATTCATCCGTGTTGAGGCGGATGAGGTGACCTATTCACTTCACATTGTCCTCCGCTATGAAATCGAGAAGGCGTTGATCGAGGGTGACATCACTGTTGACGAGGTCCCCAGCCTCTGGAACAAGAAGATGAAGGAGTATTTCGGCTTGGATGTGACTGAGGACCGCCTCGGTTGTCTCCAGGACACCCACTGGGCAATTGGTGCTATCGGCTACTTCCCTACCTACACCCTCGGCTCCATCTACTCGGTCCAGATTTTCAAGCATGCTCAGGCGTCCATTCCTAACTTGGAGGAGCATTTGGCTAAGGGAGAGTTTGATGTGTTGAGAAAGTGGTTGAACGAGAAGATCCACAAACAGGGTTCCCTGTTGGAGTCTGGCGATGACTTGATCTACAACTTGACTGGAAATCATCTGGACAGCTCGCTTTATGTCCAGTACTTGACTGAGAAGTATACCAAGATCTATGACCTGTAAAAAAAAATGTCACGATAGTTCTCTAGTCCTCTTCCCCTTCATTTTCCATCACTTGTGTACACATAAAACACCCCCTTGTGAGAGGCATGTCTAAATTGCTAAAAACAATAAAACAACAACAACAGCAACAACCACTCATTGCTGCTCTTCATGCATAGAAGGATGCCCTTGCAGCTGCGGAGCAAATAGTCTTGATTGTCACCAAATACTTTTCGTGCTCTAGCATGGACAACAGGGATACAAATCCGAAAATGGTTTTTTCAACCAGAGAACTCTCACCTCCTTCCAAGAGGGAATGAATTTCAAAGAGTCCCTCGGAGAGATTTAAAAGCAACTGGCGGGCTGAGGTCATTCTGGCAGGGTTAAACATTATGATAATTATCCACTGAAGTCTTTCTCAGAACCCAGCAATCGCTGTGTGTCTGTCTGTTGACTCGAGAAAGTAGCCGAGTCCGGTAAAATTCGAGAGCATCAATCGACCCAGCCTCTTCATTCCATTTCTTTTAATTCTCATTCCATTGCTCACACACACACATTCTCTCTCACTCTCTCTCACTCTCTTTCTCTTTCTCTCTTTCTCTTCTCTTCTCATTCCATCTTTCTCATCACCACTCCTCGTCTGCATTTGTCACTCAATGTCGACGGCCATCTGACACAAAAGAGAAAAAGATCAGCACCGACCGTCTCACACTCCCCTTCCCTCGCTGCTTCGCAGACCTGTCTTGCAAAGAGCTGGCCTCCCTTTTGGACATGGACCCGACCACTTTTTCCTATTCTTTTCTCTGGACGCATCATTTGCAGCACTGTAGCACAGAGAGTGCTTCTATTCCCCGACCTTTTGTACAATTTTGCAACTTCAGTACCTTTTCCCCTCCTCCCTCATCCTTTGCAGCCTATAACTGCCACTCAAGAGTATTTTCATCAAACAAGAGCACAATCGAGAGAGAGAGGAAGCAAGGGTGGTGCTGTCCGGACCAATGCCATCAAGGAGACCAATGAGTCACCCACGCCGATCCTCAGAAGAGTCTACGAGCAACAGCTTGTCGCCCGTTTCTTCCAGAGGCGATCCAGAAACCAGGAACAGAGATAGGGAGTTAGCCCGAGCTATTAGGTCCGATACTTCTCTGACCGACCCAATTACTGCAACGAGGGTCGATGGCATCATTCCCACGTCGGAGACCAAGTCGACTACTCCTATTCTAGCACGAGTACGGGCAAAGCTAGCAAGAGCCACGAGGACACGTTCAGGTCACATCCCGACCGATGTACTCGAGCTAGAGAACACTTATCGCACACTACCTTTGCTCATCGGCTGCATGGTCCCTGTAAGTCTTTTTTTATTGGCCGATAAACTAGCTCCAAAGGACCCTGTCAGACGACTGACTTGAAAGGACCCTGCACATTAGATTTCTATTTTACTCAATGTCCCCTCGCTTACTTCGCCCTGGGCTGGTCTCTCCGAGTAAGTTGCATGCATCGAAGTCCAAAAGTCTCTCTCTCAATCTCCCTATCTCTCTCTCTCACACACTCCTATCCACGCTCCTTTTTTTCTTCTTCTTCTTTTGATGGACGTTGTCTACAAAGCACCGAGTTGCTGCAGGACACCTTTTAACTCTGACCACATGGTGTTATTCCGTAATGCTCTTCTTACCCCTGAACGCTTAGGCTTGATCCTTCCACCGGCGAACTTGGCGACCCAGTTCCGGTAGATATACCACGTTGGATGGACATTATGGTGATTGTGGCCTTGGTCATGGCCGTCATCTGTAACGTTTTTGTGCTCAGTCGATTTCTTGAGCGGCACGTGTATCAAAGTGTAGTGCTCAGTGTCATTGCAGCAACAGCTCAAGGTAACTTTTGACAAAAAGTGCCCAGGCACCAATAACATGGAGGTTTTTTTTTTTAGAAAGAAAGAAAGAAGGAAAGAAAGAAAGAAATAGTCTCTTACTCATGTCCACTCTTCTAGACATCCTTTCGGTTGGAGTCATTATACCCTTCTGTCTCAAATACCCAGTTTCTGAGGGCTATATCTATCTAGAGGGCTTTTGGACCATGATTGCTTCGATGATCTTTTCTCTGTTGGCAACCGTCTTGATGTCCATTGATTTCCATACGACGCCTCACTTCCGGTTGATGGGAAGTGGCGTGACCCACAAACAACGGATGTTGATCGCTCAGGCCATGTCCCTGTGTTTCTACTTGGCCCTCGGAGCACTGATCTTCATCTGGATCGAGAAATGGACCTTCCTGGAGGCACTCTTTTTTGTCATAGTCACGATCACGACCATTGGGTTTGGAGACAGAGTTCCAAAGACCGATGGTGGATTGGTTTTCATGGTCTTTTATGCCTCTGGTGGCATTGTTCTCTTTGGTAATAGCGACTAGGCCCTAATCCTTTCGATGCAATTTGATTTTGCTTTGGACTTTTCTTTCTTTCTTTTTTTTTTTTTTTTTTTTTTTTTTTTTTTTTTGCCTCGGTAGAATATTGATGTTGAAGAGCTCTAACATTTGATTAATTTTTACTTGTCTTTTGCTCTTTTAATTCAATGCGCGATCAGCAATGGTTGTTAATGCGATACGCTATGTGATTCTTGAAGACCTACATCAGCAGTTCGCTGTCCGAGCAAAGGAAAGAAAATCTCAACGCGAAGCTCGAAAGCAGGAACGAAAGAGACAAAAGGCACTCGAGAAGGAACAACAACGGAGAATTCAGGCAGCCATCGATCACGCAAGACAACTGGGATTCTTGGATAGTGAAGAAAACCACGCACTGGCTCTTGAAGAGACCCGTGACACACATCATCCTCCAGACCATCGCTCGTTTTTGAAACGTGGTGCAGACACTGTACTGCGAGGAGATCTACTGTCGAATTTATTTGTAAGGCGGAATAGTGAGGACTTTAGGACAAAGACGTCACCCGTCGTGTCCTCCTCATCAAGCCCCGTTATCCATGCAGACCCGGGTCGAGACTCACAGACACCAAAGATCACCAGTGGGACCCCTCTTTCTAATGACTCCAGTGTCGCAATGGAAAGGAGTCTAGAACCGGGTAACACACATGATGGCACGCGTATGAAAGGCGGCGATGTCGATAATTTCGTGGATCGAGACGGCCCTCAAGCCGCCTCCACTTCTCACGGAAGCAACCAAAATGGCAATCATATTACTGCCATACCAGTTACAGAGGATACCACAACAGCAGAGGTGGGACGGTCTAAAAGTATCTTCAGGTCTTGGATGAGGCGCATCAAGGAGAGGATTTTGCGAGTAATTCGCGCTCTTGCTCGGTACGCTGGTTTAAAGCAAGTCTTTACTGAAGAAGATAATGATGGAGATCCTCATTTGCAAATAAGCGATCCAGAGCGACGCCGGGAGGCGGAAAGAAGACTTGCCTATGAGGAGAGCATGGAAGAGTACCGACGCCGGCTAAGGTTCAGCTTTGCAATGTTTTCATGCTTTTGGCTGATAGGTGCTGGCATCTTTCGCTGGACTGAGTCATGGGGATATGGGCGATCTATTTATTTTAGCTTTGTGGCCTTCTCGTCAATCGGCTACGGCGACATGGTTCCACTCTCGGTAGCTGGTCGAGCCATCTTTTTGGCCTATTGCTTTTTTGGTGTTGTGACACTGACTACGTTAGCTGCACTCATATCAGAGCTATTGAGCAAGAGTATGAGGCGGCATGTGGTTGAAGCACAACTGAGGAGGAATGAGATGTTGGCTACGCATGGGGGCGCTGGAGGAGGACCAGACACTTCTCGAGTTGACGACGAACTCGAAGCTGGAGTGGAAGTAAATAGAGAAGACTCAAGAGGAGATGATCCCGAGCGTATACAGCACCTCCGAAACTTGGCCCGATTTAACCCCGATGAAGACGAAGTCCAGCTTCTAGACCCAGACCGTTCCTGCGAAGCTAGTCTACGTAACATGATCCAGGCTTCGAATAACTTTAGTGCACTACTCCAGAATGTGCTTGCATCTGAATCTACAAGAAGCGTGAGTACCTCAAGAGGTAGTATGCGAGCATCCTCTTTACCTTTAGCTCCTCCTACAACGTTGACGCCTGCCCAGATTCATGTCTTGGCTAGGCAAGAGATCCTGAACGAACTGGAACAGGAGGAAGATGAGGATAGCCCAAATTACCAAAGTCCATCCATTGCAAAGGATATTATGGTATCAACGACCTCCATCCACCGATTGTCATCCCCCATGTCGACCTCATCGGCAAGATTTCCTTCCATGGCCCGAAAGCTATTGAATTTGAGAGGTAGCCCCGGTCGTAGTAGTGATCGAGGAGAAACGGCCACATTTCATGGAGTAGGATATCATACTCCTTCTCCGGGTTCCCAAATCAAGATTACTGCCTGGCCAAAGAGTGGTACAGAGTCATCCACAGATTCAGAAGCTGTCTCGGCGAGTTCTTCTACCAGCATGCTGCCCAAAAAGAAATCCAAGCTTTCTCATCCATTACAAGTCTCGACCTCACCAACGACACTTGCACCAATTCCAACGAGGCAACTTTGGAGCCGTGGCCACAGCCAGGATGATTCTATCACTATCTCTGCTGACCATTGGCAACAATTGATGGAGTACTCACAACGGTTCCAGACACTGACAGACTCTTGCACTCGAACGCTCGAACGACTTCACGAATGGGAGACCAACGAACGAAAGCGGCATCGAAGACGGTGTCGGATGCGAGCGAGACAAAGCCAGATATTACAACAACGACGACAGCGATTGGATGAAATGTGTGGATCCAGAGGAGCAGTGGATGATGCGATTGAGGACGAGGAGGAATTAGAGGCTTTCCAGGCCTGGGATGAGGAAGGAAGCACAGAAGAGTATGATAGTCAGGAAAGTAGTGATGGAGATAGCGATGAGGATGAGGCAGTTCTGGGCAACGGCGGCGGCAGGGGTATTGGTTCAGAAAGAGCTAGTCAAGGATTACGCCAAAGTAGGGTTGAATGATTTACTTGGGACAAACATGAAAGTGTATCTGATGGGTGGTATTGTGTATTCCAACTCCACCCCCCCCTTTTTTTTTTTTTTTTTTTTTTTTTTTTTGTCACAAGGAAGTCGATAAGATGATACTATAGGAAAAAATACACGACTCTCGAACATTTGGAATTAAGACCATCGATATCATAATAGATTTTTTTAAAGAGCCCAAACAACAGCTGGAAGTAAATGCTGGATAATTTCTCAAGCATGCCTCGCAGTTTTAAAACACTAAAGTCCCAACCAGTAATAGAGAGAGAAGAAATGAAGAAAAAGAATGGGGAATGAAAGATAACAGAAGAATATGTCAAATTTAGGTACAAATCCCTAGAATAAAGAATACTTACTGTCATCGACAGTCCTGAACTCGTTAGACTGTGATCACTTTTAGAGTTCAATGGATGAGATTATTGCAGCTGAAGACTATGATAATTTGTACTGGGACTTGTAGGACATCCATCGTGAAAACAATCTGGATGATAAAGATTGCGACTGGAACTGCACCCATAACAATATGGACAAACGTCCTGCTATAGGTCTTTTTGGTCAATTTGTTGCTTGACTTGATCAGAGCGCAAAACGTAAGGACTGGCCCAAGTATGAAAACACGGGTTGGCCCATTTCGTTGGAACTCTTAACGAGATTACATTTGCTTTTGGCATGCTGCTATTGTATCAGCAGGAATTACGGAAAACAAGAAAATGCGGGTACGCAATAAGTACCATGGCCATCTGTGATCACTTGGATTTGTTCTTTTATTTTGCAACTAGTCCGCGCCTGACGCCTGAGCGTATAATAGAACTCCATCGCATCACGACTTGATAGAATACTTTCATAACCAAGAACGCCTCCTCCTCGTGGATGGTGCGTACGACTTACAACAACTATGATATCTGGTACAACGGTGCTACTGGTGGTCAACTTCATTTCAAGGGTTCATGTTCTGGGATGCTCAATTTAAAGGAAGTATATGCCTGACCACATCCAAAACGAAGTAAAAGCAACGAGAGGCACGATAATTCGAGGAAAGACAAGAGTGAAGGATGTCAAGATCGAAGGTTCAAAAAGGAGCAAACCAAATCCGTTCCACTTGTTGACGTGACTCATTGACGGCAATAGCAGACAAAGTCACAAAGACAACTATGGCAATTGGTGACGCACGTTCCCTTCCTCAGTTCCCTTGAATTTTTACCGTACACAGAAGCATGCAAGCATGCACACATGACGAGGGGATGTTTCACCAAAGACCCGGGAAAAATCTCAGGCTGCTTTGCTTTTTCAGTTCTTCTGCTGGTACTTCTCACCCTTCCTACTCACTCCCACCACCACCACCACCACCACCACCACCATCACCACCTTCACTCTTGCCCACAGAAATCGCTTTCTTCTCTATCCTTCGTACACACATCTGCCTTGTCCACCGACAGCACAGTTATCAAGAGCGAACAATGGGAGAATCTCAATCATTTCGCATTGTCGGGACAGACCACATCGAAACCATCGAAGTCGATGTTATCTATGGACAAAAGGTCATCTTTTGGGATGACATTGCGTTAGCCTTTCCAGGATTGCAGCGGCTCCACATCGGAGGCTCCATCGTTAAACTGCTTAGAGACTCGAACCAAGTCAGGTAATAGAAGATCATACAAGTGTTCTTTCACTCCATGAACGAGCTAGACAGAGAAGGGAAACTAGACTGATCAACATAATTTGTTCTTACAGAATCAATCCTCACTGCATCAAGTACTACCCAGATGTAGTCCTGGATGTTGTTTTGCCCTCTACTATCAATCAGGTCAACGTCGAATCTCTGGCGGTTTCAATAGCCCCAACTGGTCTTTGTCATCATAGCTCTAATGAGCTGAATACCAACCATTCACTGGCTTCTGACACAATGCTGGCCGAACCTGTATCTGACCACGCCAACACTACAGAACTGCTCGCATCTAATGATCCACCCAAAAGAAACCTGGTTAAAAGAAACACCACTCAGATCCAGAACCAGCTTAATTCCGTAGCCTCCACTACCGAGGAGACTCGCAAAGCTGGAGACCTACTGACCTGCGAGGCACCCTTATCCCTGATTTCCTCAAAGTTGACTCTAGAATGCGAGACCAACCCTGGCTTCCAGAGAGCAGCCATTGATATGCTACAAGAATTTTACACTCAAGGATCCTCGACTCAACAGAGTGTCCATGAAATGTTCGAGATACTAAAACGGATGAGTGACCGATTGATTCTGATTCAGAGCAAGGCTGAGGCTATCTTGACCCAGCAATCGGAGCTGCCTGAGTATCCGATTCCTCGATTGTTTATTGTATTACCTGATCCTGAAGAATCGACACAGTTCAATCCTGCCAACTGGAAAGAAACCAAGTTCCGACTGTATTTCATTTGTGAGTGTGGCGAGCATACCAAGGCCAACAGTAACAAGACAGCGATGCCACACCACCCCCATCTATCCAAACACAATGGATATGTGCTCCGTGAGCCAGCAATGTTTTTCACCAAATATGGTCCATTCCTCTTGTTGATGCTAGAGGCGGTCAAGTTTGCTACAAGTATCGCCGGTCATACCGTACCCATCTTGGCTAGTCTCAAGATAGTCGATCTGGCTGAAAGTATCAAACAGTCTGTCGAGGCAGTTACGGCCGGGATCAACTATTTGGTCGAGTGCATCAATACTCTAGTCACAAAACCTCAATCTTCGTCTTCAGAGCAGCCCATTGACACTCCGTCACTAGCAGAAATGACGCACCAAAATCTGGTCGGCTATTTGAAAGAAGCTAAAGGACTCGAGGGAGTCGAGCTACGCCAGCTAGAGTCATTCTTGAAAACTTCGGAAGAGAACCTCCTTGGGAACCTCTATCGGATGGCGACCTCTGAGGGCCATGTCAAATGGGTTTGTCGCGACCACTACCAATCCGACACTCAGGAGATGTTAACTAAGAATCTCCGCAATGCGGTCAAGATAGCTGGTGGAAAATTTGATGAGCAACTGGGACGGGTCGAGATTATTCTGAGATCTAAGATTTCCTCCGTAAAGTTTTGTGAAGCCCTCTGCAACACTACAGGAGTCTTCGAACTTATTGTGGGATTCGACTACGAATGCACGACAAACGATCTAGACGAATTAGAAAAGGCACTTCGAAACTCAAAGTTATTGAGTCTTCGACTCGATATCCGAAAGTTTCGAATAAGCGTCGCCGATGAGCCACTTTCGACATCCACATCAAATGACGCCCTTTTCCGTATCAAAGATCTCTCTTGTACGAAAGAGCTTCATGTTGTATTGTCAGAGAGGAGTGTTGATTATCTCTGGCATCCACGGACTAAAGATTACAAAATGTTATGTGAGCTGCACAGTTCTGCGATGCAAGGGAAGAAATTCGGGCTACTGGTAGAGGCACTGAAGTCCAACTCGACCCTGACCACTTTACAGTTGCGGAACAACAAGATCGGTGACAACGGGGTTCAGGTGCTGTCTGAGGCAATCAAGTCCAACTCGACTCTGACTACTTTGGATTTGATGTTCGACAAGATCGGTGACAATGGAGCTCAAGCACTTTCTGAGGCACTCAAATCCAACTCGACTCTGACCACTTTGCAGTTGGGGTACAACAGGATCGGTGACCACGGAGCTCAGGCCTTGCTTGAGGCACTCAAGTCCAACTCGACGCTGACCACTTTGGGTTTGGGGTTTAACAATATCGGCGATAGCGGAGCTCAGGCGCTTTTTGAGATATTCAAGTTCAACTCGACTCTGACCAATTTGCAATTGTGGAGCAACTCAATTCGTGATGAGGGAGCTCGGGTACTATTTGAGGAACTCAAGCCCAAATCGACACTGACCAATTTGCAGTTGGAGAGTGACGCAATTGGCAACGGTGGATATTGGACACTGTATGCAGCACTCAAGTCCAATTTGAATTTGACCGCTTTGAACTTGAGCTTCTACTCGATCGGTGACAACGGAGCTCAGGCACTGTCTGAGGCACTCAAGTTCAACTCGACTCTGACCACCATGCAGTTGGGGTATAACTCGATTGGTGACAATGGGGCTCAGGCACTGTCTGAGGCACTCAAGTTCAACTCGACTCTGACCACCATGCAGTTGGGGTATAACTCGATTGGTGACAATGGGGCTCAGGCACTGTCTGAGGCACTCAAGTCCAACTCGACTCTGATCACTTTGAGCCTGGATAGTAACTCGATCGGCGACAAAGGAGCTCAGGCGCTGTTCGAGATATTCAAGTTCAACTCGACTCTGATCAATCTGCAATTGTGGAGCAATTCGATTTGTGATGAGGGAGCTCGGGTACTGTTTGAGGAACTCAAGCCCAACTCAACACAGACCAATTTCCAGTTGGGGAGTGATGCAATTGTCGACGGCGGACATTGGACGCTGTATGCAGCACTCAAGTCCAATCTGAATCTGATCACTTTGAACTTGAACTATAAATCGATTAGAGACAATGGGACTCAGGCATTGTCTGAGGCACTCAAGTCCAACTCGACTCTGACCGCTTTGGGATTGTATAACAATAAGATCGGTGACAATGGGGCTCAGGCACTGTCTGAGGCACTCAAGTCCAACTCGACTCTGACCGCTTTGGACTTGGATAACAACAAGATCGGTGACAATGGGGCTCAGGCACTGTCTGAGGCACTCAAGTCCAACTCGACTCTGACCGCTTTGGACTTGGATAACAACAAGATCGGTGACAATGGAGCTCAGGCACTGTCTGAGGCACTCAAGTCCAACTCGACTCTGACCACTTTAAAGTTGGGGTATAATTTGATCAGTGACAATGGGGCTCAGGCACTGTCTGAGGCACTCAAGTCCAACTCGACTCTGACCACTTTGAACTTGGATAACAACTCGATTGGTGACAACGGAGCTCAGGCATTGTCTGAAGCGCAAAAGCCCAACTCGACTCTGACCATTTTGCGGTTGCGGAACAACAGGGTCAGTGGCAACTAAGTTCAGGTACCGCCAAATTTCTATGACGGCTTTATAACTTGAAAGAAAAATGCTAGAACGATTCCTTCGAACTAACTTTAGTTGAAGTTTATTACCCATTCCACTTCGGGTATTTTCTCGTGTTGGTTCAACATTCGCATTTCTTTCCGGGAGTTTGCCTACCCTTTCTTTTTTCTTTCTTTCTTTGTTTTTGTTTTTGTTTTTCACTGGTAAATATACTGACTGGATGTAGTATACTGGTGTAAGTCACTGCTCTAGTATCAATTCGGATGATTTATGATTGCGGGCTGTGATTCTTTACAGCTTCCATGGTTTATCGGAGACTAACACTGCTGCCATGCTGTCTGTTTTCAGAGTCGAGCGTGTTCTAATGGGTAGGCAAAAAAATATTAGAGGAGAGGGTGAGGTGCTTGTTCTTGATCCGTCCGGCTTACTGAAATGGATATTCTTGCTCATTTTTTGAAAGAGTGCATGTGCAACAAGACTGGTTCCGTGGTGCATAAAAGAGTCTCTGAACAAAAGCTAGCTTGGCCTGGCGAGACTATTTTTCGTTTTGGACAGTATACCAAAAGTCTTCCCTGCTTTCTTCTTGAAAAGCTTCAAGAACCAGAATTTATCGCCGAAACACCCTTTGCTGAGCTTTTCGACATGGCCTAAAGTTGAGAAGGAGGATACCTATCAGACACACTCGCGAAGCTCTTCTAGAAGTGCGGTGTGCTGAGCAACTACTGAGAGCGAGGGTATCAAAGGAGAGTGAGTTAGTTTGTTGCGGAGCGAACGACAGTAGTCAAGAGAATGAGTATTGCGAGACAGAACAAAGAATGTGGCAGAGTTTTTGTGAGAGGAGAGTGTGTGATCTAGCGTGGTCTCTTGGAATGGAGTGGAGAGGAGTGGAGCAACAGGAAGTCGGAGCGACAAAGGTGCAGCCGTAATCAGAGAATGAGAGGGAGGAGAAGTAGGAGTGAGAGCGTCTTCTCTGAGTTGACCATCGACTGCCGTGTATTCTTGTGATCATAAGCAATATCGATGGGTTCAAATGGTGGGACTGTGAGGGGGATAACAGCGACAGGTGAGAGTGATAACAGCAATAGGTGAGAGTGGTAACAGGGACTTGCCAAGCGTGTTAGAAGAGGGGGGGGGAGCAGTGACTGAAGGTGCGAGAGGATGGAGGGTGTTAGCACAATGTTAGGGTTGAGTTAAATTTAGTTTGGCCAGGGACGAAATCTCGGGACACTGGAGGTTGAAAGGGATGCTAGAGGGAGTGATGCAAAAGGATCAAGGAATGCTGAAAAGCGGCCAAGAGACAATAGCACCAAGGGATAACACCAGACGTCAACACTAAGGGACACCAGCAATATTCAACACCAAGGAGTACCAAAAGCAAGGGGTATCACCCAATGATCAAGGAAATATTCAACAATTACTTCAGAAATCAGGAAATGCGGAAAAGTGGCACTGGAAGTAATGGCAAGGGGTGTTTGTATTTGTGGAAAAAGTCAAGGATTCTGGCATGAATAACGAGAGATGCGATCTCATTCATTCATCCCGCCAAGGTCAAACACTATCAGCGAGCCATTATTTATGGCCAAAGAACTGTCTCTTGGATGGACTCACATTGGTTAGTCGTGGACGGAACAGATCGGAGACCTCATCATCATTCTCTACATATTTTGTTGGTGTCCGAATGTAACGTCCTGTTTCAGCCTTTCCCATGATGGCATTGAAAGTTCGATCAAAGAAGTTTCAATTGTCACTCACAGATACGCCTACAAATACAGAGTATCTGTATTTACTAAGGGAGGAAAATTAGCTTGAATGTCTTGAGCAGCTCTACGCACTCAATCAAGTTGCTGCTATCATACCGGTCCTTTGGCAGGTACGAGGTATCCACATGCTGCCAAACGTAGATGCCTGCTTGGAATGAGATCTGATACAATATCATTTGAAATCCTAAGACAAGTTAATGGTTAAGAAGTAGGTGTTATTACTGCTTTCAAAATAAGAAAGCTAAGTGTAATGTCCTCTGCTTACCGAACACGAGGACGCAAGGAGCAGTTGTAAGGATCCTGGAGTGTCTTAGATGCAGATCAATGCTGTCCTTGGCGAATCCAGACAACGCCCACGCATCCTCCAGGTAAGCACGCTGGTGACGCTCCTCTTTTGGCAACTCGAATTCCACCCTTGACAATAGTTGCATCAGGTTTCAAAGCGTCTCCACCCTTGCGCGCACGCGATCCATCCGATGCTCGATTAGCCCAATGAAGCTCGTATCGCTGATGGTAGGCAGGGAACACAAACTTAAGCAAGCTGTCAAGAGTTGAGCGTGCATGAGTGTCTTCATTCCGAAGGTGAATGAAGGGTAAGAGCCTAATGGGAAGCCTTTGATTCCTACAATTGAAATCGAAAAAAAAAAAAAAAAAAAAAAGATATGCGTTAGAGGAAAGCCTGGCATGTAGAAAATATTTTTGCCCATCAAAAAATAACATATCACTCACACTCGTTGGAACAGCACGAACAAATCATTCTGATCCCGAGACTTGGTGTCGCGTAGGCAGATATAGCCCTTTGACTTCAAATCATGCACCAATGTTCGACATAATAACAGGAACACAGAGCACAGCTTGAACAGCAGCATGGTCATCAGCTAACATTCCTGACAATTGGTATGTCATATCTCAAATATAATTAGCAGCCCTAAGTAGAACAAGAGCGCATTAGTATTCGACTCAATGATCAAGTAAACCAAGGTGTGTGCAATAATACACTTACAAAAAGCACAGAAACTGATGTATTGTCAGCACCTCCTTACATCGTTGATGATGGGAGTGACTTCTTCTTGCAGCATCCTAAAAGATGCTCCGATATTGATACCCTCAATCACAAGCTGAGTGCAACAGTCAGAGGCCAGGGGGTCTTTGGATGGGCAGTTTATTGCTGAAGATTAAGGTAATGCAAGGAGCTAACTATATACACAGGGTTTTGGTGGTGGTAACAGGGTAGTCACAAATAGTGGCAAGGCCGCAGCTTGAAGAGGACACTATCGCACTGAGAGACGACGATGGTGGTCGGGTCAAGGGAGGTTGAAAGTTCTTTAGATTTTTCTCCACCTGCTGCAGATTCTACTGACAGTGCTGCAGACGCTTCTTTTTCTCGTGCTGAAGGATCTCCTGCTCATGAGCGCTTGTCAATTGACCTAGATTAAAGGAAGGTAAAGGGACTTCGCTCAAAATAGCTGCGTCGTCACCATCGGTTTCTTTCACCAAACTTGATAATTGGTGCCTTCTTCGGCCTCCTTGTTCCTCGGCAACCATTCAGGCCTCTTGTTCTTCATCGGGGAGCCCTCTTCTATTCAGCAAATGTCAAAAAAGAGAACGATAGAGCATCAGATCAGATCTGCGACAAAATTGTACAATGGCAATGCGTGCACAATGCTCATGTTACCTTCGAGCCTGCGTTTTGATTTGAGAGTACCTGCAGACACATCTTGGCCACTACCGCCATTGTCCAGTAATTTGGCAGTATTAGTGATCTCGCTCGCGCTTGCTGTCTGCACCACCCTTGCCGACTTGATCACAGCTATCTCTAAATTGGTTTTGGTCTCTCACTTTTCTATCTTGAGCAAATGATTCGATCAAAACGACTGCGGCTTGTTCCGAGTAAACACTTCGTACATCGCCCGTAGCACTCGTCGATGATCGCACCGGAGACGAGAGGATCTGATCAGCGTTTTATACGCCGCTTTGGCATCCTCCAAGTCCACGAACCCAAATCTTTGTACAAACGGCACAAAAGGGGTACTCTCTGATTTTTCCTGCTCCATGAGTCATGGAAAGTATTCTTTGCCATACACTTGCCCTGATACTCCGCTTGACCCCTTCTTGGAGTCAACAGCCTCTGTAGCAGTCGGTCTACGAAAAGCTCGTTCATTTTGAAATAAAGTGCTAGGACAATTTCTAATAGACTCGCGCGTCATTTAGGGAGCACCGCGTGGCTTAGCTGGGTTACATCGTCCATTCATAGGATACGCCCTTCGGAATTTTGCTTCCAAATTCGTGTATCTCTTCTCTCTCTCTCTCTCTCTCTCTCTCTCTCTCTCTCTCTCTCTCTCTCTCTCTCTCTCTCTTTTTTTTCGTAAAGCACTTCCTCCACGTGTCTCTCATCAATCAGCTCTCCAAGGTTCCTCCATCATTAATCTTTGCTACTGCTGACTGTGTCCGCCAGCGCGCCATCCTTTTCTCATCCATTGCTGCCATTTGCCACTGCTCCACAATCCTTTCAAATCTTGTCATTCTTCTCCCCTGACTTGTCTTTTCTTGTAAACTGTTTGTAGCCTTGTTCCCAATCTCTGTCTACTCGTCCACTCGTAGCATAGAATTGAAGGTAATGTAGAGAACCAAAGCAAAAAGCTGAGTAGGACTCTTAACGTCATCTGACATCTTGAGGGATCTTTCCAGCGTGTGAGATCCAATTGATGTTACGGTGGGTTAAGAAGTACCTGATTTCCAGCGAGCACATTTCCATTGTCAAAACCAGCCCTCGCAATTATTTGTGTCCGTTGTGTAGCTCGCTGGATCTCATCACACCCTACGAAGCTGTAAGTTGTGGAGAGTAATGGGTCTCACGCCACTAGAAGTGGCAGAGCAGACGCCCATCGATGTGGTTCGCTGCGCGGCGGTCGTCCCAGTCGATTTGTGGCACAGCCCTGTAGCCCAATCTTATCAATACTCCATTTCCAGCACTTTCCTGTCAAAACCTGCCCTCATGAATGCGTTCGTGTCCGTAGTGCTGCTGGAAAGGAGTCATTGGTCCACACCGAATAGAGTGTCTTTTGCGAGTTTATCTATCAGCATTAACTTACACAAAGAGTTCGTTATTGTGTCGATGAGAGGAGTTTGTTAACCACAGCTGGACCCGCATATACCATGGCAATGTCATCAAGTGCTAGAACGAGTCCGCAGACGGGATCAAGAAAAAATGAGTCGTGGCTCTCGGACAGGGTTTTTTCCTATGTCTTTGCTCACAAACAACTCTCAATCCTACCGACTTCTTCACACATTTTCAGTATGTCGACAGAAGGTCAGCACACAGAGAATATGGGTCCATCATAAACTGCAGCAGAGTTTTCAGTCTGAAACAGCAATCAACTCTTGTGGAAGAATTTGAACGCTGGAAAACCAACAAGGCCGACTTGTTTTGGACTGAAATTATGAAGTCAAATACCACGGCTCTGTTACTCTCCCGCACGGAATTGTCGCTGATACAAAACGCCACCCCTCTAGCCGACAATACTATCAAAGAGTCATCTAAGAAGACAATGAAGAAGCGCCTGGGACACAAGGAACGGTCTAACTACGAGCGCCGCAGATACCCGTCAGACTTGGGCTTGCATTTGGAGGCGATGGCAACGAGGTAGAAACAGGAAAAGACCTTGAGACTGGTAAGAATCTCATTTCGTCAGAACTATTACATTATTTTCTTTTAATACTAGCCACACCGTTTTAGTTTCTCTCGAGATGAAGGCTCACTAAGGCTGTTCTCACTCGACACAGCGATTGACGCAACTATCTCTCAGAACAATGTTCCTTCGCGCGGACCCAGCCACAAACGGGCTCAGGAACAGGGAGTGATCCAGATTGTGGAGGAGACTACGCCGTCAAAGAAAAAGAAACTGCCCAACAAATGTTTGGTAGCCACACCAACAGACACCACACGCTCGACAGCCACAACCACAACAACCATTTTCGACGCATCAAAAGCATTATCAATCAATCTCAAGCTGAAAGACTTTGACGTCGGCAAAGCTTTCAAGGTATTGCAAACCAATGCCGAGGAGATAATAAATGATGAATCGAAGAAGGTTACGATCTCCAATGTTCATTTATTCCTGTAAGTTCAATCGAAGCACACGGTTTATCTACCATTGCCTATTACGAATTCTGCGACTTAACTTTTTGGTTTGCTCCTTTGAAAATAGTGCAGGCAACAGTGTTTGGCACACCACCGTTGCCTTGCCTGGCATGAATGAGCGTATCCACCGGTCGATTTGCGATTCCCTTGAGGCTCCAAAGGTCCAACTTTCTCCCAACGAGGTCCATCTGTGCATCGAACTTGGAAGAGAGCTGTCAGACTCAGGCAAGGTTCGATGTCGATCAATGGAAGGCGACGAGGAAGAGCTTATATTTCATTTGTTCCAGACCCTGTAATTATCATCATAGTATTCCAATGCCTTACCTCTGGATTCAAATATGCATCACAGCATCAGCTAACATACTCGTTGGATCGTCTGTCCCTGACTTTGACCTAGTGCGAACAAACTATCGATCGAGGCGAAGCCATGGGCGCTCAAGAATGAGGATAGTCATGCCCACGGTGCCTTAGATGCCATTATCACACAGCTGTTTCCAGAGGGATGAGCACCATACGAAATGATATGGGCTAATCGCCCGTCTGAAGCAAGCAAGCTGCGTCGAGGAGAGCCTCTAAAGCCCGATGGCACGATCGTGAAAGAAGATCTCGAGGTTACATTCTTGGAGATCAAGAGCCCAAAAGATGATAGATGCCAATCTAAGTAATTGGAAGACTTCTGGAATTTATCTTCATTTGCCAAGGATTGTATTGACTTGAACCTTAGCGCTCGGCGATTAATCGGCGAAGGTCCCATCATTCAGGTGTTTGGTATGGTGAACGCTGCCGCTGCTCTCTCCAGTACTTTCATGTCATATTGTCAGTATGCTCTCATTAATAACATGCGTTTGCATTTTATGTTACTCGTCTTTGTTATCTTAGGTCACAAAGTGACACTGTACGTCATGAATTTTGTCTCGGGATTGTATATCTTGCACCAGGTCAATACTTGCTATCTCCTACGAGATCTTCATGACTTGGGAGGCATGATCCAGTGTATTGAGATCTTCAGAACTTTGAAGGTAAAGAGAATCATCAAATGAGTGTAATTCGACTGTATAGCGTAGTATAGACTTGCTTTAACATTATTTGGTACTAGCGGATTCTGGACGCTTTGGACCTGCACCGGTACATTGGGACACCATGCTCTGAGGAAGAGGACCTATTATCCTTCGATCAACTCCCCCGGCCCACAAATGTGTCGCCTACCGCACGACCATTCTTCCCGAGGACGTGATATCGCTGCTATTTGCCTTGTCTATTGTTTGACTTCTGCTCCATTTCCCCAAATAACCCTTTCTACCGCTGCACATGTTACTCCTCGGCCAGCATTCTTATCTTTTGCAATGTCTTCCTCAGTGTTTCAAGCAACAAATAGCAACTCCAAGCTTGTTAGCAGCATTACACATTAAACAAATAGCACATATCTGAAGCAAAGAAACTCCTACTGCTTTTAAAAGTTATTGACCTGACAATATCAGTCTTTTCTATCCACTTTGTTGATTCATCCATCCTCGCGCTTTCGCCCAACTTGCTCAACTGACAAAGAAATGTCTCTCACAAGGGACGGATGTCTTTTGCTTTGATGGTCGGGCGTTGTTGACTTGAGCGGACGATTGTACATATATCCCACCTTTGATCTCTAACGCCCTTCTTCACTTGTGCACTCTCTCTTTCTCTGGATCTCTGCCCCATATATTGAAGGTTCAAAAAGCAGTGTTGCTATGAACACTTGGCTGCCACAAACCAGTTATTAATAAGAACTAGCAGCTACCCGCGGCTCCGCCCGCATATACAAAATCATACAGCAAGCGGGTCCAATGATGTCTTCGATTCGTCCTCCTTGTCGTCCATTATGCGCTTCTCATTTGTATTGCAAATGTTGTTCAACCAACAAGTGCATACATTCTTCAGCAGCACTAAAGACACACATCAGCTGCCCCATAGGATGAAAAAGCTTTTTGGAATGATGCCTACTAGGAAAGTAGTGCATGTCCACAACCAAGAAGTGTACCCAAATGGACGGTGTAGGTTCTACAGCTACAGAGAAGAGGATGACGACCATGTGTGGAGGTGTCCAGCATCTGAGGGTCAGAGAAAAGAAAAAAGTGATGAGGCCATAAGGAGGCTCGATGACTGGGGAAGGAGAGCGGTCAGTGAAGCCAAAAGCTAAGGAAGCATTCGAAAGGCGGAGGAAGAATGACTTGCCAGGATTGAAGATCCCTAGACAGATGTTCTGGAGAGGTACACCGGCTAGTGTGGTGGCCAGGAGCCTCGATTTTATACAGGAGAGTCCGGACTCTCCACATGATCCTTAATACAACGATAGGACACAAGCAAGACCCCTTAGGACCTTTGGCTCTCTCTGCCGCGGTCTGATGCCAGCAGCACTGACTGAGAGATGGAAGAGGTTGTTCGCGGTGACAGAGTCAATGGCAGCATTAGTAGCCCACCGTTTTGTCGGTTACATTGAAACGCAAGCAACTGAAACGATATGGAAAGAACGTTGCACAACAACGGTGGCATGGGAGACACGGCATGCGATCGCCCTTGGAAAAAAGAAAGGCTCTCATCGGGGAGTAAGAGGACGATGGAATGACGGCTATGAGTTTGCGTGCCTTGCAGACGCCTGCCTCTGTGGGTCGCTTCTCCTAGATCACCAAGAGAAAACGAAATCGCATCATGGCGGTTGTCAACGATGCGATTGCCACAAATGCCAGGGATGGGCACGAGGCTTATAAAACACGAATCCGCCAGGTGCTTCAGCAAGCCAGGACTCTGCAACCTCCACAAGACGCTACCGCCTCGCCTGCTGTGCTGCAACAACACCACGAAAGCTTTTCATATGTTCTCATGCTACGAATGATGCAAGCGCTTTTTCCCCACCCTGTCCAAGACAGCCGATCCGCCTCTGCTGGGTCAGACGACGGGTGAACAGCATATTAGGCATGTTCTGGATCTGATTCGCAGGGAGGAGATGAGGAGGCACTTTTCATCAGTTCCAGACTTTGGTCTATTGATGATGCAGAGCTCATTCGGCGCCAAGGCGAGCAAACCTTTGTGACTTCATTAGAAACTGGAGTTCAGGCGCTGGTTGCTGTCAGTGTTCATCAAAGACTAGTTAACAAACACCAAATGACTAATTTTTAATTAGTCCTTGACCTTCCTGCTGCGAGTTTTTTTTTTTTTTTTTTAAGAAGGCCATTTAGTACGACGTTATGGGTGATAGAGCAGTTTACGCGTTGCATCTTACGATGAAGAATCCACATATTCCAGCAGTAGTGGGAACCACATAACTATCATTCTAAACCATGAAGGATGTGTCTGGGAAATTGATAATCTGGATGAGCAGGGTCCGTATTTTCTGGGCAAAGCCGATCAAGACTTGAAAGATCAGAAAAAAGACGGTCAAAAAAGATCAGGGGAAAGACTTAAAACACTTCAAACACTTCACAACCCTCAGCCCGCTGGAGAAGCGAGTGTGGATTGCTCTCTGTGCAGATTGAAAGTCTGCAAGTCCTAGATTTTAGATTAGAGGGGGTCTTTACTAGTGGATGAAGGCTTGGCGTTCCCTTCATTTATTTTACGAAATGGCGATGGTAGAATAAAAAACGCCTCTTTCCTCTCTTATACCTCTTACTCAACACACTCCCCTTCGCCAATACCAATACACAAAATTGGACTGGGCCGATGGTGACATTGTCGAGCTGGCATTCCTCCACTGTCGCAAAGACCTGACTGTCTTCAAGGATAATATGAAGCTCACACGTCAGGAAATTGTCGCCTGCGGGATTTCTGGGATCGCATGCTACGTCCACACGTGGAGAATATTCGATCACAGCCAGCGACATCATGAAATCTGAAGTAAAAAATCGCATCACTTCTGGCGCAATCCGTTGTCCTCCTCCCTCTCTCAAGCCACCCTTCTTGCCAGTCATCCCGCTATTCCAAGATCTCAGGAGATGAAACGTGCAAAAAAAAAAAAAAAGATAATAATAATAGGGCGATTAGGCACCATCGATGTGATAAATGTTATGCCCTCAGTCGTATATTAAGCAACTCACATGAAGAGCGGAAGTAGTTTGAGTGTCATTGTCTTCTTGAAATCATCCACAATAGCGCCGGCTTCCACTTACAGGCGCCTAAACGGGTTCCCAATGTCAATGCCATCAATCACAAGCTCAGATAGTTTAATTGCAGCAGGGTCGAAAAACATGGAAATGTTGAATCGCTCTCCTTCTCTTGTTCCTGAAGCTGACGGTTCTTTTCTACTGCGGCTGCTCTTGTTCTTGTAGATCCAGCAGTTCATCACGTTGTCGCCTCTTGTTGATTGCCATTGTAATTGATGACCGACCCACCGCAGCGTCTTGACCATCCTCTAAATCGTGACCTGGGGCTTTCCGGGCAGATTGCGCATCTGAGGCTGTCGGTGGTGATGATTCTAATAAGGTAGCGTCAAATGAAGAATGAGGTGAAGCTCTTTGGAGTTAATGAATGCTGCGAAGATCGATTAAAAAAATGACAGTAGCTCCTATTGACACAAACCATTGTTGTTCGAAGACGGCAGAGATGTTGACACGAGCACACTCTCAATCGTGGCACTGCTGCTGAAGGTGGCTCCCTCGGCATTACTCTCCCGGTTTCTCGAGGCCCCACATACAGCCTTCGCATTTTTTTTGAACACTGCAAAATAGCCTAAATATCATGATTCTAATCAATATCTGTTCTTCTCTATGATAGACCTCAGAAGTGCAAGTAGGACGGACTAACTTACGAGAACAGGGAAAGGTAACTTCTGAACGAATGGAGGTTGTCCAGGAATAAGAAAAGAAGGTCTGGTATTCTGTCTAACTAATAAGAGAACAGTAGAATGGGGAGTGGCTATCAATAAAATGGGATCTTGCGGTCATAATCCATTGCGGACCAAACTGGGATGGGTCCGTGAAGTCCATGCATCATGGCCGGGAGGACAATGAGCCAAACGATGATCTAAGGACCATCGTTTGGGAGCCTTTCTTGGATGCAAACACCCCTAAATCGAGTCTCATACGTACCAAAATGCAGTCGTTACTTCGATCTGTTAACTATCTCCTGCCGTCACGCTGGTGGGGAATCGAGGAGAGGTATGATAGGATCTGTTCAGGACATATGCGAAAAAATGGGCCTTAGTATGAGAGAGTTTGGGGGAAGAGTATGGTTCCTGTAGAAGTTCGGAGACTTGCCGGTACCTGAAAATAAGCACGCTTGAAGCGAAGTGCAAATGTATTCGGAAGAAAGAAGCTGCTCTTTATTTAGTGGGGGGTGGGGTCCTTATATAGCCCCCCACCGGAGGACACCTAATCGCATTTACTACATTACAACACTTTGGAGGGTCCATCTGAATAATCGTAGGAAAAAGAGAATAATGAACAAGTTTCTAAGGGCTAACATTCACAGTACAATTATAAAAACAGTTTATCCATACCTTGGCTCGACGTTCTGTTGGAACTGCTTGATGATATAGGTTGTAGAGTCAAGCGGGAATTGACATTGATATAATGTTCTCTCAAATCGTCGCTCCCTTTGATAATCTCACCAACGGCCCTCTTTGTGGACACTCGAACTCGATGCGCAGCGGTTCTGTCGGCCCAGAATTCTTCACCTTCTGAGGCTCTCCATAAATCGTATTGGTGGATCAGGCGCTTTCTCGCGGTATAAGGTATAGCAGTAGATCGCAGCACTTGTACAAAGAGTGGATGTGCAGTGTTCTCTGAATGAAGCTTAAATTGAGCTGCGAATTCTGACATCTGAACATCTTCATCCTCCTCGAGTTTCTTAAGAACCCAACTCAAGAGGCCTTTCACCACACGTGGTGCCACAGAGTCTGCAGCTTTCAGGCTCTCTCGGCGAGCTGGGGCCTTCTGCATTTTAACTCCTAATAGATCTTGCAGGATTTGAAAGTGGGCAATAAAGGTCAGTATTTTACAACTGCGCTTCGTAAGAGAGAGTAAAAGAAACCAAAATGTTGTGGACGCATTAACACTGGTTCATCCAGCTCGTCTTTCCGCCGCCTTGCCGCGTACAAAGCAAAGGTTCGCTAAGAAAGATTCAGCATCTCGATGAAGCGATAGTTAAACGCTCTAAATCACTGAGAAAACATCTCACATCCCGCCGCCTCGCCGCGTACTAAGCAAAGGTTCGCTAAGAATGCGCTCATGAATTCTACAGTCCACATAATAATTCGAACAAATCTGCTGCATTGCGTACAGTTGAGGGAGGCACAAGTGGATGAAATGAGGTTTCTTGATGACGAGAGGCGATGGAGGGTGTGAATGTGAGTGTGGTGATGCTGGACGGCGCTTCCATCCGAGGCGATCGGTTGCAGATAGTCAGGTCATTCTTGTTCTTGCAAATGGCCTAGAACGATATTGGCGATGTTGTGGGCACCTAAAACATCCCTGTACAGGTATTTGTTGCAGTTATTGCAGTAGAGTCGCCGAATGCTTTCGCTTTGGGCAATGAACTTGAAACACGTCGGGCACTTCTTCGATGTGTAGTATTCGTTTACTCCGACTACGGGATACCCAAGTGACCTCGCCTATCATGATCAACACAACCGTGTGTTAGAAAACAAAAAAGGAAGAGAGGAACAGAAAGCCTTGAACAGAAACATACCAAACGGACAAAATATGACTCGAATGTCCCGTGTAGAGTGGACAGCTTTTGGACGGATGTAAATTTCTCAAGGCCAATGCCGATTACTACTTTGCTGTTCTCGATCTTTTTTTCTCCTGTCCATCCATCCACCATTCGGAGAAGCCCATCTGCTATCAGCTGACACTCTTCCATTTTGGACCGCTCCGCAAACCATTTATGCTTTTTGAACTTCATTGATCGGTTGTAAAACCGATCTAAGTACTTTTCTGATGCAGTGCGACGTTCAGAGTACCCGCTGAGATCGGTAAGGTCTCCACGTAGAGAAGGGAGTGAAGACTCTATTTTCCCGATGCTCGTTCGGTTGTCTCTATCGGGCTGTGTCTTCCACTCTCGATCCTTTTGGTTATTCATCCATCGTCAGAACTTGAAGGTTGGCTGATAAACAGCCTTCTGTTTTGCGACGAGGTTGAAATACTTTGGAGACGGACGATCCATCTTGGATTCCGGGTCATCAGCTTTTTCCTGGGAAACTTTCCGATTCCTACTTCCTCGTCTCTTCTTCTCCTTTCTTTTTGCACCTCGCTTTCCCCTCCTTCGGCGTTTACTACGAGTCGGCGGCGTAGACCGTAATACGGTGGCTCCTACTACTCATGTTCGTCCGAGATCGATCCCCAGGATCTTAATCTGATCCTGGACTTGGTCGGGAGGACAGCCTAGTACCTCTTGGACACGGTCCGCGCTGCTAAAGACGTTTCTAACTTCCGTGAGGAAGTCATCGGTTCCATGTGTCACGGATACCTAACGGTCTGGAAGTATGCTTTTCTTGTATCTTTTGAATTTGACGGATAAAAGCTCCTTCAGTTTAAATCCGAGAAGCTGCAGTCGGTGCCTTTGATTGAGCCCCTCAGAACATATCCCTTGGCCGAGCACTTCCTGGGATCGAAGTTTTTGCTCCGGAGAGTATTAACGTGGTTTCGGATTTCTTGATGACAAAGCAACTTGATTGCTCCCCGGTATCCAAGTTTACCCCGCTTTCGAGCGGAGAGCTCTGTCGTATCGATGCCGATGGGGGCGATAAAGTGCTGTATTCCAAAGTTGGCTCTTGGCATCCAATCAAGCACGAGTCCACTAGGAGTGAGGTGCCATGAACTGTCATTTGGAAATGCATCGTTGGACATGGCGTCCATCAGGAAGTAGAGGCAGGGGTGGCTGCAAAAAAAAAGTGCCGAACTTGTACTCGGTAAATGGTACGAAACCACCTTCCATCGGTGAGATTGGGATGTGTCGCGTTTCACAGTCACAGACGGGTGCCCGCCCTGCCAAAAAAACTAGCGATCAAGATCACTGGCAAGTCTCCACCGCAACTAACAAGTGCATACGTTCTTCAGCAGAACTAAAGACACACATCATCGAACCTATGGGATGAAAAGCTTTTTGGAATGGTGCCTACTGGGAAAGTAGTGCATGCCCACAACCAAGAAGTGTACCCAAATGGACGGCGTAGGCTCTGCGACTACAAAGATCATAATGACCATGTTTGGAGGTGTCCAGCACCTGAGGATCAGAGAAAAGAAATTTGGGATGAGGCCATAAGGAGGCTCGATGACTGGGGAAGGAGAGCGGTCAGTGAAGCCAACAGAAAAGCTAAGGAAGCAATCGAAAGGCAGAGAAAGAATAACGTGCCAGGTTTGAGGATCCCTAGACAGATGTTCTGGAGAGGTGCACCGGCCAATATGGTGGCCAGGAGTCTCGATTTTATACAGGAGAGTTCGGATTTCCCACCTGATCCTCCTACAACGATAGGACGCAAGCAAGCCCCTTAGACCTTTGGCTCTTTCTGCCGCGGTCTGACGCAGCACTGACTAAGAAATGGAAGTGACAGTGTCAGTGACAGCTTTGGTAGCCCACCGTTTTGTCAGTTACATTGAAACGCAAGCAACTGAAACGATATGGAAAAAACGTTGCACAACAACGGTGGCATGGGAGACACGGCATGCGATCGCCCTTGGAAAAAAGAAAGGCCTTCCTCAGGGAGTAAGAGGACGATGGAGCGATGGCTATAGGTTTGCGTGCCTTGCCGACGCCTGCCTATGTGGGCCGCTTCTGGTGGGTCACCAAGAACAAAGATGCCCAGGAGCACAGAACGACGCAGCGTCGGCTGATACCTCCCTGCTTGGTAGTCTAGCGGGACGGAGACAGTTGGAGGTGATGGAAAGGATGGGGAGGATACCTTTCCGGTAACAGTCTTTTTCTCAGCTTTTAAACGTCTCGAGAGAGATGGCAATCGTTGCTCGGGGTGACAGCCACGGGAGCTGTTACGGATGATAGAGGATTGCCGCACAGTATTATTTGCTGACCGGCAACCTTTCCATTAACGAGTATAACTTGCAAGACATGGCATACAAATCTATGGATAACATGCGATCAACACCTCAGACCGTGAATTGGACGCTGGAGTTGATGGACCCAGCAGTGCGTTTTCTGAGCCAGTCAGGCCCATTTCCTCAGTGGAGACTCAGGCAAAGTCACATTGCCTGAATAATGGCTACAGTTCAGCTTGCAGGCGCCAAAGAACAAATCCCGAGAGGAGAATAATTCATAGCAACCTCACTAATGTATCTCCGGCAACAACGCCCAACATGGTCTTCCTTGGTTATTCGCGCCTATGGTACAGGGACGGCCATTTGTCCCCCAAAAATTGACAGCTAGGAAAAGGTTGACAGTCTCTTGAAACACAAACGGTCAGGAAGAAGTGCTACCGTAGCCCTAACCCGCTCTCTGACTATGAACGGAGATACCACAAAAAACAGAGTTAAAGATGGGGATGCAGGGAGAACGGAAATCGAAGGTAGGATCGTGCAACGAAAGCCTGTCGAAGCCAAGTTGGTTGTTGGTGACTCGGACGTTACTATGATGGGCTATTTACTAGGGCCGTGGAATTTTTTTTTTTTTTTTTTTTTTTTTTTAAATGACGTGCACTTAGCAAATGTGGCTCAACTCATGCAACACCCCGTCGTCGACTGAATAAAAAAAAAGAAAAAAAATAATCTTTCATCCTCAACAAAGAGACAGTATAGAAATCATGTCAACGTTGCCACCCCCCCCCCCACCTCTCCCCCAGGTAAGAGAGTCATGGTTGCTGACTCTATTCATCTCCCAAGTGAGAGACAAAATCCTGCTCCCATGTTCTCTTGGCGCTCACATCATCTATTTTTCATTAATTTTGTCTGATGATGCCCATCTAGCCACTGAAGGAGGAGCTCCTGCTGCACCCCCCGCCCACACTACAGTCTATGTTGGACACTTGAGCTCAAGGACTGAGAGAAGAGATGTTGAGGAACTGGTATGTTTACAGGACTATTGTGGTCATCATCCATTTTTTTTCTTGTAAGAAAAGCAGAGGCATCAGTACTAACTGGCTGTGTTGCCGCCATTGATTCTAGTTTGAGAAGTATGGTCGCATTCTTTCTGTGGAGTTGAAGCATGGAGGTTTTGCCTTTGTGGAATATGAGGTACATAACATGGAAAACGCTCTTCTGTCATGGGCCAGATGAATGTCATGGAGGCATCAAATCAAAGACTGTCTGACTAATCACGACTGTTTTTTTGCCACTAATCAACGCCAGGATCCTCGTGATGCTGATGATGCCGTAACCAAGTTGAATGGATATGAGCTCGATGGACATAGGATCTCAGTAGAGTGGTCAAGACGCTCTGGAGGTCCCGGAAGCGGATGCTTCCTTTGCAACCAGACTGGACACTGGGCCCGTGAGTGCCCAGAGGCTCGTGAAAAGGGCATGGATGTCAAGTCAGGAAAGTGCTTCAAGTGTGGTGAGCCTGGACATTTGGCTCGCTTCTGCAGGTAAATGGACCGGAGGTTGGCCCGTCGACTTTTTAGCGTGGAGGTCCGCCTTTTGTTGAACGCCTGTCGCTGACGTCATGTACTGTTTCGTTCTTTCCATTGCAGGGGTCCTGACTCAAGGCGATATGGCCCTCCCCCTCGTGAATACCGTGGTGCTGGTGGTGCTGGTGGTGGACCACCCCCACCCCCACGCTATGGACGTGGTCGTTCCCCCGTTCATTACGGAAGAGACCCCTATGAATATGGAGGATACCGTGGACGTGGATACTCAAGATCCCCTGAACGTGGTGGCTACGGCGGACCTAGCTCAGGATACAGACAGAGGTCACCTTATGGCTACCGTGGACGTTCACCCTCACCCTACTATCGCGATAGTGGACGCGGCCGCTCTCCAAGCCCCTATGGGTAAGAGGATACGACTTTTTGTTGACGAAAAGCAATGACTGGCTCCTGATATGTCAATTGTGATCTACAATTGTCCTTTTGCATGCCCGCCATGGCAAGACTTGCCTTTTCTTTTCTCTTTTCTCTTTTCTCTTTATCCCCTCCAATGATCTTGAGATCTCTCTTTTTTTATTTTTGCAGTCGGGGAATGGATGCACAGCTCTGGATAGCGTGTACGCTGCTGCGTTGAAAAGGACATATTTTCATTTGTTCGTACTTCACATGCATTGGGATACCATTGGAGCTCAAAAGGGCGTGGCGACAAAAGGATCACAGTAGCAGCCGCGGGCGTTACCTTTCTTCATTGACGGGAACAGTGGCGATGGGCGTGGGCGCTTCAAGTCACTCAAAAAAAGCGCTGACAAACAGGGAAACGCGCAGTGGCAGCGTCAGTGGCGGAGAGTCAGTGACAGTGACAGTGACAGTGACAGTGACAGTGACAGAGGCAGAGGCAGAGACAGAGGCAGAGACAGAGACAAAGGCAGAGACAGAGGCAATATTCATGCATGAAGGCAGGATGATTTGGATGTTCAGATGACCAACCATTAGGACCGATCTCTCGGGAAACGTTCTTTTCTCTTTTCTCTCAATCTTTTAAACGCAGGCGAGGAGCTCCACCACCACCACCACCACCTCAGAGACGCGTCTAGGGCGATCAAGGAAATACCAGCAGTGCCGGGAGCAGATGAGCCAGAGCAACGGCGCAATAAACCGAAGGAGTCGTCTGGATTGAATCGCAGCTTGCAACCCGGGGCTAGTACCACGGGAATATGCAGCTTGATCACGCGGACCAGAATAGTGTGAGAGTCAATAAAGGATGTCGTTAGGCAGAGACTTGTAAGTCACTTTCATCCAATCCGCCCAAGGAACTATGAAATCCAGAGTTACTTTTGATTGCGTACCAAAAAAAAGTACCAAAAAAAAAAAAAAAAAAAGGGTAATAAAACCAGAACACTTGCTGGCAGAAGCTGCACCCGGGACGTGAAGAGCAACAAATTTATCCTCAGTGCTTAATCCAAAGAATATACCGCCTCAGCATGCCGAGTGAAGAAGGCTGGCAAGTTCCTGCTAAACTCTGTTGTATCTTAGACCAGTAGTGAGTCTGCTGTGGTTTCACTAATTGGAGTCGTAAAACCGGCGCATCTGTTGCAAAAATGGATAAATCGAATGGTAATGAGGACGAAGTGTCCCATCAAATTCACGCTCTCTCCCCCACACTAAGCTGAGAGCCAAAGTATGCATGGCTTCTTCTCTACCAAGCAGGGTTATTCCCTATCCCCTCCTATTTCTATATTTCTAATAAACTATTTCCACGGAATATTGCTTTAAAAGTGAAGACTAAACGTACTAAACTAACCCGACCATGACTTTATGGTAATCTTCCATTAAGCCAAAACAGCTCACCTAGCCGAGGACTCCGTACAACGATGACCATTTCTCTCGGGTCTTTCAAAGGTTGAAAAAACTGACTACCACCACAATGGAAAACTCTTTATCCTTTTAATTGCCTCTAAATATTGTCATCTGGCCAAACTATCCAAGAAGGTGTCCGCCATCTTGGCCCCGCTTTGTGCACTAGGGCAGCGCTGCTTGCAGTAGTCGGCAAGGAGTACTTTCACTGACATTTGTCGACTGGGCACGCAAAACCATCGTCACCCCCTTGGGTTCTCATATTCTTTGAGCTGCGCCTTTTTTTTTTAGGCTGACCCTTCAATACGTCTCCCATGCCTCTGCTGCAGTGCAGTAGTCTTTTTAAAGAGCCATAAGCTCGCCCAAGAGATAGCGATATTGATCTATCATCCGTTTGATCGAGTGACAAGTCGAGGACCCCGCGGATGAAATCTAAGCCTTTTGCAATCGCCTCGACTGTCACTCATCGTCAAATTCGAGCTCTTTGTAATCTTAGTACAGGACAGCATTATTGCACCTCTTGTAAGCCTCTTTAGCCTTCCTGTTGGCTTGGGTAATCTCACTTGAGCCCCTGTCGTCGATCTCCCGTATCGCCTCCTCTCGTATCTCTCGTCTTTAGCCCTAGGCCACCCCCATGTTCATATAACATCACTGTCTTCAGCCATGACTTCGCATACTCTGTATCATTCTTCAGGGTATAAAAACTGTGGGAGGTCATGCACCACTTTTCAAGTGGGCAGCATCTCAAAAATCCGATAGACTTACAAATATGTGTCCTTTGCGCTGCTTAAAGTAGCGTGGATTGGTGGTTGCTGTGCAAGATTGCAAGTATTGACAATGTCCTCTACCCTCTTAAGTTTGTGGATAGTTGAACATCCATACTCAACAAACAGACTGAGCTCATCCTGAACACTCATATCGACTCTTCCGGGCTATTTAATCTCACTTGCAAACATTCCCACTACTCTTTCTGCAAGAGTGTTGCCTCTGATGTCACCATGTCCTCTAACCTACCATCCGCTCCCTTCCAAACTCATGCATAGCCCCCTCTCTACTCACCCATCGGCTTAAAGGTATGCAACACGACAAACGCAGAGGAAGATCTCACACATATCATGCCCAATCTGTATCCTCCATAGATACATTAGGAGCATTCGATTGCCAGCCGACTAGCTACTGCTCGCCACAGAGTCCGTACCACATCTCTCGCCCTCACTTAAGCTTCGGCAGTATCTCCCTCAGCCTTTACACTATTCTCTCCTACCGAGCACATCCAACCATACCTCGATATTTACCTCCAACGCCCAGTTTACTCTAAACCAATAGTCCCTAAAATAATAAGTGAGTGATGCGAAAAGTACAAAATAGGCGCCAGCATCCCATTGACATCTGCGCCTCAAGACTTCCTAATAATAACTACAAAATGATCAAAATCTCAATTGCAAATACTGCCTGCCACAAGAACTAGTAAATAATCTCCGAAGCAGGATACTCCCTAATACTCCACTGAACGGCCAAGTATGCCTTTTATTCTACCTCCATTGAAACCAGGCTTTACTTATCCTCAATGTTCAATTGGTCTACATGTATCTGTATTATGGCGCTTATTTAAAGGATATACTACAAATAGGTTATCCTTCAGGGACACCGTCATGTTAAAGCCTAGAGCAGTCCTTTGCATTACAGCAACGTTTCTCGTCTCGGGGGTTGTCGACTGCGCTAATTGCCAGTCTAGTAGCGATCCGTATCAGTTTTTGGGAGCCATGAATCCGTTTGGATTCCAGAATAAAGTAAGAAGCATTTATTGCTGCAAGTGCAATAAGTTCCCATGTAAAAACATACAAACGACCACTGAATGCAATGATTATGGTGGTGCATACTGGTCACATACATCCTGTGAACAAACGTCATAGGCCTACACATAGCCAAAGGATCTACCTTCATGATTCCATAGCTAGGTTATTACCAATAACTCTGAACGCGTTAGTTTGCTTTGACGATGACGTACATCTAGTCTAAATCCACTCCTACACTTTGAACATTTGGTCGCTATCCCCGGTCTTCAATACTTTTATCCTTCTGTCGCAGTTATTTGCCCCCCTTTTTATCCATTTTTTTTTCTCTGAGAAAGTTGATCGATCTGTTCAAACAGGCCAACGACAGGGCTGTCATCTTGATGAGGCCGCTCTCATTGGGGCTAGAGACTATCCAGGATTTGTGTCGGCACTAAAGACCCAAAAATGTCAGAAAAGAAAAAAAAAAAAAAAAAAAAAATGGGGTGTGTGCCAGCCAAGGGACTGTTGTCGTGTTGGTCAGATAGTCTGCTGGTGATAGAAAATTATGAAGAAGGAGGACAGGCTTGGCCTCGGCGCTACTACTGCTAGTTGGCGGATCTACCGCCTTGCCTCTCTTACTGTAGTTCTCATTATATTATTGCTCCATGAGAGTAAGCGTGGGTGTGTATTTGTTTTCTCTTCGTCTCTCAAGGAAACAATAGAGTTATTGTTCCCGCGAGCGTGTATTGTCGCTGAAGTGAAGCTGTATCACTTCTCGCAGCAGGAGGAATTATGGTGCTCATCTTCCTATGCTTCACGTGCCCGCGCCTCACAAAAAAGGGAAAAAAAGAAAAAGAAAAAAAAAATAGGATCCTCACTTCCCCCGCCCAAGATTCACATCGTTGCATTCAACCAAAAGGTTCAAAGGCATCGTAGAACAATGGCCCGACGAATCCCATGGACAATCTCGGCTTCATTGCCAGGAACAATACCCAAGGCTGGTTTTGCACGACCAGAACGCGTACTTTCAACCAGACCCATTTCGGGTGCCCATTTGCCTGGTCGAATGAATGATGCGAGGAATGTTCATTCAAACTCCAAAGTATCTTTCCGCCGTCATTACAAGGACCTGGCCCCGAAACTCTCCAAACTTCCCATCACAAAGCTCTCGCCACTCGGCTGTGTGAGTCAAGGTGCGTTCTTTGTCCACACAAGCTTTCTCAGAGGGCTTACCACTCAAGCTTGTCGCTCAACGCGTCCTCCAACAATACTACACTTTTCGGGTGGAGACAACGAAGAGCAAATGTCACCATTAGAGTACAAAGTACGCGTCGGAAAAGGTAATAGAGTGGTACGACCAGCAATGTTTCTTTGTCTGAAATGTCCATCCAGCTGGCTAGAGTTTCAGCTTCTCAACTTGGACAGATTACTTCCGCTTCATGCCTTCTTTGATTTCACACCATAGCCATCAATACCTTGCGAGACGAGCTACCACAGTTCTTTCAACATGGTTTGAGCAACACGTCTATTTATGCGTCCAACATACGCCTTATTGAAGCCAGTCATACAAATGTTTCCATGCAAGGAAAGGCTATCTACTTTCTTCTCGCGGGCGCTGTTCGCTGGAGCTTCAAGATGTGGTTCCGGGATCTCGAGTTTGAGATACAGTCGATCCGTGTGAATGACCGAGGGGGGCGTGGTTTGAAAGGTCTGGACTCTGGAGGGGATTTTGACAGAGCATCCACCATTACTCGCGCTTCACACAAAAAGGAACAACGCCTACGATTGTGTTCGCCAGGCTCTGTGAGCGAAGATTCAAGCACAAAAATATCTTTACAGGACACTGACGTAAAGTCTCATACAAGCAGTGATACATCTGCTATTGAAGGCGACAGTTTATCCAGCACACGTTTTTCCACGGAAACATCTCTTCATCAAGCAAATGGGTCCCTAGACTCATTTGGAATCACTGGAAACCGGAACAGGAGTGTAGGAGAAGGTCAACTTCAACCTCCCCTTCCTCCCACCACTATAACTGTGCGATGGACGCTGAAAGGCACGACGAGACCATCAGTGGTCCTCACAGCGGCTGGACCTACATCCCCACCTCCATCCTCTTATGAAGGCATCTTTGTGTACCAGTTCAATGATTTTGGGCACATTGATGAGCACCGGATCGAGAACATCATGCCTTCACCAAGCCCAGAGGCAATCCAGCGTGCCTTTGCCTGGTGGGGTTGGCTTATTAGCCGGCCAGGGCGTCCAGCAGCCATAGCCAGTTCACTCAGGACCTCGACCGTTGAGGTTGGAAGACCAGGAGGCACCTCGAGCTCATGAGCTATGTAGCAGTCTCTTTGAACAAAGAGTTTAGGCCAATTAGATAGACAAGCGTAATAGAGACATCTGAGTGGCTATTTTTTTTTTTTTTTTTAACCGTTGGAGGCCGACGAGTGACTTGCAAGTAGAGCACGAGCCTCGAAAAAGGTTAAAAGGACCTCCACCCACATGGACTGTGCTCCATTCCGCATCCCAAACGACCCATTCCATTCCATTAAGCAGCATTGCCTTCCACAGTCGCCACAAGATTGCGCTTCTCTCTCTCTCTCCCTCCTTTTTTTATTGATTTTCTGTTTTGTCTGTGAATCAGACCTGGTGTGTTGCCCACTGTATAGTAGCCTTTGAGGGAGGTTGTTGATTTACACCCTTTTTTTCTCTCTCTTTCCCAGGCCTTACTCTTCTCCTTCTACAACGCATTTTTCTCTGGCTTTTTTTTTTTTTTTTATTTTACTCGACGTGAACAGCCGTAAAACCTCACTAGCTTCGAAAGTGTTCCCAAAAGACTTCATTTGACCGCGCTCAGTCCGATCTCATCAGCGTCGGCTTCGGTTTTCGCAACCGCAGCGGTGCGGAAATATCGACAGAAACCAACAAAAAAAAAAAAAAAAAAAAAAAAAAGGGCGTGTGAGTTAATTATGGCGGCAACGACAGTACCAGCAACTAAAGGACGAAATTATGGTCACGACGAATTCATGGGCCGCCATGCACAACCTGTCAAGGGTCAGTCATCTCCTCCGCTTTCACCCTCTCCTGCACCCGTCATTCTCTCACCTGAACACGGTGCTGGGGGAACGCTCAAATCGAGCGTGGGAAACCAAGACAAACGATCGTTGAACTATGCGGTCCGAACCATGCTTGCTGGAGGCACTGCCGGAATTGCCGTAAGTCCCATTTTTGAAACTCAAAATTTATTGTGCACAGATCCGAAGAATATCGGCCTCACACTACTCTCCCCGTACCAAATTTCTCAGCTATGAAGCCATGGCCCTTTTTTTTTTTTTTTTTTTTTTTTTTTTTTTTGTTTCTTGCACCCTAACACCCTTACTCCCACTTTTGCTGTGTTTGCTAATGGACTTAGGCCAAAACCGCGATTGCCCCGTTTGACCGGATCAAGACCCTCTTCCAAGCAAGCCACCCCCAATACACGAAATACGCCGGTACTTTTTTTTTTTTTTTTTTTTTTCTCCAGGAAGTAGATCAGAACTGGGAAACAGTGGCCCTAGCTCCTCAGCCTAGTACTAACTAGCGCCTTCTGACTGTTTCTTTTGTCTGATAGGAACATTGACGGGCGTGTTCAGGGCAGGATGGGATATCCAAAAGACTGTTGGCTTGCGTGGCCTTTTCCAAGGAAACTTTGCTACTGTCCTACGGATCTTTCCCTATGCTGCCATCAAGTTCATGTCCTTTGAGCAATACCGTCATGTAGGTTGAACCCCTAAGGAGACACTAAACTCGGGATTTCTTTCTTCTTCTTCTTTTTTGTTGTTGTTGTTGCGAGACAGAATGTCCAAGGAAGGTACTAAACGAAACTTTTTTTTCTTGACCAACCGCATGTAGCTTTTAATGCCAACGAGGAGAAGCGAGTCACCTTACAAGAAGTTGGTTGCAGGTTCCCTTGCTGGCAAGTTCACCTTCGATGAATAGTTTCAGGTCACAGAGACCTTTTGCCCACCTCCCCATCTTCCTTAGACTGAAGATCTCGACTAACCTCTGAATGAGCACTCATGTATGAATTGACGGTATAGGCGTCACGGCAGTATTTTTTACATACCCCCTGGATCTACTCCGAGTCCGGACTGCTTATGAAACGAATATTCCACGCTATCGGGATCTTGTTCGTCGAATCTACAACGAACCAGCCGCTCGGAAACACGGAAGCAACCACTTGTCTTCACCATGGATACCCACCTTCAAGATTGCCAATTTTTACCGAGGGTTCTTTTGCACGCTACTTGGTATGATCCCATACGCCGGAGTCGCCTTCTTTACTCACGATATTTTGCAGGATTACTGTCGTGACAACATTCCCTGGACAGTGATGCCCGTCCAACCTCAGCTGAGCAATGTAGTCGCCGACGACGATGACCCTATTCGTCCAAAGTTACGTACTGTCGCAGAGCTGATGTGTGGAGGTATTGCTGGTGCGGCTTCCATGACGGCTGCATATCCACTAGAGGTGATACGACGGAATATGCAGATTGCAGGAGCACTCAATCCAGATACGTTTGTAGGTATGTGGGATACCTGTAAAAAAGTCTATTTGACGCGAGGATTCCGAGGTTTTTTTATTGGTCTGAGCATCGGGTACATGAAAGTAACGCCAATGATGGCGTGTTCATTTGCGTCGTATGAAAAAATGAAGTCGTGGTTAGCACTCTGAGAAAAGGCCAATAAAGCCCTCGAATTCAAATTCAGTTGGCTGTGGGCGAAGTTTCTGTAGAAGGAAGATTCTTTCATTCTTCTCTTGCAAGCTCCCCCCCCCCTTTTCATAGCTGTTTTCAAATCGACTGGACCCACTGTTTATTTATCTCTTCAAGTCTAGTTGGGAGTCTTAACATTTGGTCTTCCTGATGGTTTCCATGAGCCGCCAATGCTACTATTGATCCTGGTGCCACCACCGAAGCCTGCTATCTATTGTAAACTTGAAGGAATGAAAAAAAAAAGATCTTTTTTACGTAATGGTCAGTGTCATCCAAAAGGGCCAATAGCGCAACCATACACTTCCTTGATGCTTTACCCACAAAACAGTGGAGGTCTACTGCCGCCCGGGTACGACAGTCCCGCAACGAGGCGAGTCGGATCTAAAAGATCGTTCTCATCGCTCACCTCCCTTCAAAAGAGAAGGTCGATGAGACATCAAGAGTGCTACACCATCCGGCTCCCGAAGGAGAGGGATGAGGGTCGTGGAGAAAATGGGCCTGTGCACCAGGGTCCATACTCATGTACCCGCAGAGCAAACCCGAGCCACAACGGATACAAGGCCAAGAGCGCCTCCGCTGCTACGAACGGAGAGGTCATAGAAGAGGCTGCAAACCCTCCCGTACCCAACGCCTTAACCCATCCACCGAAGAGCATGGAACAAGCTCAATCTCTCGTGAGAAGTAGGTCCCAGACGGACGAGGTCATATGGAAAGGAAACCCTTCATGGACCCACGAGTCTGACGGTGGACCGGCCAAGAGATGCGATATCGCAGAGCTCCGAGAGGCCTGTTGGCCCAAATCCCAAAAAACGCCTGAAAAAAATGGACCCAGCTCCATCACATTCCAGGACCTGTACACAACGTCGCGCCTCCTCTCGAAGGTTGAATGACTGGCTACCATTACCTTAAATTAGAACTGACACGGTGGTCGCTGGCATCGAGTAATGTGAGAGATGAGAGAAACAGAGCAATGGAGGACCTCTCACATTGTTTTTTTTTTTCTCTTTCTCTCACACACCCATATCTCTCGCTCGTCACTATGACATAGAACTGTAGCAGTGTGAAGCAGAGCGTGGGAGCGGGAATGAGAATGAAGTGTGGAGAGAAGAAAGGAAAGGAAGGAAAGGAAGGGAGTGCTGTGCACTAGTCCAATGGCGGCAAAAAAATATAGTCTAAATGACTCGTCACAAAGTCGGTCAGTCAGTCAATCCGTCAGCTAGCCAGACAGGCAGGCAGACAGACAGGCAGGCAGACAGACAGGCAGGCAGGCAGCCCTTTGCCTTGTGGAGAGAACAGTCTTTAGCAATCGCTACCACCATCCTCCTCATTTGCCCCTTCCTGCGGAATCAAGAAATTAGCGTGAATTGCCATGGTTTGGGCCTCATTTACCGACCAGTCTCAAGATGAACTATTCAGCATTAGGATAATAGTGAGCAATCAAAATGGTCGACATTACAGTGGCCATCTCAGAAGAAGCATCAACACCTTTGCCAACGACTTTTTTTTTTTTTTTTTTTTTTTTTAGAGAGAGAGAGAAGCGAGGCGTTCTTCGACTGCCATATTTCACTTCTCTTTGACAAGCCAATTTTGTTCTCCATCTCGTTTTCCTCCTCTCTTCCTTCCCTCATTCTCTCCGCCCTATCCTTCTTCCTCCTCTTCCACCTCTTCATTCACCTCCACAACGGGAGCGACTAAAAAGGTGGCATGGCACGAGTCGTTGATCAGCCCTGAGGAAGAAGAGAATCCTTACTCGCTCACGAGGAAAATATTCGCCCACAAAGATCCGCTCCAGAAAAGCTCGAAAGAGAAGGTTTGGATATCACTCATATTTAGGCTCAGGATAATTAAGCTACAGAAAGTGTTGACGCAAAGTTGAAATAGACGAGGCGCTTCTTCGACATCATGCTACTGGCTTTCTTGCAACAAAAAGGAACATGGGGGTAAAGATTCCTTGTTGACCACTCTCAAGGATAGCATCCGCACCTTGTTGGAGAATCTCGCTCACTTTACTGCTACCAGGCGCCGCCAATCCAATCTTTTCCAACAGTCGCACCATCCACGTAGTGATGGCACGTCCAGGAGTCGTTGTCCTGAGAACCGTACAGTAATCCCAAAAGGTGTTTGCAGTACGAATTTCTCCCGCCAAAGGATAGTACCACTTGATCCTATCCTCGTTCTGAGTTCTATCCTCTGCTCGTTCAACAATAAAACCGACATTTTGGAGGGCCTGGATACACTCTTGGATGGTCACCAACTTGGAGACACCATTGCCAATCTCTATACCACGGACAATGCGTTGATGTTCAGGATTGGTGGGATCATACCTATCAGTCATCAGCCATTCATAGCACCCAAAGACTCCGCCTGGCTTCAGAACTCTGAAAGCCTCTCCATAAACACCCTCGAGACTCGACGCATGGACTGTGGCCTCAATAGCATAACATCCATCAAAAGTACCATCTTGGAACGGCATCTTCATAAAGTCCCCCTTAATGAACTGACTCTTCTTGTCCAAATCCGCTAGGACTGCGTAACGTCTGGCGCGGTTGATCTGGTAATCATTGTTGTTTAGTCCTGTGATGTGTGCACCTGTAAAGTGCCCAATCTCGCGTGCGGGACCCCCAACCCCGGATCCAATGTCAAGAATTCGATGATGGGCCTGAACTTGCATATTCGCTGCGAGGTAGTGTTCATGTCGGGCGATCGCCTTTTGGAACGGCTCTCCAGGATGGAATCGACAAAAGTGGAACGAGGTTCCCCAGGCGTACTATCGTAGGAAGCAATAGTAATTCGCGGTCAATTTTTTTTTTTTTTGATTGAGGAAAAGGAAGCCTAGTTTAACACACTAGAGTTCCGCCGTGCATACTCGGGTCAACATGACCTTGAACGAAACAGAAAGCTCGACCAACGATTCTGCCTGAATCGCATTTGTCTAGCCCTCAGTTGGATGGCCACTTTTTCCCTGTCTATTCTCCCATCCCTTTCCCTTGTTGACGCACTCTTTACGTGTCTCCTTTTTTTTTTTTTTTTTTTTTTTTTTTTTCCCACAACAAAATACTTCAGTCCTTTTCCCTCGTACGAGAGTGTAACTCCTGCATGCATGTGGTCCTCGATGACATTTCTCGAACAGTTGCACTTTTCCCTCTTTTTCCCATCCAATCCAATCCAAAAAAAAAAGATTCGCACGAGGCTCCACACCGAAAACTACCTCTTCGAGTATTCACCTCTTGGTCATTTTTTTAACCTCTTGGCCTGAAATGATGATACAAATCAAACCAGCCGCTACAGTGTAGTAATACTAATTAACCAACACTCTCAACGAAAGATACCCACTTTGGAAAACAAACACTCACACATACAAAAAAAAAAAAAAAAAGATAAGTTGAGAAAACTGTGCCCAAAGATTGTACCATCGAGCTCTTTACCTCATAAAAGTCGGTTGCAAGGTCATAGAACTGGTTAGCAACGGACTTGTAAGCGTCCACACGATCGTTTTTCTCTTGCTCTGTCTCGTTCTCAGGCTTATCTGATTTCCAGTTGAGAAGGTAATCTCCAACGACAGTCGGTTGATACGATCTATCCTTCTTGTTCAACTTGGATATGAAGGAATCTCGGTGATGTTCCTCGCTCCAGCTGTTTCCATGAAGTGTCTTAGATAACAATAGGTCCTCCTGTTCCTGACGGCCCGCATCAACCGAGGGTGAGACTGTGGGTGCCATGTGGGATAAGCGGAGTGTAGTGCTCAAGAGCTAGGAGTGAGTACACTGTGAATGAACAGAAGAAAGAAAGTGTAATTGCTAGAAAGAAAAAAAAGGGCAAGCGTAGAGACCAGAATGGTAATAACGACGACAAAGAAGTGGGCTTGGGTCTAGTTCTTATTTATCAGTCAAGTTCGTCTTGCCACCTCAAGGAGTGACTAACAAAAAAAAAAAAAAAAAAAAAAAAAATGGCTTGTCAGGGCAGTGAGTTCGACTTTATGCATGACTTGCAGGGATCAAGGAGTGGGTGCTCTCATGTCCCGCGCTGCTTTCCGCTTTCCGCTTTGTGTATTACCAGTGAGGCTTCAACTATCCAGTCAATTGGTCCTCGTTGATGTAGTCGCAGACCCTCCATGCATAACACATGGACCTTGCATATCATCCATGACAGCCGCTCCCGCCTTCTCTTTTCTAGGAGCAAAAAAAAAAAAAAAAAAAAAAAAAAAAGGTAGTACTAAGATGTTTTGTCCTTGACGCACTATAATGCTGCTTCTTGCCACCCGTCTTACCAAATACAAGAAAATTTCTAATCACACACCGGTGAGTTATCTGTGGTCGAGAGTCGCGGCTTTCCAGAGAGTCTAGTGCTGGAACGAATGAGAAGGTGAATACAGATGAACGCCGAAGGATCGACAAGAGACTAGAGGCACGCTAGATTCCCTGAAAAGGTAGTAACGCCAAAGTGTATTTGTGAGGGTGTTCAACCCACTTAGCGGAAGATAGTAAAAAGAAGAAGAAAAAGAAAGGATAATCATCCGAGTCAGCTCAGCCCTTGTCTAATCATGCGCACGCTCTTTCTCTTTCCCTTAAAGAACCAGACCGGCCCTCTCTCTTCCTCTTTTTTTGGGCCTCTTTCTTCTGCTAGTCTGCCCAAAGGTGCCTTAGGATGATTCTGACCCATATTTATTCTCATTGTATTAGTTATCTTTAGTCTTCTGGAGCCTAGGCTGCTTATCATTTAGTGAACAAAGCACTCAACTCCTGTCCTAGGGCCGGTCATGAGAGAGAGAAGGAGGGGGTGGAAGGGACGAAAAGGCAACTGTTATATTTTAGAACTCTGTATCGAGAGCTTTTGGTCCAAATTCAATTGATTTGGCATAAAATTGTGAACAAGTAGAGACCACACTCGCCGCCGGATCTACTTTTCTTTTTCTCTTCCATCTCTTACAACCTAACAAAGGCTCACATCAAGAGAGTGTCCTGTGGCATTCCCGCCTCCTCCTCCCTCCTCCCTATTCCCATGATCGCCTACACACCATTTCTATTCAAAGGACTGTCGACTGAGTGAGCTACCATGAACAGGGTGGAACTTGGTAGTCTTTTTCTCTCTTTCTGTAGTTTAGTTCTATGGTCGATCTCGTTGAAGGAGGGAAAGACTGTGATTTTCGTTTTTTGCTTTTGATCTTCGTTGGATAAGCTAAACAGGTGAGGATGGACCCAGTTTACGTGTTCAAACTAATGGTCCAAAATACTGGGCCAAGATAGTGAGAGACGAGGAGGATCCCCCCTTCTCCCTCTCTTCCCTTTTCCGAGTTCAGCGACTGGGAAAAGGAGATGGTATCAACTTGCACGTCAATGCAACCGAGTAAAAAGGGAGAAGGACGGAGGGGGGGATTGGAGATGGAGGGATCCGTTTTCCCACTAGTTGCAATTCAAAAGGAAAGAGAGAGATGGAGAAGATAGCCGCGCCTTTTGTGAAGGGGGCGGGATACATGGATTGAACGTCAGAAGCCCGGACAATGTTTGCTTCAGGGACTCTGCTCCAATTGCTCCCTTCTTTCCCTCTCTTCCTCTCCACTGCCAAACAGATTGTTCCGACTCGTGGGGGCTCAGATTAGTTAATATTGCCTTTTCCTTGTCTGGATGCTTAAGTATGATACGTTGACCAAGTTGCTGCAAAGAGCTCGGGTTACTTGAATGAAAGAAGTTCTTGTTTTTTTACTAATTTTGTGTCGAAAACAGGAGATTAAACAAAGGCAACTCCAACGCGCACCGAACCACAACCCATCAAGAAAAGGCTAGGGAGTGCCTAAACGAGTTCGTTTCCGTGGCTAGATCAACACATCGTGTTTATCCACATGCAACTTTTTGATACACTCAAAGAGCTTCACGGGCAGTCCTCAACACCCAAAACCAAGCAGTATCAAAAAAACGACCACATATTATTCTCCATTATCTCTGATGTATTATGCATTTCAAAAGAGGAAGCTGGCTGCTATGTCCACATTTCCTCCTGCCGCATCTAAAGCAGCAATGACTTCTGCTCGACTGGCTCCCAAGGATACTAGTGCCTGTATACTGGACTCGGGGTGCTTGGCGGGCTGTGTCGAGGGAATAGTTGAACGTTGAGCTGAGGTATTGGTTCCAGCAGCCATCGGTCCTGGATTTGTAGCTCCAGATCTCACTGTGCCCGTCTGGGGTGCAGAACCGGAGCCTACAGACAACTGTGACATGGGGCGCGAGATTGAACCCAAAGAAGGCGTTTGAGCTACCGTTGATCCGGGCATTGTCGAGGATGTTGATTTAGGAGTTGTTGATGTGGTCGCACTAATATCATGAGAAGCGCTGTTGTTGTTTGTAGGCACAGTCCCGCCGATGCTTGCAATCTCCTCAGGCGTCAGTTCCCCTGTGGTCTTTGCACTGGCAGGTAGCTCGTGTTCCGACAAAAACCGCACCTCGGTGCCATTAATAACAAGACAGTCTTTGGCCAAATCGATCTGTGCCTGATGACGTTTCAGCATATCGAGGCCAAAGAGAAGATCTACGCCCTTGCCCTAGAAACAAAGAGGATGAAACATTGTCAAAGGTGTCAGAGATGACGTCTACTTATGAACCATTGCTTTACCTCGCCACTCTATAGCAGAGAAATGCTTACCTCCATGATTGTGAAAGAACAGGCCAAGAAAAGATCTTTTCCAACACGGATTTGTGCACTGTGTACACGTCCCAGAATCTTTGCAACGCCGACACCCCGAGCAATACCAGCAAATCGCCTATCTACTAGTCGCATAATCCCACAAGCCTCTGCACACTCAGGACTCACTGAAACAAAAAAAAAAAAAAAAAGGGGAGAGAGGAAGAGAGCACCTGTTAATCCAAACGCAGAGATTCAAAAGGTGCCCGAGATTCTACATTTCAAGGAGATGTATCCCAAGCTTACTTATGGTTGCTTGTGCACCCGAATCAACGAATGCCTTCACAGGGTGTCCATTGACTTCGACCTCGATATAGAGCATTGTCACCCTACCAAATGACTCTGGATTGTACTCCAATGCGGCTTCAAGGTTCGCTGCCACGTTCTCGAGCCGGATGGCCTCTTCGATCCTGGCTTGTGCTTCGATATCAAAAGGATTCGCGTTCAACGCTGCCTATAGGGGCGTGTGTGAAAAGTGGGAAAGAACCGAACGTGGGATTTAACACCAAGTATAATAATAACAATCAATTTTCTGTAGGGCCACACACATGAGCGTGCTCTTCAAGCGTGGGAATCCATGCTATGCTCGGGTCGGGACCCTTTTTGGCCAGGAATAGAGCAAGGCCATTTGTCGTCCATTCCGTATGTTGCTTCGGTACATGGACTTTTTGTACAGACAGGGAAAGAGTAGAGCCTGAACTAGATGATTGAATATGTCAAGAAGACAGCGGGAAAAGGGAGGGAGGAGAGGGAGGAGAAGAGGAGGAGGAGGGAGAGGAGGGAGAAGGTGGGAGGTTTGGCAATGACTCTTACAATCTCTCTATTTCGTGTCGTTTCAGCTTTCCGACGTTGCTCATCAAGCTCCTGAATCATATTGTGGAATTGTGAAGGATTGTTAACGGCTGCTTCAGCCAACTCTGGCTGTCTCTATTAGAAAGAGGAAACAAACAAACGAGGAGCCGATACCACATTAGCAAGTTCAACTCGAGGGTTAACAGTCCTACTAACCTTCACTCCCATTGCAATGCACAGAAACTAAGCCGTGTCCAAGAGAAAGAAAGCAAGAGAGAGAATGACAAAGAAACGTAGATCAAGAGAATAAGGACTTGCCTCACGCAACTGCTGGAGTAAAGGTGGGTCGCTCAGAACGTGTTGTCGGATCTGCTCTGCGTTATGTGGATCGGCAGGACTTTGACTGATCTGTCCGGGATGGACTTCTGGTCCAGATCTTGGAAAAGCGCGATTCATGGCCTGAAGTTGCTGTTGCATCTGCGCAAAGGGTAACTGTCGTCGTCGCCGCCTCAAAGCTAGAATGTCATCCTGCACAACATTGTTGGCTTGTAGAGTTGACTTGGGATCGGTAAGCTCCACGCTGTTGTGAAAGATCATTTGTTCGTCCGCTGGAATATTGAACTATTGAACCCTCCCCCAATTTAAACAGTAACAAGAGAGAGAGAGTGAGTGAGTGAGTGAGAGTGAGAGAGAGAAAATGACAGCGTCCGTCAGCAACAACAACAACAACAACAAGTGTTTCGGGGCGAGTTGTAGACAAGGAACAGGGGCATCATTACGTCGGCCTCGAGTAGTGCTTTGACATTCTCGAGCTCAATTTGCGAATCAAATTCAAGGGGATAAATGGTGCCATTCTCTGTTAGAATTGAGACGCGCATTCTTTTTCTTCCTCTTCTTTAGACTCTCAAGAGATGCAGAGTGTGGAGTGGATGAGAGAAAGATGAAGAAATTATAAGAGCGGATTGGCGCGTGAGAATGAACTGTTCCAACAGGGAATGGTGAGAGGAGTGAGAATGGTGGGAAACAGGACGAGAAGAGTAGAAGGAGTGACAGAGAGAGTAAGAAGAGAAAGAGAGACAGAGACAGAGAGACAGACAGGAAACAGTCCAAGCAAAGAAGAAGAAAAAAAAAAATCTCGCCGTCCCACTGGTTGGTGTGGACGCGCTTGCTCCAACCCACCCCACCCCTCACCACCAGTTTAAGCTCGCCCGTCAGGTAATGCATGGTTGGTGCAAGGTTTCGAGAGCAAACAGTCTCTCTCCTCTTCCTCCTCCTCTTCCTCCTCCTCTTCCTCCTCTTCTTCTTCTCTTCTCCAGAGTCACAACAGTACTCGTGCATTATTTATTCGTTTTGCAAGCACAAAAGGAAGCAGGCAGTCGTTCTCTGCCCTCCTCCCCCTGAAAAAAAAAAAAAAAAAGATCTGTGCCCAACAAACACAGGCAATTGCCGAGCATAAAACAATAAATAATATCCCACTTGGTCATTTCCTCATCTCTCTTTACCCATTTTTCAGCACTCATGTAGCACCACAATGAACCATTTCTCTCCATTTTCTCTCAATCCATCTGAGAATTTTGTGGACAGCAGTTACTTGGCGAGAGGCGGGCGAAGCCAAGTTGCTGGCAAGCCCATTCCTTCTTGGGCGCCGGTTGTTCACGAAGTAGCATATCTTTCAGGAAAATCAATGCCCGCCCCAATAAGTCGTTCTGAATGCATTCCCTGCCGCCAAAATTTGAAAAGAAAAAAAAAAAACTGTGTGCTATATGGATGACGGTATTAGGCCGGCACTTACTCCGTTCAACGCCCTGCAGAATACATGACAAGTATACTTAACAGAGATCCAGCAGCACATGGAGCCTTCAAAACTCGTGAAAACTGGGCTGCTGCCGCCTTTGCTTCTCTGTTTAGTAAGTACCAACAGGAGTAGGGAGCCTTTCTTACTCAGCCTAGCAGCGCACATTGAAACATGCCAATCTACGGAAAGACTGCCTCTTTCGGAGCTATACAAGAGCTTGCAAATAGTAGGATGGGTAAGGAAGAGGAATCTTCAATATCATATCTTTTTGCTCATCTAGTTGAGAAACGTTAGCATAAATGGGAGGTTTTGGGCAGCACAGGACTACCACCTATAAACAATGAAAAGAGCACTGTCATGATTTCGATTCTGCCTTTGACACTGTCCTCTTCTTTTTTTTTTCACACACGCACACACACAGAGAGATCCGTTTCTTTCGTTTCTTTCCGGTAGCGCCATAAGATCGATTTCTCAGGACAAAGTCAAAGAAGATATATGGTTAATGATGAATGGCCACACGACCCGGGAGACTGCACAGCGACTTAAAATCTCAAAGTCCTCTGCATGAAGGATTCGTTTCGAGAACAGAGAGAGCATGAAGGAAGACAAAGGCGTCGTCTCAGAAAGATAGAAGCGAAAACGGTGGAACACCTTAAGGTGGATATGAAAAGGGGCAAGCTCAAGACATCTATCGAGGCGATGAAGGAAGCCAATCTGTTGATCCCGCAGCCTGTTTTTGTCACTACAGTTCGACAACATCTCCGAAAGGCTGGAGTTTACGCAAAGACATACAGCAAGGGTAGTTAGTCGGATGAGCAGAGTAGGATTCACATAATCGGCTCTGACGACGACTTCTATAGGATTGAAAACTGACCATTCTATGCAGGGAACATCGTTCGGCGTTGAATCTGTATGGACCATGCTTATTATAGGCACGGGCTTGGATACTGCAGCAGCTCTTACATTCAGGTAATGTAAGAGGATTTGCCAGATGTAATGTCCGCAAGGAAAAATTAGAAATTATGGCTACATATCCTCCCAAAGAAAAGTGAAATCAGGAGCCACACCACCCCGGTGTTTCTTTTGAGTGCTAAACACGACAAAATCGCACCAATGTCAAAAAAGCGATCGTTATTTTGGCCATGGTCTCCCATGAATGGGAACAGATGAGCTCCGTATGATTAAAATAGAAAACACTTTCTTCGCGTATATTGACACTACTATCCACAATCAAATATTCTACTTGACTTGGTAGAAAAACGACTCAATTTCAATTTACAAATTGCTTAGTAGCTGATGATGGCACGAATGCTATTACAAGAAAAAAAAGTCAAGATAGGACAGCGAGTTAGTATGGCACGCCCTTACAAAGAAAAAAAAAAAAAAAAAAAAAAAAAAAAAAGGATTCAGCAAAATCGTAGTCGAGATTCATTTACCAGTCGCCGTCATGCATAACATCGAAAGCCTTGTTGATGTCATCAAGACCAAAGTTGTGGGTAATGAACTCGTCAATCTTGATCTTGCCAGTCAAATAGTCCTGGACAAGACCAGGGAGCTCAGTGCGGCCCTTGACGCCACCAAAGGCCGACCCGCGCCAGACACGGCCTGTGACCAACTGGAAGGGACGAGTGGCAATCTCCTGACCAGCGGCAGCAACTCCGATGATAATGGACTCTCCCCATCCCTTGTGACAAGCCTATGAAGAAGGTAAACCCAAAAGATGTATCCACGCAGTACTGTTAGTCATCTGGCAAGTCGTCTTTCAAACATTGCGAAAAAAAAACATACCTCCAAGGCAGCACGCATAACGTTGACATTGCCAGTGCAGTCAAAAGTGTAGTCCAGACCGCCATCGGTGATTTCAACCAAGTACTGCTGGATGGTCTTTCCAGCGGGAAGCGCCTTCGAGTTGACGAATTCAGTGCATCCCATCTCGCGAGCCAACTTCTCCTTCTTGGTGTTGATGTCAACACCAATGATAACCGAGGCACCAGCCTGCTTTGCACCCTGGACGACGGAGAGACCAACACCACCGAGACCAAAGACAGCAACGCTGTCGCCCTTCTGGACCTTAGCAGTGCGAGTAGCAGCACCATAACCGGTCGTGATACCGCATCCCAACAAGCAAACCTTCTCTAAAGGAGCCTCCTTGGAGATCTTGGCCACAGAGACTTCGCAGACAACGGTGTACTCACTGAAAGTCGAGCAGCCCATGTAGTGGAAGATTTGCTTGCCGTTGCAGGTGAAGCGAGAGGTACCGTCAGGCATCAAGCCACGTCCCTAAGCCAGGAGATGTCCGCGCGAAATTACGTTAGTAATCGGGGGCGTCGGTCGCATTGGAGCAAAGCGGAGAAGAAAAAAAGAAAAAAAGGTTCTGTACAAAAAAACGAGTACAATGACACGATCTGTTCTGTCCAAAAAACAAAAGGGAAAAAGAGGTGTGACCTGACCTTCCAGATCTACAAAGCTAACTTCGCCTCAGTGCGCTTACCTGGGTCTCGCGAACCTTTCCGCAGAGGTTAGTCTTGCCAGACTTGCAGAACTTGCACTCACGGCACTCGGCAGTGTACAAGGGGATGACGTGGTCACCGACAGCGACGCTGGTCACTCCCTCACCCACAGACTCAACAATTCCACCACCCTCATGTCCAAAGATGACAGGGAACACACCCTCAGAGTCTAGTGTATAGCAGTTCAACGAAATGGGTGTGAGTTGGTGCCATGGTTCGACAATAGGGCAAAATCAACGATGAGTAAATCACTAGCATTTTCTCATACCGGCTCCAGAAAGGGTATAGGCATCGGTGTGGCAACTATGTGGTATGTAGTGTGTGATTAGTAACCTAGCAAGACTTGAGCTCTCAAAGAGTGTCCAGCACCATTGATCCACCTACACTCCAGTGGCAACAATCTTGATGCGGACTTCACCGGCCTTGGGAGGAGCAACCTCGACGGTCTCGACACCTATTTGAAAAAAAGAAAAGAAATGAAAAAAGGGTACAGTTAAGTCTTGACTGTGGTGTATTTTCGAAAAGATCGCGCTTTTTCTCTCACTCTCTCAGTGGACGTACTCAAAGGCTTGCCAGCTTCCCAGGCAATAGCAGCGCGGCAGGTAATGGGCTAATGATGTTCCACGACGGGTAGGAAAAAAAAAAAAAAAAAAAGAGTCATTAGACTCCCTGTGGACCATCATGACGCGTTCCTTGATGGCAATGATCCAGCATCCATGCCATGATTCACACCTTTCCAATAGTCGACATGATGAGATGAATGATACGGATAAGAGTTGTAAGAGAGAGCATCTTGCTCGCTCCCTACCTTTATAACAAAAAAAAAAAAATCTTTCCGTGTCCTCCGTGACTTGCGCGGGTGAGTGAATGGAGTGGATGGAGAAAAACCACGAATCTCCGGTCCCCACTTTCACACGCTCTTTCACTCCCTTCCGCTCGCACTCGCTCTCTTCCTCTTCCCCGCGTCTCGACATTCCATCCCTCCGCCCATTTTAGTGCCTCCATGGCACTGTACACGAGAAGACCCATGGTTCAACTTTTTGTCTTTCTCTCATATCTTGCATCCGCAATCTGTTCTTATCCAAACAAGTGAGACCAGGCAGGGTTTGTGCGAGACAGCATTTTGTTCAATTCGATGTCCCAGTCAAGGGCCAAAATGGATTTGCTCAATTCTCATCCGCTCTTTTTTGGAGCTAAAAAAAAAAAAAAAAAAAAAACTCGGTCTTGCCACAGCTAGGCTTTAGGCAAAAGTAGGCCAACGGTGTACGGTGTCATTGCCCCTTCTGGAGATCTGATGTAATAGACCTATTCTTTGTATCACCTATCCAAGAAATTCATATCAACCTATCCCTTTGATTTTGATCCGCACAGCAGAAACTGTGTATGCTCGCGATGACAACATTCTCTACAAGAGAGTAAACACAGACTTTGTACGATAAAATGATACCTTTGTACTAATTGGCAAGTCTATTAAACGAGCTGATGAACTGGCTGCACTAGACATAGTGCAACCCCAGTTTGCATACCCTAATCACCCTATTCTCCCGACGAAAAAAACGCCCCGGATTAGGATACGGACCCCAATTTCTAAAACATCTATGACCGATATGCTGAATCGTAATGCCACCTGGCTTCCGATCACAATTGATGGATTTGGGGTTACGTTTACCCTTGTTAAAGTCATTGTCCATCGACCAGGAGACCAATTTCCTACTCTACCCAGTGAATCATGCGATCGAGACTGGGGGTTTTGCGAAATGGATCAAGTACGAAAGGATTCTCAGTTTATAGCGCTCCTCATTTCACTGTTTACCATGGCTAGGGAGACAGATCTCAGGGGGTCGAAGACCTTTTTTTTTTTTTTTTTTTTTTTTTTTTATTTTATCTATAGGACTAGGACTCACAGCTTTTATACATAAAAAAAGTTTGTGTACATTGCACTGACGTCAAAGGCTCTCCTTTCCACAGTCGAGAGAGTGCTAAAGTGCGTTGCACTTTCTATCTATCTTTCTGATGGTGGTTTACCAAACACTATCTCCTCCACTCTGGTCAAAATAACCTGCATCTCCACCACTATCCATAAAAAAGTCCCCACCGCCACCACCCTGATCAAAGAATGCTCCACTGTCTCCGAAATCTCCTCCACCTCCTCCATTCTGATCAAAGTAATTCGTGTTCTGGTCGATATAATAGTTATTCACTTCTTCATGGTTCCCAAGTTGGCTGCCGATTAATGTCCCTGCGAGCAATCCCGCAGCGCCTCCCATTGCGCCTCCAACGGCCATGTTTCCCATACCTGATCGCCCTCCTCGACCCATGCCTCCACTGACTCCATTGTTGTACCCATTGTTGTACCCATACCGAGCCTGATTGGTATTTCCATAGTTTGTATTGCCGTAGTAGGCGTTGGAGGGCTGACTCATGGGAGGGTAGCCTCCACCAAACTGACGTTGATAGGCAGACAGGTCCTGTTGATATCGACTCATTTGATTCTGGAAGGCGGATGCATCGCTCGCACCTGCTATGGGGCCTCTGGGGTGCTCCCATTGCCGCTGACCTGTCATCTGGTTTATATAAAAGAGTCGTTGGCTTTGAGGATCAAACTGACAGATCCTATGAGAATTGATATGGCAGATAGTAAAAATTAAAAAAAAGGGTAAGCAACAGCTTTCCGGGGCCATCCATTGGCAATGCTTGCTGGTTGGTGTAAACTTACCATCCTGCAGGAAGGTCGTAAGATCGTGGTGTTGGCATGATGGGCGGAGGAGGGGCGTTTCTGTGAACAGTGCTGCCGCTGGAAAGACCTGACGAGCTCATACATGAGCCCATGGTGATTTACCGTTTTTAGCAAAAGAAAGCTGTTGAGAGAGGAACTGGGGTGTGGGGTGGAAAGGGCCTGGAGTGTAGGAATCTGTAAGCGTATGGGAAAGCGAGGTGAACGGAACAAGCGGACAGTTGGTTGAGAGAAAATAAAGGGCGAGAAACTAAGAAAAAGAGTGAGAGAAAACGGTTGAAGGGTCGAATGAAGAAATGAGCGTGGAGAGAAAGAGGAGGGGAGAATGTGTGTGTGTGTGCATGAGATGAAAAAAGACGTTTTAAGGCTACAAGGGCCGCTCTTTGGCACACTCTTCTTCTTGGCTCCTCCATGAGGTCAAGCTACTCTTGAGGTCCTCCTATTCGCTCCTTGTTATCGATATGTAATGGCCAAGAGAAAATTCGCTCAGAGCCTCTGCGACTTTTTTTTTCTTGACTCGTTTCAGATTCCTGTTCCAATCTCCGTACGTCAAGGGCTGCCCGAGTCGACCTCTTAGTTCCATTGACTCTGTCAACAGATGTCATTTCTGAACAACTTTAGCCACCATTTGGGACCATCTCTCTGGTCAGCCTTCCCAAGCCGCACCCTCTCTGCAACTCGTTCCAGGTTTCGACTCATGTGATCTCCCTACTCAGAAACTATCCTTGACTGTTAAGCTACTCTTCTGACAAAGGTGGAGAGAGAAAAAGCAGGCTATGCACACTACATTATTGAGATCATTCAAATGGATAATTTACACAAAGCAAGGGAGAAGCGAGAGAAATGTGGCGAAGTTAATTGAGCCCAAAGCAGGCCAGGGCACAATCGAACCTTACTCCTCCTATTCAATCTGGGTGTACCTTAGCAGAATCCCATCCGGAGGCCCCAGATTATTTTCTGAACTACAATTATATCGATTAAAAAGTGCAGCAATTCGATCTAGTGTACCTCCCTTATACTTAGACCTACATATCCATAACCTCAATTCCTCTACCAGTCAAGCTATCTACCACATCCACCCCAGTATTGGCGCCTCAGCATTCAGCCCAATAAATTCCCATTGTTCTTAGACACTCAAGTTCCAGTATCTGTATTGGTGAAAGGGTTATCATGAAGGCAATTGGCTCCTCGCAAAACGATGGCATTACGACATTGGACAACAATCCAGCTCTTCAATCTGTCAAGAATCCCCGAGTTTACTCGAAAAGACGACTTTTAGAAAAAGCTGGGAGCAAAAAGATCTGGTTGAATGGCCGGCTGATTCGGAAAGAGAGAAATACAATAACTTCTAAATATGCGCGAAAGCCTGTGACATCCACGAAGAGATTGCATTATAGATTGACGCGCATGTCAAAACCAAGTGGAAGTCTGAGGGAGCTCAGTAACACATCCAAGCCATCGAGATGGAGTACAATAAAACTAAGAGCTTATCGAGGAGAGCCGGCAAAGGCAACAATGGAGAATTAACGCTAGAAGGGAGGAGACAAGGGATTTATCCTTACTAAAAATGTTGCGAGCTGGAGGTTGGAAAAGGCTGGCACAGCTTCTTTCAATGGATACCATAGTCCACTGACACTTGCATACTTTTATGAGAGATCTATTTATCTATTTAGAGGAACATATCCCTTTTCTTTCTTGCACTTACTGAGCTCTACCTCACCAAAATAGCCACAGAACAGGGATTAGATAAAATCGCCAATATCAAAGCCAGTCTCGAACCCTGTTGGCCCTGCCAGACAGCCCGGCTAAAGGCCTTTGGTGGTGAGGCGATGCTATCAAAAGCGCAGAATTGTCCTCCAGGGTGTCAGAGGTGCCGTACCACTACCAGGGCCCAAGTCTGTCATACAAATGGTTGATGAAGATCGTGTTCTCGCCATCTCTGGAGCAAGATCAAGATGGTCCAATGAGTCTACGTGTCACCTTGACCACTTTCACCAGCAGAGAGTTGCTTTAGAAAGTGACAGGACTGGTTCCAGGTTTCACTATTAGTGAACTCTAGAGATACCGATGCCCCCCTCACTTGTCGGTCTTTTCCCTCTCACCTGTCGTCCTTGGATTAAGACCCATTAGTAACATGTGAACCTTTGCACATACAATCCGTACAAACGCGCCCCGGAATACTCCTTTAGGAGGAGAGAAAGACCCGACATCTAAGGATCAAAAAGCAACGTCGTTTTGAACGCTTGGCTGCCACAAGCCAATTTATTCTTTCTTTTCTCTTCTCGTCTTTACCACATCTTCTTGTAGAAGCGGCTCATGTAGTTCTCCTTTGGAATGACCTGGAACCACTGGCGTCTATCACTAGGGGCCAGTGGTTCAATGGTGACAGGATTGCCGTGACCTTGAGTTGCGAAGAAGAGACGGTCTCCACCAGGCTGGATCTGAGCGACCCTCAAACCCCCCCAATGATCTTCCATGAAAAAGCTCAGGGGAGAAGCCTGGTCGAAGGAAGGAACGATCACAACATGATCGCCTCGAACTTGGAGATAGCCAGGAATAGGACTTTCGGTACGGAAGCGGTACTCAACGTTCTCGAAGATACAGTTCGATGGAATATTTGGGTCGCAAGAAGTATCTGACGAGACGACACACATTGTCAGCTGCTCAAAGTCCTTGTTACCGTTGATGCCGCCGACAAGAAGGTTGTCATCCAAGTATCTGGAGAGAACAGTGCCCAGGCCGTAGTTACTGAGCAAGAAGGGGTGGTACCCCTTGACGTCAACATTGGTTAGGTTCACGGTCTAGATATCATAAAGATAGAAGTAGGTTATTTAAGATATTCGGTGATGCCAAAATTTCAAGCATTGGGGCGATCTTGGTAAGAAGCCGTCTGGGTCCTTACAGAAATGGTTGGGACGCATCGACATCTGCGAGCATGGAGCAGCGGAGACAGCTGTGGCAGCCATGGCAACCACGGCAGCGAGAGAGAATGAGATCTTGACCATGTTCGCTAGAAGGAGAAGTGGGTGCTTGGAACTGGGAGAGTGTGTAGATTGGGAGTGGGGATCCTAAGGGAAAACTGAAAGAGGACAGATGGCCAGCCTTTTATACTTCATGGAATGGCTTCTCGGGTCTTCTCATTGAAGACAGCCCACGGAGTCATGATGGGTCTCGGTCCTAGGATAGGATATCATGAGAGTTAGGGATGTGGTTCGCCGCGTAGCACTAATGCATGTTGAATTGTGTACCCATATCGTATGAAGTAATCTACTATGCAACCCTTTGGGGAAGAATATGTGGACGTTTGGCAGGACCTCGGGAAATGTTCACAGAATACTGAAGCTCCTGTGAAAAAAAAAAAAAAAAAAAAACCACACTGACCAGAGGTAAGTCATGCGCATAAAGGTCGACCCATTATTTGGAGATGATTGAGCTACAGATTTGTGTACTCAAAGCTGTTGTGTAAGCAAAATAATAATATGCGTCTTCCTCGGTTGTGAAAGCGACAGTTTATCGCTTTCTCCCTGTTGCGTTACACACATACGAAAAAAACACCCAGACTGTCGAGATCGCATACGGGAGCGATGCAGAAAATTTAAACCTGCCTAGGAGGGAGGGGGAGGAGAGGGGGGAAGACGAGAGGAATGGGAACGTGTCCAGAGAATGTGTACTGTAAAAAAAAATCTACGCACACGAACATAGGAACGTGCCAGGGCGTGGGGAGCGAAAGGAAAGACAGAGAAAAAGAGCTTTGCAAAGAAAAATGGAGCATGGGAACGTGCCCAGAGTATGTGTATCGCAAAAGGAAATCTACTTACACGAACAAAGGGGCATAGGAACAGGATAGGATGGGCCCCGACAGAGTTTCTCACCGAATATCCATAAAGTGGCGGTCAATTAGGTTATCGAGTCGGATTGTCGGATCGAATCGGATATTTCTATAGTGTTATCGGATTCCAGATCGAGGTTTTCCATCCGATAAGAAACTCCCGACGGGTGTCGAAGGGGAGAAAACTAGCACAGTACAATGAGCAGGTTATTGAACGTACTAGGGTGTGCGTAGTAAACAGTAAAATAGTAAACAAGGCGCATAAACAGAGAAAAGAGGCATAAGAGCGTGCAGGGCGTGGGTAGCGACTAGCGAGAGAAGAAAGGATACATTTACAGCGCACGTACAAAGAGAAAGGCATGGGGACGCGCCTGGGCGAGGATAGCGAAGATTAAAATATGCACATTACATAAATGATAAAGAGGGGCACTGGAACTATTTGGCAGCCTAGGGTCCCCTGATATTTCCTATATTGATGACCTTTGTTCTTTCAACTCCAGGACGTTCATATGTACAGGTTTTCAGCTGAAATTTCACTTCGTGTTCCATTCCTCGATATATAGGACTCTCCTCCTCTGTGCTATTGAATTTGAATGGACCCTTGCCATATGAAAACTGATTATTGAATCATTCTTTTTGCGGCACTCCAATTCGGCAAGTGCTTACTCTGCACGCTGAAGGGGCTGTTGACGCAGTGCCTGTCGGCTGTTAGAGGTGGTTTCTTTTTCTTTAGATTGTTGGACATCAATATAAGGACCATGCCGTTCTTGTCACCAAGGTAACTGATTTCATTCTCGAGAATGGCATATGCTCTGTGTATCTCTTGACCATGAGCGGAATAAGCACAACGAATCGCCGCAAAGAAAGAGCCAGCAACATCGACGTGCGACCTTCGTTTGCGTGGCAATCGAGGGAATTTCTAGGGAACATGTTCTCTCTTGCGAAGAAGACCCCACAGGCCTTGAACTCCATGGGGCAGAATGAGTTTTGGTCGAATGATGGGATTGATTTTTTGAAAAGAAGGGGGGGACGGCGACCCTTTTTATTTATAAAAAAATCATACCCTCAGTTTTTCCTTTTATCACCGCCGTACCTGTCATTTATTTGACTACCATGCCACCTATCTTGAAGATCCGAGACGTCCTTCATTATCATCCACCTGACCTTAGCCCATTGGATCCTTTCAAGTCCTTCACCATCCCTTCTCAGCCAAGCATCCCTTTAATTCTGACACTTACGTGTCAAGAGTTTCGCGCTTTCTGGGCGCAAGAACGCAGAGCATATGATTGGCAGTACCGAACCGTATCTCATTCCGACAAATTCTGCAGGCAGTGCATTGACACTCCATTACCCGACAGGTCTTCTCGCCTCACCACACCTTGTACTGCACGGGGGTCGGAAGCCCATGTTCGATTGGAGTTGCAGTACATTTGTCGCCGTTAGCATAGGCCGACTCTTGTCAAGAATGAACTAGTTTCTGTGGGAACAAACTGTAGAGCATTGCTTAGCGTTAGGAAGTTCATTGGCCAAGACAAGGCTCAAGTTCTGTATCACTGTAGACACAACCATGATGCATCCACCGCGGAACGGGCTAAATTGCCCAGCGGACGAAATGATCGCAAATGTCTCTACCAGCAAATTGAACAAGGTCATAACTGGAACTCAATTCGAAGAGAGATTTTAATAGACGTGACTTTTTTTTTCTTTTCTTTTATAACAATCCACTTCCGCTGGAATAGCCGTGTAGGCAAAACTAAACTAGGAGACCTAAACTAGGAAACCTAATCTAGCCCTGGCCACCGCTGTGCGGTAGCAATCCTCTATCAACCATAGCGGCTCACGTGACTGTTGCTCGGAGCAACTATTGCCGTCTCTCGAGTCGTTTAAAAAGTTGAGAAAAAGACTGTTACCGGAAAGGTATCCTCCCCATCCTTTCCATCACCAAATGTCTCCGTCCTGCTAGACTATCAAGCAGGGAGGTGTCAGCTGACGACTGCGTCGTTCTGTGCTCCTGGGCATCTTTGCTCTTGGTGATCCACAAGAAGCGACCCACATAGGCAGGCGTCAGCAAGGTACGCAAACCTATAGCCATCGCTCCATCGTCCTCTTACTCCCTGAGGAAGGCCTTTCTTTTTTCCAAGGGTGACTGCATGCCGTGTCTCCCATGCCACCGTTGTTGTGCAACGTTCTTTCCATATCGTTTCAGATGCTTGCGTTTCTGTCACTGATACTGTCACAGCGAACAACCTCTTCCATGTCTCAGTTAGAGCTGTCGGTGGCAATCCTCGGTGGAGAGAGCCAAAGGTCCAAGGGGATCTTGCCTGTGTCCTATCGTTATATTGAGGTTCAGGTGGGAAATCCGGACTCTCCTGTATAAAATCGAGGCCCCTGGCCACCATACTGGCCGGTGCACCTCTTCAGAACATCTGTCTAGGGATCCTCAAACCTGGCACGTTATTCTTTCTCTGCCTTTCGATTGCTTCCTTAGCTTTTCTGTTGGCTTCACTGACCGCTCTCCTTCCCCAGTCATCGAGCCTCCTTATGGCCTCATCCCAAATTTCTTTTCTCTGATCCTCAGGTGCTGGACACCTCCAAACATGGTCATTATGATCTTTGTAGTCGCAGAGCCTACACTGTTCATCTAGGTACACTTCTTGGTTGCGGGTATGCATTACTTTCCCAGTAGGCATCATTCCAAAAGCTTTTCATCCCATGGGTCCGAAGATGTGTGTCTTCAGTGCTGCTGAAGAACGTACGCACTTTGGTTGTGGTGGGTAATCGCCAGTTTTGATCGCCAGTGTTGATCGCCAGTGTTGATCGCCAGTGTTGATCGCCAGTCCACATCTTCCATTTTGGCACAGCTCCCTTTGTCTCTCGTTGCGCTAACCAGCCTGATGTCTCCTCACTGTTGTCTGGTGCTTCAGAAGCTGACGAACATCGATCTCAATTTCTATTTCCGCACACCTGGCTAACAAAGAGAGCTCGTTCTGCGCGCTCATATCGATTTTCCAAGGCACAGTCGCTTCCATCGGCTAGAACATTGTCTTGGTTGTTACTGAGCCCTCGGGCCTATGCTACTTCGACTGTGCTTGGTCGCTGTTGAACAGTCTTTGCCAGCACTGTCCGTAGTCCAGTCAAGTTTGCACACTGCTGTCCTGTGTAAAGGCTAAAAGGTAGACTGGATACGACCTATCCCCCCATTATTTTGTGTGGCTTCCCACTCACTCACTCCATCATCATCTCTTTACTCCACCAATCATTGCCACCGCACTATCGTTGCCCATCCCACTCATTGCTCTCCATAGCCTTCACTTTGTGCCCTTCTCTCTCTCTCTCTCTCTCTCTCTCTCTCTCTCTCTCTCTCTCTCTCTCTCTCTGTATCTCACTTTTGCTTTTTTTTTCTCCTGCTATCTCTTTCTTTCTCTCTGTCATAATGGTGTGATATTCTTGCGGCCATAATTCGTATAAATGCATTTGGAACATCCGCCATTTTACACTGATTCTTTTTTAGCGACTCTTGTTTAGCTCACGCGGCAAGAAGCGGAAAGTCGAGTGTGGTGGATGATAATAACTAGTTCAGCCCATTCCATGAGCTTTGGGAGTCGCTAGTTATTATACTGTCGAGTTTTGTGTCTGCTACTGAGTAATGATTTAAACATTAAACGTCTGATATTTCTCTCCTTCTGCAATCATAGTACACATTTATTTCCCACAATGGAGGCAACTACCGACTGTGATCATCGTCATGTCAACTGGGCAATCTCAAAGATATCGAGAAGAAAACCAATAACAATGCAGAGCTTTGCAAAAGCATTCGACTACTTCGACCAAGATGATGCAGATTTAGAATTCACTCAGCTTCTCTCCTCTCCACACGTACTTGACGGAAAACGTAGATCTGCCATGTCACACTATTTGACATGGAAAAAAAACTATGGCAGTATCTATTGGGCTGACAGGGCTGCATTGTTAAAGGCACAGATCTCTAAAAGGCGTACAGCAAGTGTACTTGTTGAAGAGAGCGAACCTATTGCAAAGATACTTATCGAAGAAAAGGATGAAATCTCAATGAACGCGACACCTATTTGTAATCCCCACCAAGGGAAGCGCAAAGCAAGTAAATTACTGATTTTTGATCATCGACATCTAAAAAGCGAACAGTCTTGAATATAACTTCTCCAATTAAACGACTAAGTGGACTATTTACAGGCGAGTCTCAAGAAAACGCGACGGCAGCTGAAGATTACACAGCAGGCCACGCTCACAAGGAACAAAGAAGAGGTGAGCATCGTGGCTGAATGACACTGAGTTTGAAGCGCACAAATACTTATATCTCTTCTATCTGATTCGTCTACCTCGCTTGTTAGTTTCATTTGGCCGCAGCCTGACGCTAGCAGATCGTAAGCGGCCCTTGCTTTTTCATTTTCTTTTTTTTTCTTTTCTTTTATCATGTTATTGACTTTGTACTAATATTTAGTGGTCTATTTATCATAGTTTCCACTGATCGCAATGGTCCTTCGGAAAGCGCTCCTCTGCCAACGTATTCTCCGTGCTCATCTTTAAGATCAAGCCTCCAGTCCACTGAACCCGGAGATCAAAGCTTTACCACCCAAGATTCAACACAGTCAGATTCCAAACTATATACCTGGATTTTTTTGGGTGGAGGAGGGCGAGTTGATTCGAAAGTTCATAGTCACTGGGTTCATAATGGGACAAACATCGGAGCTGACTTGATGGAATTCAGGAAACGTACTATCCAGAATAATGGCGGCTTAACTGAGACACACCAAAAGTTGTAAGTGTACTTCACCTTGAACACCTAGGACGATGTCATCCTAACCGCAGGACTGAATACAGGTAATCGAAGAAGAGTATCGAACCGATGGCTTACAAGGGGAAGTAGAGGACAGGATCTGAGATGCAATATGTGATGCTGTAAAGACTGTGTCCTGCTACTTCCAAAAGAAGTTACCATTGAGGTCCTCGAATGGTTCCAAAAAATGGCAATTAGTAAGATGGAGGTATTTGAGCAGATGTTGGAGGATTCACCGCCCTCGGATTACAACCTGAAGGTCGTGCTGAGGATCATATCAAGTAACCCACAATATTGGACCACACAAACACGGAACGAAGATACATACCTAAAAGTCTATGCTGGGACCGCTTCTTGATGTGTACTTTAGCAAGCTGAAACATGCCAAAAGTGATTGGTAGGTTTTAAGATCAATAATCCTCTTTTGCAAGTGACGTTGGTGTATCAGCTAACCTAATTAATGTAAATCTGAAGGACGCCCACTCAGGATGATACTATAGATCCAGAATCATCCATACTTATCCCAGACTACGAGACTGCAACGCTTATTGGAAATCGGCAATACTTTGTTCTTTTACTGGAAGGAAAGATTGGTAGTAACACTGGGTCACACCAGATGTGGGACGATCTTTCAAAGCTGGGCAATGAAATTAAACTGGCTCTTGACTCAATTCTGAAATTGGAGCCATTTGGCGAAGTATCCGTTTTGGGGATCTTAATCCGAGGTAGTGTATATCAACTCCCTAATATCGCAACTGCTGTATCTCTTTAGAGCCACTAGCGGAGTTTTTCTCCATGCGGATCTACGCAGAGGGAACTTATGTGATACAAAAGATTGCATCTGCCTTCATTCCATCAGGTGCAACAAACGCACTCCCTCTTCCTCGCCTCATGGAGGTGTGTGACCATGTGAGGAAGAGGATGAAGAATTGCATCCATGAGATCCGCCTAGTCAAGGTTCGAGAAAGTTCAAGTCCCAAGGTTCCTTTGTCATGGCTCCGACCTTCTTTCAATAAGCCAAGACGTCAAAAGATTATCGACTAGGCTGAGGGCCTTTTGTTGTCCAAGATCCGGAATACTCTCTAGGCAAGACAGATATGTGCGCCCAATGTCTGAATATTCTTAGAGGGACCCCTAGGACTTCAAAATCTATGGCGTAGTTCAATTTTTTTTTTTTCGCTTCTTACCCTGTCTGGCCAAAAAGACTCCGATAATACTACAGTCAACTCTTCTCTACAATAAAATAGCTAGCGACTGCGGAAAGATTCTTAAAGAAAGAGAAGCTAGCGACTTGAACAGACATGTCTAGGCAGCCATATCACAAACTGGACCAGGTGTGCTTTGCCCATCTCTCTTTTTCAATCACCCTCCTGTTACTCCAGTTCATCAACAGAATACCCCCAAAGAAATTAAACGCACTTCAATTACTGATACTCACCGTATTGAGAGCTGTATGAGGAAATGCGAGAGACCGACAGTCACTCTAAACGACATGACAGGCTAGTTCCAGGAAAAATTCAAGCTCAAGGTCGCAGTAAATATCATCTCCGTTACCTTGAACAAACCCGATGCGAGTTGGTCATCCCAACACGGAGTCAAAGCGGCGCAAGGCAGTGTCGAATCCAGACATGGAGCATGCTCTTGCCAAAAAGTGTCTAAGGACATGGGATCTGATTAAGATCATTTCTATATCTCTACTGCCCCTTTTCCAATCTATATGCTAGGGGACTTACTCAAGGGGAACAGAGGAGACTTTCACAGCTACAGCGATTCAAGCGAGTGCAGGTATGAAGGTTTTAACTATTGCAAATGGAATAGGGGATATATAACTATCAATAAGCTGTACTACGAGGCATGACCCTTTGCGGATCAAATTCTGGGATAGTTCCCTCGTGTCCATTCATCTTGGTCTTGAGACGGTAGGGCTGAATGATAGCTCCGCCGTCATTCAGGAGTTCCCAATCCGAATCATCCCTTTCCACTAGGTCACATACCTTCCGAGATTTACTGTCGTTAGTGGGATCTATAGATGTTTCTTTCCTGCAAAGGAATCGAGGAGGAACATTCTTGATCCGTCCAGGGCAGATAGGAGGATCGAGATCAGTATGGAGAGTGAAAAGAGGGCAATTCTAACATAAGTAGAACGTCGTCGGGACGGTCGATATCTTGGAGTGCTGACAGCAATCGGACAAAATTTGTTATGGGAGAAGAGCTGATATTATTCAAGAGGGGGGAGCAGCCTATATATACCCTTCCTTGGAGGTCCTATCAAGAACTCCTAAGCTTTGCCCACTGCACGGCACTCTGAAACTATGATTTAACCATCATCTTCAATTTTCAGGATGTATTACAGGCGATGTGATCAAGGAAAAGAGGTTTACTATTGTGGGAAACTGCATCCAGAAGCAAAATCTTCCAGTTTTTTGAGGGCTAGCTGTCAGGGTTTAAGAGATGCCACGGAATCAAACTCCTTCGAATTGTTGGGGAGAGTGGGTCAGTTGGCAAGGCCGTAATGGAAGACCCCTTCCTCGCTTGCGTGCGAGACTTGACGCATACTCTTAGAAGGACATTAACATGGACGAGACAGCATTACTCTACAGGATACAGATGGACAGAACGTTAGCATCTAAACAAATTGAAGACAAAAGCAAATCTAAGAAGGGATAACCATCGCCAATCGTGGATTGGCGATGGGACCGACAAGCTTCCTTTGTGGATCATCGGGAGGTACCAGAGCTCTCGTTTCTTTAGGGAGATTCCCAAGAATAACTTCAGATGTTAGTATCAGTCTAATCCAAAAGTCTGGATAACCACAAAACTGTTCCCTAAATGACTCGAATAGTTTGACTCAAAACTGAATCGGGAAATTTTACTCATACTGGACAACTTGCAATAAGTTAGACTAAGCTGGGGTGAGCCCTACTGAAAAGTCCGGGACTCAAGGATGACGAGAAAGAAATATGGTCTTCTTTATTATTACTACCTTTGTCAAATAAAAAGGGGGAAAGGGCACGTGTCTAAACCATAGTTGTTCAGACGCGAGACTAGAACCCATGCTACTAGACCCTTGGAGGAGAATCCGTAACACTACCAAAGGCTCTCAAGCCAAGATGTTGGGTCTTGTGGAAACAATGGCCGATTATGACGTGCTGGACGAGGAACACCCCTATCAAATATATGCTGGCAGTTGGACAGTTGAAGATTTCTATCATGGGATAGTTCTTTCCGGGCTCATAGAGATTTTACAGAAGGAAAGCACTGTTCCCCATGCTGCTGCGGGGAGGAAGTGAGTAGTGTATTCCATTTTTCGAAAAATTGCTGATGATGATGCGCATGATCATATATGAGTCCCACGTTGCAAGGCCGTTGAGAGCTCAAGTAAGAGTGTCAACAGGAAGATAAAAAAAAAAAAAAAAAAAAAAAAAAAAGTTAGGTATTCAGGCAGAGATTGATATAGTAATAACTTACTTTGGATAGATGGTGCAAGGACTGTCAACAGTACCATGTAGCCAACTGCGCCGGCAAGAGACACTAGCATCCATCCCGTTGCCAGAAGACCAACCAGCAAAAAAGATACTGATATTTTTGTATAGGGCGACAGGAACAGGAATGCGAGAGCAGCACATGCGATATGGAGTGTAGGAGGGGAGATCAATATGGTCAAGGTGTACAGAGCAGTAGAGTGTGTGAACGAGGAGTGCGAGTCGTTCAAGGCACACAGGACGATCAAGAGATGGGTTGCGAACAGCGGTGACAACTTCTATCACCAGACAGACAAACCCTGAGGCCGCTCAACACAAAGAGCCGACCCAATATCAACACTAGTTAACTGAACTAGAGTTAGAAATCAAGTCTTCAACATCCAAGACCTCTGGAGGATGCAATGAAGGCTCCCATGGGGACCACAGGCAGATGCTGCTGGTCTTACTTGTTGGTTCTACTGCTCGTACAGCTTCCTTCTCGCGATGAACAGGTGGTATTAGCACAGTGAAATCAAAGGTAGAGAGGGGAGGGATTCCCGCTGCAAACCTTTTGAGAACCATATTTCGGCGGTGCAGGTTTTGCAGGGCGGGAGAACCATCCAAGAAGCTTTGCCTGAACACCAAGTCGTTGTCGAGCAACAAGGAGAGAGAGACAAAGAAAGAAAGAAAAGAAAGAAAAGAAAGGAAGGAAGGAAGGAAGGAAGCTCGGGCGTTTCATCGCGAGGCTTTGTCCTCTTCTCAAAAGCAGCAGATAATCGCATGATCGTAAGGAGCTCACCCCAATCCTTGCTATGCCCAAGAGTCCTTCTTATTTCCCGCCAATATTCCTCGTCAGTGTTGTCTTCAACAGGTCCATCACTGTCTGGCTCTTCGAGAACAGCATTCTATTCTTCCATTTCGTAATTTGATTCCTGTATTTCGTAGCCCTCATTTACTGGCACATAAATGACATTGTCCTCCTGTAGCTCTTTGTTGAGAGTAGGTGGAAGACCATCTGTCTCGTGCTATGTTTCTTAGACGTCTTGTCAGCCTCTTCGCTCGAGGCATCCCAGCGATGATGGAGGATGAGCGACCCTTTTTTTTTTAGATATTCATCAAAAAGTGGTGAAGGACACCATATTCAAAAAAAAAAAAAAAAAAAAAAAAAGGTTGCCTATCAGACTGCACCAAATACGACCTTGCTAGACCAGCCCCTTAACGCATCTGGCAACATAATCGTTCTCTGCTCGCCCATGTGAAGAACAGCTTGCCAATCCGCGCATCAAGTCTTTCTATTCACCCTCCCTTCGTTTTTTTTTTTGTCATCCTCATCTTCCATCCTCCTCCCAAAAAATGTCGGCACGCCGCAGAACGGGTGGAGCGGATATCAGCTTCTACAAATCGCCTGATACCATCGCTCTGTTCGAGAGCATCAGTGGCGACCTGACGCGTGATCTTCAATCGGACAATCAAGGATCTGACTTCAAGCCTCCTTCAGGAGAAGAACTGTCCACATTTATTCATGCGCTGCAGCAGTTTCAGGAGGATGTCCTCGGCCGCAATAACACCCATTCATTGACCTCACCACCTGTGCGGATCCCTGCCAAGGTATTCCACCCAGGCACCTTCACCTCAGAAGCTCCCATCTATACCGTTCTCCTGAGCGCCTACAGCCACCGCATCAAGCATGGATGGAGCGATTGGGACCTACCAAATACCTCGAAACAAAGCGAACACATCGAGCTAGTTGCTCACATTCGTGCAGCCCTTGTATCCAAAGGGTTGGTTAAAGACCCAGTTGTTGCATTTTCTGACTCTATCAATGCCGAGGATCGTGAAGGATTGACGACTACAGTGAAACAGCTAGGAGGTATGTTTTGGAGTAGTCGAAGCATCCCATACAAACTGCAAACTCACCATCAAGTACCATTGGCTGACTTTTGGTTTTTTTTTCTTGTGTTTTTTTTTATTACTATTATTATTATTATTCTCTGGATTTGACTTTTTGTAGGAACCATTACGGCGGATGCGAAAGAGGCCACACATATTGTCCATCACTCCTCATGTGAGTTGATTGATACCGATAGCGAGGACTGGCTCCGGACGCTGGAGAAGAAGGACGGAAAAGTCTTGATTCACCACTGGCATTATCCAGATTCGTATGATGAGTGGGTCCAGGAGAACACAGACGAACACAAGGACCCAGAACCTCAAGCTGGACATGAGGGCGCAAAGGATGTTATTCCACGCTGGATTATTGATAGCTCCAAGTTTAACGAATGGATGAACGAAGATGACTACAATCCAGCCTCTATCAAGAAGCACGCTCAGCCCTCCGAGGAAGCTCTCCCAACTTCTACAGGCAACCAGTTCAGAAGCAAGCGAGATAACTCTGATAACACAGAATCGGATGCCAAGAGAGTAAAGCGTAGCACGTCCACGACGCCGGCAGAGACGGAGACTCAGGCAGAAACGGAAGTTGAAGCATCCACAGAAGTCAAAGCAGAGGTGGAAGCAGAGACGAAGGTTGAGGCAGAGGCGGAGGCAGAGGCAGAGGCAGAGTCTGGTCAAGCTAAAGATTCTGTCGCAGACTCTATCCAATCAGAGGATGCTGCTATGGATGAGGTGTCAGAGACTACCAGTAGTGCCATCAAGGAAGCTCAAAACACATTAGAGGCTGACACTGATACTATGGACGTTGACTCAAGGGAAGACGATACAGACAGCAAGGCTGGGGATGGAGCCACAAAGGACGTTGAGATCAAGGATGTCAATGCTCTCGAGCAGGACTCTAACAGAGGAAGTGCGCCACCAGAAAATGAAGAGGCCATTACACCAGCGGAAGCGGAGCGATTCCAGATGGAGGAGGAGGCCAACCGATTCCTTTCACAGCAGACCCGGGAAGTTACCATCCCATCCTATGCGGCATGGTTCACTCTCGCCAAGGTCCACGAAATCGAGTACAAATCGCTCCCCGAGTTCTTTAACTTGAAGAACAGGAGCAAAACACCTACCGTCTACAAAGATTACAGAGACTTTATGATCAACGCCTATAGGCTAAATCCATCTGAGTACCTGACTGTCACAGCTTGTCGACGAAACCTCGCTGGTGACGTTTGCGCCATCATCAGGGTCCACGCCTTTTTAGAGCAATGGGGTCTTATTAATTACCAGGTACAGTGTTTGATACCAAGAGCTCTGCAGCCAAAAAAAAAAAAAAAAAAAAAAAAAAAAAAAAAAAAAAAAAAAGGAAAAGGAAAAGGAAAAGGAAGGCCCCTCGTTATCGCAGAAACTTATACTGTGATTTTTGTTTTTTCATTCTCCCATTCTTCTCATCTTAGGTTGATCCCGATACCAGGCCATCTCCTGTGGGTCCGGCATTCACAGGACATTTCCGTGTTACTGCAGATACTCCTCGAGGACTTCAGCCATTCTTGCCAAGCGTTGCTGCTCCCACCGCTGCACTTGCGAATGGGGAACTCAAGTCTGGAGCAAAACAGGAATCTACCACAGATCGACGTAACGCCCAAGGCGCATCTGCTACCAAGGGAGTAGAGGATGTGCCTGAGAAGAGACAAAGGTTCAACTGCTTTACCTGTGGGACTGACTGCACCAAAACTCGTTATCACAGCATCAAAACCAAAAACTTTGAGCTCTGCACTAACTGCTATCTTGAAGGTCGCTTCCCTTCATCCATGTCGTCTGGTGAATTTATCCGACTCAATGTTCAGCACTTTAAACATGCCACAGACGAACCTTGGTCAGATCAGGAGACTCTTTTGTTGCTTGAAGGCTTGGAGCTATACGAGGATGACTGGGGTCTGATTGCTGAACACGTGGGAACTCGCGGACGTGAGCAGTGTATTCTCCAGTTTTTGCAGTTACCCATTGAGGATCCCTATCTGGAGGATATGTCGGACCGTGCGCTGGGATCACTTCAGTACCGCCGTGTACCGTTCAGTCAGGCAGACAACCCAGTGATGAGCGTTGTGGCTTTCCTGGCGAATGTAGTGAACCCTAGTGTGGCCCAGGAAGCAGCGCGTAATGCTCTGAAAGAATTGGAGGAGGTCAAGAAGGCAGCCCTTAACCAGAAGAATGCCTCGGATGCGAAAGAAGGCACTTCATCCACTAACACTTCGGCCTCCGACCCTAAGGAGGCAACCAAGATGGATGTTGACGCTGAAGATCATAAGGCTGCAGATGAGGACACAGAAATGAAGCAACCAGAAACACAGTCGCCCACTTCCAAGGTTACTGGAGATGAGAAGAAGGGGGATAAGGAGACCGAAGCCGATGTCGATGCACAGGATGAAGGTCAGGTCCAGAGGCTATTATCAAATGTTGTAGAATCACAACTGAAAAAGATGGAGCTGAAGATGCAACAGTTTGAGGAGCTGGAGAGCATCCTTGAACATGAAAAGCGGGAGCTAGAGAAGCAGAGGCAACAACTCTATCTGGATCGTCTGGCGATGAAGAAGAGTATCATGTCGATGCAGGAAAAGATGATGTTGGCTCGTCAGGCTGCAAACCCTTCACAGGCTGCTCCTACAGGCGCTCCTCTTGCCGGTCCTACTGGGGCTCCTATTAGTATTCCTACCGGCGCTCCTGCCCCTGTCCCTGTTGGCGCTCCTGGTCCTGCGGGAGCCCCTACACCCGCTGCGGCACCTGCTCCTGCTGCTCATCATCCAACTCAAGCACCCTTCCCGGGACCAGCACCGGGACATGCGCCTGGATTTGTGCCAGGACAAATGCCAGCCCCCGCACCAATGCCAATGAATGCACAGACCCCAGCAGCGCAGGCGCCAAACCCGGTCCTTGCTCGAACACAACAAGCCCAAGCAATGTCTCAAGCTCAACTTGCCCAGGCACAAGCTCAAGCTCAAGCTCAAGCTCAAGCTCAAGCACAGGCACAGGCACAAGCACAGGCACAGGCACAAGCACAGGCACAGGCACAGGCACAGGCACAAGCTCAGGCACAAGCACAGGCTCAGGCTCAGGCACATGCCCAAGCACAGGCACAAGCACAAGCACAGGCCCATGGTCAAACACACGTTTCACAGCCCCCATCCATGGTGCCCAATGGAGTTTCCATTCCTCATCCAGGGGTCTTGCATGGTCCTGGAGTAACCCCTCAGAGCAATCCCGTTGGAGTTCTAAACCAACAGCCACCTGTGCCAGCACAGGCTATTCCACAATTGAACCAAGCTCCAAGTGCACAGCCTGGCCCCGGTGCATCTCCTTCGACAATGGGTTAATCATGTAGCTTTCTGATATTTCCACGCTTTCGAGGATCTTCCATTATCCCACTATGCTCCGCTTATTGCTTGCCTATTGCTGCTAATAAAATATCGGCCTTTTTGTTTGTTTGTTTGTTTATTTGTCTGTTTGTTTGTTTTATCGCCATCGAGGACCGAGTTAGTGGTGTGGATTGGTTAATGTCTAATCCTTTCTAACATGGCTAAACATACCCGGGGAATAACTTGTTAGTCTAGTCGAATTGGTCGAGAAAGCGGTTCGATTTTCAATTCCCGATCGTCCTATCTGTTGTTCAGTGGTATAAATCTCGGTACTGCAACACAAGTAGGCTAGAGGCATAAGTCCAGTTCAGAACCCACTGAAAGCTCGTGTGCGCCGCTTTACTGTTGAGAAGGAAATTGGTTGCATCGCTAGTGCGAAATCCCCCCCCTTCCACCCCCCACACACACTCTCTCTTTTCTTGTTCAACCGCCACAGCAAGTTCCGACTATCGCTCCTTTAATTCTTTGCTGGATTCGATTTAACCTTTCTCCTCCTCCTCCTCCTCCTTCTCCCAACACGCCACACATCATCACAAATCTTTCCTTGTATCTCTTTCCGCAAATACAACAACTAACATCGACAACAACAGCTGCAACATCACTATCACCATCACCAACATCAACACTACGCTCACAAAGCTGCAACAATGACTCGACAGCACTCTTCACAGACCAAGAAACCAAAATCCACCGCCTTGATCGGTGCTGTGGCCTTGGTCCTTGGAGTCACGATCACTCCTTTCACGTTCCAAGACGTGACGGTGGCAGGTGCAGTAACCATTGCTCATAAACCCGACACTTCTCACGCAAAGGGAACAAGCCCGTGGCCTAAATACGGTGAGAAGCCAGAAACGAATACACCCGAGATCCGAAAGTGGGTCAAGATGGTCGATTGGTCCAAAGTCCCCAAGCTTCCTGTTCGCAAGACCAAATCGCCTGGTGATCCACCAGAGTGCCCTAACCATATTGAGAAGCAAGACTGTTGGTGGACCTGTTCAGGATGTTTTGCTCCTGATGACATTGTGGAATGCCCTGGAAAGAATGCCTGGGGGTTGACGTTTGATGATGGTCCTGAACCAGGCACAACTGAGAACTTGTTGAATGTGCTGGAAAAAAAGAATGCGACAGCGACCTTTTTTGTGACAGGAATGAAGTCTTCACGAGCACCATGGCTTCTTCAGGAGACGATTGATCGGGGCCACCACCTTGCTAGTCACAGTATGTTGTGTTTTTTTTTTTTTTTTTTTTTTTTGTCTTCTGCGTTTTCGAGGAAAGGGCGAAACGATTATCACAAAGGTCACTAACAGTCCAAACATGGTCCGTGCGACACTATCAACTCTCTGTTTGTCTGTCTCAAAGCCTGGTCTCATTCTGGACTCACTACCTTGACGAACGAGGAAATCGTTGGAGAACTTATGTGGACCCAAAAGTACATCTACGATCACACAGGCTACAAGGTCAGCTACTTCCGCCCTCCTTATGGTAAGTCCTTGGTTTTCCTTCTTTTCTTTTTACCAGCTATTACCTGTAGTGTGGACCTAACCATGATCGCTTCTCCACCCTTTTTTTTTTTTTTTTATTATTATTATTCTTTTAACTATTATCATCACTAGGTGACATTGACAACCGTGTTCGTGCCATCGCTCGTCAGCTTGGATTCAAGACGGTCATTTGGTCACACAACTGGGATACTCAAGATTGGCAGCTTCCCGAAAAGACCATCACCCAAAAACAGGTTGTCGGTATCTTCAAGAAGGGTCTCTCCAACCTCTCATCCCGAAAGCGAGGTGTCATCACTCTTGAACACGATGGTGACAAACAAATGACTACAATGGCTCAAACACTGTTGGATATGGGTATCAAGTATGGTATGAAACCCATGGATATCCCCAAGTGCATGGGTGATCCCATCGGATACAATGAGGTGCCTGAGGATGCCGTTCGTCCTCCTGCTGCTCCCAAGGACCCTGCACCGCCAGCACATTTGCCAGCCCCACCTTCGCCCAATGTTCCTGTTCCTGCTTCAGTTAAACAAGCCAACAATATTAAGCCAGCATCCGTCAACCCCGGAACTCCGGTGAAGCAGGCCTCAGAGAACAATGAAGAAGTCAGTGGTCATGACGGTATCAAGCAAGCAGGCTCAACGGAGCAGGGTGAGGTCTCGAGCGCCAGTGAGAAGAAGACTCCTTCTGCTGCTTCAATGGGAGCGAGTTCCTCCAACTGGATGGTAGCCAGTTGGACTGCTGCAGCTCTGGTTCTTAGCTGGGTTGTCTAAAGACTGTCTTAACAATCAAAATGGCCTCCTCCGAAAAAAAAAATTCAATAATTATACTAATAAGAAAAGAAAAAAAGTGGAGGGAGAAAGAGCTGACTGCCCTGAGTCTGTAAGAAAGGGCTCCATACCAAAAAAAAAAAAAAGTCTTTATGCATAGCGTTTTTACCACGTCCTCTTTTCTTTCTTTCTTTTTTTTTCTCAGTTCTGTGCGGAATAATAAATAAACCAATAGCAAGAAAATGATTTTAACCCTGTCTAAGAGACATGGCTATTGCCTCCTGGATCATAGCTTCCTCCGTATCTGCATTCGCTTCCCATTCTCCGCCTCCAAATTCTCCTCTACTGATCTGGGCCGCGAGCGCTGCATCATCCAAGTAGTTCGACTGGGTTGCCGTAGGCTCCGATCCTCCTAGTCGATAACCAGTCCCTCCAAATACACTTGTCTCTTTCCCTGTGGATGACTGACTTTGTTGCTGGGAGACATTGACCATCGGCAACTTTTCTGCCATTGCATCTGATTCACATCGAGGCAAGAATGAGGGCGTATCCACAAGCACACTCTCACTCTTGCTTTCCTGAGTCTTTGACGGTGCCTGTGTAGCTTTAGATGTTGTGATTGATGTTGTTGCTGTTTGGGATGAGGATGACTGGGTGCTCTGTGTGGCATTCTGGCGCTCTTCGAGCCTCTGCCTACGTATCCGCTCCATTTCTTGACGTTCACTCAGGAAACTAGGGGCAGAGGAGGACGGTGTTTCGACTGCTACAGGAGCCACAGGAGCCAGAGGAGCTACAGGAGTCACCGCAGTTGATGGAGTTGGTGCTGTGGGCAAAGCTGATGGATCGGTGACGTTGGTGTTTGTCAAAGAAGGATTCGTCGAGAGTGGGCGAACGACAAAGATGGAATAACCCTCCGTCTCCAACTGGGAAAGTGTCATTCCCAGAAAGGTCGAGGACATGTACCGAGGGGCTGGGTGAAGTGAGTTGAGGTCGTACCAACGTTCAGTCGAAGGTCCAAATCGACGTAGAGTATACCAGTGTTGGTCCAGGTTGCAGATAAATGCGATCTCGCGTCTATGTCACCCCGAATATAAAAGATGTCGACATAGTTAGCAACAGTGTAAAAAAAAAAAAAAAAAAAAAAAAAAAAAAGATGTAACAATAGACAGAGGAATAAGTCTTACTCTGGCGTGGCCTTTGCGTCACTGACTTCCTTGGCACCCCAGGGGATGATCTGAGTATTCCAGATTGTCAATGCATGGCTCAGGACCTTTTTTTGAGAGAGAGAGAGAGGTAGAGAGAGAAAGTGCGTGTGTGTGCGTATGTGTATTGTGTTAGAGAGAGATAGAAAAGAGTGACACGTCAGCAACCCAGCACGCCATCATTTTCGTGTCGATACCTGGACAGAGAAAAATCCCGAGTCGTCCATGTTTTGGGACTTTGTGGGCCGGCCGCTTGTATTTCCAAGGGCAGCTTGCTCCTGTTGGTCAAGTTGTTGTGCAAGCTCTGCAAGGTCGATAGCTGTAAAGTACGGGCCTTGGAGAAGAGCGTTCAGGCAATGCTGTGCACAAAGGTTGCCCTCTTGCTATATTTGAATATCGGAAACAGGGGCGGTGAGTGGGGGAAGTATGCACGTTGTCTCTGTCAGTTGAGAGAAAAGAACAAGAGTAAAATGCTGGAGCGAGAGGACCAGATGTTTGTGAATGCTTTCTGTACCTGTTCATGAAAGATGAATGGGACCAGGTCCATGGTGGCTAGAGTTGTGGATGGGGTGGAAGAGGTTGATGGTGAACTAGAAAAGAGAGAAGAATAGGAGAGAAAGAGGTAAATGGCAAATGGCAAATGGAGAGACTGACTGCTCATGTGTCCCTTGAATGTACTCCAAAGGAAGGAGCACTCCACAGCCACCGCGCCCAATTCTTTTTCTTTGCCTTTGTCGTTGTCTTTCTTCTCTCTCTTTCTCTCCTCTGTTCTCTCTGGGCACCTCCTATCAAGACAACCCACGATGCTCGAGAAACCCATTGTCGATATCAAGATCGAGGCTGACAAACACCTCGGGGCGGGCCGCTGGCTCACCTTGCACGAACTCACCTTCAAAGACCCCTCAGGTCAAGAACGTCGCTGGGAACTGTGCCGTCGCGCGCGTCGCGCTCCTGTCTCGAACACCTCGGTCTCTTTGGTAGATGGTAGGAGAGTAAATATCTAGCTATCCAGCTTTTTGTTGAAAAAAAAAATGGCCAAAGCTCTTTCGTTTGTTCTCATTCGCTTTCTGCACGATTCGGTTCAATCCATATAAAGCCGTGGATGTGATTGCCATCATCAAGAATCCTCAGACTTCGGCGGCCATCACAGCCTCTGGAGAAGCAGTCTCTAAATCGACTCCAACCCATGTCGTGCTTGTGGTTCAGTATCGACCTGCTGTAGGAGCTTTTACTATCGAATTTCCCTCAGGCCTAGTCGATCCAAACGAAGAACCGGCTGAGGCTGCCCTGAGAGAACTCGAAGAAGAAACTGGATTCAGTCGCAATGCAGGACATCGCATTCAAGTCCTCAAAACCTCGGTCCCTATTGCTTACGAACCTGGTCTGACTGACTCTTGTTCCTGTGCTGTTCTAATCGAGGTAAAAAGATGATTCGCTTCTTCGAATATTGAAGGCAAATCGAGTCCTTTGCTTTGGGACATAATAGACTAATCATTTGGCTTGCTTTGCTCCCGCTGTTTGAATACTTGGGACAGATCGAGATGGACGAAAAGGACCTCTTCCAGTCTGAGACACGCCAAGCCAAACCCGAGGATGATGAATGGAGTCTACAAGTTATTATGATGCCGCTCAAGGAACTTCTGAAAGGCTTGCATGGTATCAAATGAGAATTGGATAGAGTAAATGGCGCAGTTCTCTCTGTCCACTTATGGAATCTAACGGAGTGTCGATTTTTTTTTTTTAAATAGATCTTCAATCGTCCGCAGGAGGTCCCTCAAAGCTAGTCTTAGATAGTCGCCTGTATCTCTGGGCTGTCGGACGCGATATGAGTATCTAGCAAGTCTCCTCTACTCCTGTCAACTTTTGAGGGTAGAACGGCTCTCGCCCATACACCTTTTAGCCATCTAATTGCCATCCTGTCATCTCTGCAAGATCCCGTCTCTAAAGATGTAGAAGAGCTCTTGTATTTGGTTGATTTATAACTAGTAGAGGCATAACGTGTGTAGCTGAATGAATATTGCTATTATACAAAAAATGGAAGAAGATGGAAGAGAAAAAAAAAAGGATAGGTTCTCTGCCACGACAAATGATAATCGAAGCAAAAGCAGTGGGGAGGGGGGAGGTACAAAAAGATCCATGAATAGTCTTTGGGCTGCAACGTCTTGAACAGATCTATATTGTCGGGCATTGACTCTCCTGGACTAGGAATTCCGACTTATGCAGTTGTGGTGGTGGTAGAGGATTCAGTCTCGGTAACATCCATCATCGACGCCTTGGCCTTTTTGGCCTTTGAGTCTGCAGGTTGAAGTCCAGCTGCGGCATCAGCTTCTGCCTGGGTGTAAGGCTCATCCTTCAAGAGCTTCACTCTATTTTAGAGGAGGGTAGTAGGATCGTTAGTCTATGTCTGGCACACTACTCTTCTTAATGGATCAAAAGCCTGCAAGAACAATAGAGAAGAAAGAGGGAAGTGAAGCATGGCCATTACCTCTTCTTGTGGATCTTTCCACGCATGTGTTCCTGGAGAGACTCCTTGTTGATGTGGTGCTTACTAGAGTCAGAGTCCAAAAGAAAAGAAGAAGAAAAAGAAAACTTGGAGATCAGTCTCATGATTTGCTTCACACTTGAAAGAGTCGGGCGGGAACAAAGGTACCAGATCCTCATTGAATAAAATTGGCAGATCGGGTGAAGGGGCAGAAGCAGTGTACATAGCCATATAGACTGCGAGCTGAGTAAGGCTGAAGGGAAAAGGAAGAGAGAGAACATACGCGCAGGGAATGCAGTAGAACTGGCCCTGACCAGGCAACTCAGGGTCCAACTCCTGCTTCTCAAACTTGGCGGCATTTTCGGGCTTGATATCATCATGAATCTGGTCCAGATCGCGCATGTACCGCTTGGTGCGGTATTTGCGCTGAATATCGCGAATGCCCTTGTGGACTCTTGAGCGGCGAAGTCGTCCCATGTTGAATGAGTTGGTAATTCTGAAAGATGAAGTGGTTGCTCAAACCTCAAGAATGAGTTTGCCTTCCACTTTTTTTTTTTTTTTTTTTTTTTTTGTGACTGAGTGTAATTGTTATGCCTTTAGAAAAGGCCCAAGACAATGGGCGCCTTATATACGTCACCGTAGACTTCTTTACGCGCGATATGCTGGCGCAGAAATGCTCCATATCCACCACTACTTCTTGGTGGATGAGAATGACAGAGCCAAAAGCTTGCTTTCAGTGCTTGGTGGCCTCCAGTCTGGAGCTATTTCTTAGCGGAGTCTGGAAAAAAACCACTCAAGACTCATCTACTAGCAGGTGTTGTTGAAGATTTCCGAGGCGACCACAAGCGAGTGGAGACTGACGAGACCGTGGCAGCATCCACCATCTGTAGCTTACCAAAGCTCGCTTCTCCAGTTGCAGTCTATCTCCTACATGTTGGACGAACTTCATAAGGACAACTCTTGAAACCTCACGTTTGGCCGGACGAAGCGGCGAGTGGTGGACATCTCGAACGTCGTTTAGCGCGATCCACGTAAGGTGACCACGATGCAGCTTTCTCGGCTGCCTGGCCTAAAGTTTTAGCTCGCGGCAACGACAGAAAAGATGGAATTAGTACACAAATACAACAAGAGTGACCCTGAGAGTGATTGGAATGTCTCTATATGACTTTTATAAAATGACCAACAAAGCTGAGGGAACATTATCAAGGAAAAGTATTCGGCCAGAAGCGCTCAGGGATTAAATCATTTGCTCAGGGTACAGTATTCGCTTATTGGAAAAGTTGTTCATTCTAGTGTTCCTTAACGAGAAGAATCCCAGTTCGATAATTCGTCTCGCTGTGGCCTTTCAGGGAGCAAGTACAGCTTAGCGAGACGAAATCAAGGCTACTTCTACTCGATATGAAATGCTGACTCATGTCTATTCTACCAGTCTAGAAAGCGATAACAGATTAAAAAACTAGCCGAATAGCCACGATGTCGGTGCATCTGCTGAACAGGCCCTCTACTCGCTACCCTTGTCTGTATTGTAGACAGGCTTAGTCGGGTAAGGTGAGTCAACGAGATCAAAACAATATGCTTATTATGCTATTGTTGAGGATTACGAAAGGTAGGAGCGGCTCGTGCTGCCAACCTCCTGTGACTAACATTGAATCTAGACATTGAGTCGCCTTGACTCGACGATCTGCCTTGCCTTCCTCGGTCTCTAGTCAATTGGCACAGCGTTCCACCCGCTGCTTTAGGACTTTTTGGCGCCATATTTGGTGTGTTCGTCAAAGAAATTAGCTTCGATTTCTGTCTTGCAATGAACGGACCACTCGTCGGCTAATTTCATGATAGCCATGGAGGAAGGAAATTGTAAATGCTCAAAGTTGCAAAAGCGAACATCGCTCTCTGTCGATGCCATAAACTCGTCTTGACACGCAGTTCGGCACCCCCTTGTTCTTTAAAAACGACCGATACTACATCTCCCGGGTGTTGCTATCGTTTTGAGAAAAACATTGACAGGTGTTGGCACATATTTTTTGCTTCCTCACACCCCCGTTTTCAGTTTGATCCGCGATATTGAACATACCTTTTAACTCAGACTTATGTTACAAATGATACTACTGATAGCTTTTCCCTCGGATGTCTCCTCAGGAAGGAATGTAGGACATGCCTTTTGGCAATAACCACCACGAGAGAACATGTCAGTACTATTGAAGAGCTCACCGACTACACGTAGCCAATCCACTCGGCTTTAGACAGCGCTTACTTCGATCTCTTCTGTCGTAAAACGTGTGCTTGGGGATGCACACCTTCATCCACTTCTCAGCCGTGAGCTTGCTTTCTTTGTTGAACCAGCTTGTTTTCCAGTATTTGGATCTTTTTCCAAGTATTGCCCACGGGACCGTCGATTTTCTGTGCCACATTCTAAAGCTCGGCCTGATAAGATGCTCCCTGATGCTGTCGCTCCCTGCCATGATTTCCTTCGCTGCTTTGCTAGTTGAAATATCAATCTGTGACATGGCTGATCGAGAGGCCCAGTACCCATCACCCTGATTATGTTGCCAGGCGTAATACTTGTCACCGAGGGCAATACTCAAACTTTGGGAGACAGCTGTGCAGTTCAAGGCATTCAAGAGATGGGATAATACTAAAACTAGCCTGACACGTCGAAAAGCATGCTAGGGGCCATACCTGCGAAAATTAAATTTTTCGTCGTCACCGAATGAGGCTTGGTCGCCTCCGATAAGTGATAATCCGATCTTTTCTTTCCGAGCCTGGCGACAGTGCCTCTCCTTTCCCCATCCTCATCAACCTATCAACAATCCAACAATGGCTTTCCACCCTCATATGCCTGCAGCGCGTTATAAGATCGCCTCCAAGGTCCTTGGTGCCTCCATGTGGTTCTGGGTCATGTACAAGGCCAAGCAGGAGGGTCCTGTCGTCCTCGTACGTCTTTTTAATTTTTTTCTACCCAGAGCGGCGCTTTTTTGATCGGTTGATCAGCAACTGGCCATTCTTTACCACATCTGGATCCAATCGACCATCGCTTATGAGAATTTAAGGCACTGGAGAGGGAAAAAAACGACATCTCGTGGAAAGAGTGAAATACTCTGAAAATCTGCCCAGGATATGGCTCAGTTGTACTGCTTTATTTCAGGGTGTTGATTGAGATAGACTTCGAAAAAGGCTTACAAGGGGACTCTGGACACCCTTCTGCCAACAAGCAAAGAGATTGTTGTCATTTCCATAGAAGCGCACAGGCTACTGCGTATTGCCTCGAAGGATTAAGACCTGTCAGGACCTAATTCATTTGCCAAGGAGCAGGACTGTATTTTGTGCATCTTCCAGGATTGTTTGAAGTGCCATTGCTTTGCATACACCCTCCTCCCCCCTCCCATTACCGACAATGATGTGTCAAGTCGACTCTGGGACTACTTACACTATACTCGTCGGTTTGGTCTGCATACCAACGAGCGAGCGAGCGTGGAAGAGGGAAAGACTCAGTCCATTTTTTTTCGTCAAATAATTAACTTGCATCTCTCTGACAATTCTTACTACAGGGACTCCGTCATCCTTGGGATGGCCACGGCCATGGCCATGGTGAGCACGGCGAGCACCACTAAACCCGATATCCGAAACAGACCGCCAATAGTAGAAAGAAAAAACTGGAAGCAACAAATCCCTCCGACTCGTCAGCAATTTGAAATAGCTCCTCACTCCCTCACCTAACTCTCTTCTCAACACAATAAACCGATCTGGACGACCGGATAGAGAAAAAAAAAACCCTCCACTCAAAGGGTCATGTCTCTTGAATATTTGAGAGTATCTCCGCTGGAAGCGTAAGAACTGCAGCCCGTCTTGCCAAGGATGATGAAGTTGGGACAGGTGCCATTTCTCTTTTTCTTTTCCCTTTTTTTTCTCTTTGTAAAGAGAAGCTTTCGAACAATACAAAGGAAGCGTCAACACGTTACATCCACATTTAAGCGCCACCCTTTGGAATGATGCTGCTGTTGAGGCCGTGCTAGTTTCTGTCCATGGGTGGATCTTTTGACCTAGAAAAAGAAACGGTTGGAGGAAGAATCACCTTCCCCTCCCCCTCCCCTGCATCTCCCTACATTGACTAACAATACAACAGCGCTCCACGTAGCGGACCAAATGTTGGTTCATGGGTAGAGGACAGGACAGGATACTTACCACGGTTTTCACATCCTATCTCCGAGCATCTTGGTGCTGAACTCCTTTCCCCTCTCCCAAAAAAAAAAAATAGCCGGGCGCTGTTTCTCTACCCTTTATGCCTGCAATAGTTCTTCAAGTACCTTTTCAACGATCCACTCTGGTTAAGGGAGGATGAAGGCGAGAACTTTAAACGTGGGTTGCTTGTTTGGATACTGGATATCGTTTTGCGCAATATCCAGATTATTGAAAAAAAAAAACGCGCTTTTTTATTTTTATTTTTTTTTAATTCTGACCAAGCCGTATTGAATGCAATGAACGACTTGGGGTCCTGGAGGGCAACTGTAGGAAAGCGTCGCGTCGTTTTCTCTCTCTCTCAAAAAAAAAAATTGTTGTTGTTGCCACCAAAAAAAAAAAAAAAAGAGCCGACAATAGGATTGAGTTTCGAGTGAACAATGGTGCCGAATACGCTTTCTATTCTATTTCTGAGGTGGCTACTGTAATGTTGATCGTCTTGTTGGCTGGCTGTCATCGTGATTGCTAGCCACTATCCTAATGCTGAACAGTTCATCTTGAGACAAGTCGGCAGATCCACTTTGTCGGAGGTCCAAACCACGGCAATACACAGTGATTCCTTGTCTTGATTTTACTGGAAAGGACGAATGAGGAGGATGGTGGTAGCGATTGCTAAAGACTGTTCTCTCCACAAGGCAAAGGGCTGCCTGCCTGTCTGCCTGCCTGCCTGTCTGCCTGCCTGTCTACCTGTCTGTCTGGCTAGCTGACGCAGCTGACCGACTTTGTGACAAGTCATTTAGACTATATTTTTTTGCCGCCATTGGACTAGTGCACAGCACTCCCTTCCTTTCCTTCCTTTCCTTCCTTTCCTTTCTTCTCTCCACACTTCATTCTCATTCCCGCTCCCACGCTCTGCTTCACACTGCTACAGCTCTATGTCATAGTGACGAGCGAGAGATATGGGTGTGTGAGAGAAAAAAAAAAAAAAGACAATGTGAGAGGTCCTCCATTGCTCTTTTCTCTCATCTCTCACATTACTCGATGCCAGCGACTGCCGTGTCAGTTCTAATTTAAGGTAATGGTAGCCAGTCATTCAACCTTCGAGAGGAGGCGCGACGTTGTGTACAGGTCCTGGAATGTGATGGAGCTGGGTCCATTTTTTTTTCAGGCGTTTTTGGGATTTGGGCCAACAGGCCTCTCGGAGCTCTGCGATATCGCATCTCTTGGCCGGTCCACCGTCAGACTCGTGGGTCCATGAAGGTTTTCCTTTCCATATGACCTCGTCCGTCTGGGACCTACTTCTCACGAGAGATTGAGCTTGTTCCATGCTCTTCGGTGGATGGGTTAAGGCGTTGGGTACGAGAGGGTTTGCAGCCTCTTCTATGACCTCTCCGTTCGTAGCAGCGGAGGCGCTCTTGGCCTTGTATCCGTTGTGGCTCGGGTTTGCTCTGCGGGTACATGAGTATGGACCCTGGTGCACAGGCCCATTTTCTCCACGACCCTCATCCTTCTCCTTCGGGAGCCGGATGGTGTAGCACTCTTGATGTCTCATCGACCTTCTCTTTTGAAGGGAGGTGAGCGATGAGAACGATCTTTTAGATCTGACTCGCCTCGTTGCGGGACTGTCGTACCCGGGCGGCAGTAGACCTCCACTGTTTTGTGGGTAAAGCATCAAGGAAGTGTATGGTTGCGCTATTGGCCCTTTTGGATGACACTGACCATTACGTAAAAAAGATCTTTTTTTTTTTCATTCCTTCAAGTTTACAAAAGATAGCAGGCTTCGGTAGTGGCACCAGGACCAATAGTAGTATCGGCGGCCATGGAAACCACTAGCGAGACTAAGTGGCAGTGGCTATATCTAAAATACCTAGTTCTCAAAGAAAAAGAAGGATAAAATGAGGGATATGGAGACATGACATGGCCTACACAGCTATTATCATCGCTACAAAATGCCTTTCTTCTATTTGAGGCTCTAGTTAGCTTTGCCTGTATGCGTTTGCAAGGATAGAGCCTCTCAACGAAGAGGTGGCAGTAATCGCCATCAAGGTATTGTTTCATCAACGAACGCCCCATATCTAACGATGTTCATGAGACAGTTTGAAGATGATAGAGTGTCAATGACCAGGTCATACAGCATTGAGAGCTATACAGGAAAAGATTTATTACAGTGGTATGTTTAAGAAAAAAAGAAATAAAAAATAAAAGATTGTACACTGAAGGGAACAAAAAGTAAAAAAAAAATCAAAAAGAACGACTATCGAGATAGACAAAGCGCTTTTTTCTTTCTCTCGTCCTCTTTCTCAAAAAGAGTTGATTTAGACAAAGATCATTCTCCTCCTTGGCTTTAATAGTCCTTGGCATCGTACTTGGCTTGGAGAGCCATCTTGTCCAATCGCATGGTCTTGTCAAAATGACGGAACATGAAAAAGATCACACCACTGATCACGGTGGCAGCAACACCCAAGCCTGTGTACATCCAAAGCAACAATGGATCCTTGATCATGGGCAAGAATGCAAATCCCAACAGAGCACCACCGCAGTTCATGAACAAGAAGATAGACATGACGACAGACTTCATCGAGGCAGGTGCGTTTGTAAAGGCAAACTCGAGACCGGTGATGGAGGCAAAGATCTCAGAGATGGCAATAAAGAAATACGAAGGGATTTGCCAAGCGATCGACACATTGTTGGGCGTCGAGTTGGGATCACAAAGAGTGCACTCGTAGTTGGGACCAGTGGAGTAAATCTTGTGTTGGACAATGGCGGTCCAGGCCATGGCAATACCTGCACAAAGGAAACCGAGCGAGATACGCATGACAGGCTTGAGTTCCCAACCAATTCGACGGAGACCAGGGTAGATGCCCTTGTCAAAGATAGGAATAAAGATGATGAGCACAATGGGATCAATGTTGTTCACCACATCGTTCGGGATGCCGTAAAGCAACATGGTGCCGGCTTGCGAGGTCAAGTTGGTCGTGATCTGGTTGTAAATCACCCAGTAAAGGGGATAGAAACAAAAGATGGAGCAAGCCTTGAGGGTCAATCGAAGCTCATCAATGAAAATGTCATCCCAGGTCACAAACGACGCATCGGCATTGGGGTCACGCGTGCGGATGACAGAGGGTCTGGCTGCGTCGAGGTTACGTCCGTTCTTGAGAGCGATGCCAAAGACTCGGAAGGCTTCCAAAAGAACCGACCCACGAGGAGGAGTCTTGATAACCTTGTTTCGTCCGACCCAAAGGGCAATCACGGCACCGTTAAACATGATCAAAGGGATCAAGTAAGCAAGCCAGAAAGCATAGTACTTTTCAACGTTGGTGGTGATGATGGCCGAGAGCGAACCCAGGTTGATGGCCCAGTAGAACCAGTTAAAGATACTCTGAACAGTGACTCCGGGGTCGACAATGACACGTTCACCCGAGGGGAGGGTTTTGACTGTCTGATGAGTTCCCTGATACTGTTCAGCGACCAAAGGAGAGACATTGGACTTGATACCACCAGTGCCAAGACCGATAATGATCATGGCAATGACCAAACCAGGAAGTGCGGCACCTGCGAGAATTGCTGGGGGGATCGAGGTCAAGACGAGGACCAGGACTCCGACCATGTAGATACCGCAGAAAACGACAATAGCCTTGTATTTGCCCAAATACTATGAAAAGCGAGCGACGGAGAGAGAAAAAGAAAAAGAAAACTGATTAGGTTTATATTATCAGATCAGGAGCCATAGCGGGGTCTCGTTCTGAAGGGAAGAACAAGGACAGTGCAGCGGAGAGTAAGTGGTGAGGATCGGTACCTGATCAGCGACGATGGCTCCAAGGATAGGAGTGAAGTAACAAAAGACTAATTTAGGACGAGGGGAAGACCAGAAAAAGACCGTGGTAAAGTTTAGTGTTTGGGAAAGAAAAAAAAAGTGTCATTACGCAGCCTGACTTCCTTCTTTGGACAAAAAGGTTTATGCGAGGAGAGGAGGAGAGAGCAAGGACCAACTTTGATTAAAATCGTGGGACCTTTTCTTCCCATACGTACATTGGAAAAAGTAGTTGAGTGCAGTAGCAGTCTGCTGTCCACGACCAATAGCTCCGGGATGGTCGGCACCACGCTCGTCTGTGTATGGGTACTGGATGTAGTTCTGGAAGGGTCCCGACAAACCGTAGTACGTAAACCGTTCACAGAACTCGACCACGACCACAAGCCAGGCAGCAGCAGGGATATGGTCTGCGACACGACGGAGCGTCGTCTCTTCTTCTGCGGTAGGTTCCCGACCACCATCAGCAAACTGCATATCTTCAGCTACTGCGATGCCTTCGGTCTCGTGTTTGAAATCGCCGCTGGCCATGCTAGGATGGTGCGGGTGCGGGTGGGGCTCGAGGTCAGACTTGATGGCTGCCATCATTGGATCGCTCTTGTAGGCGATTTCGGCCGCAGCTACTTCCTCGTGGAACTCGGACTTCATTTCGGAAAATGTGCGAGGGTGGAGGATAGAGGAGACTTCAAGAAAAGTAGGAAGAATGAAGTAGGCTTTTTGTAGGTTATGGGCGAAGGTCGGGAGTATTGAAAATGTCAAATGGGCAAAGAGGAGAAAGGGATGGATGATCCACGGGAGAAGGGGAGAGAAAAAAAAGAGCGAGAGGGGGAGGAAGAAAGGATGGCCGTTTTGTGCTTTGCAGAAGGGCAAATGGGTTAGGGAGAGAGAGAGAGAGAGAGAGAGAGAGAGAGAGAGAGAGAGAGAGGGTGTCGGTCAAAGGGGCCGGCGTGAAGATGACCGCAGGATTTGGGTATGGGCGGACGAGGCAGGTGAGAGAAAGAGGGAGGTGTCAACTTTGAGACGAGGACAAAAGTGGAGGAAGAATGGTCTGTATTTATTAGATTGAGGTGTTTTGAAGCAGAAGGGCCTTCTGGCGGCCAGTCGGCATTATTTGAATGGCCAGACAGAAGAAAAAAGACCCCCTGGCTTGACTTTATCGGACAAAGAGAGTGGATGACCTTGGTAGAGTCAGGGAAACAACGGCCTGTACACCCACTCGGCCCTGAGTTCGAGATTAACCGGATCGCTGGTCCGGTGTCGGCAGAACCACAGGCGCATCCCCATGCTAGAAAGGGTTCCAGCCTATGACAAGCGATCGCTCCCCCTCTGCGGTCGTTGTCTCTCCGCTCCTCAGCCGCCTGTTCGCTCTCACTCCCTCTCACTCCCTCACTCCAAGAGAGCTCTCTCCTCTCTCCTCTTCCCATTCACAGCTACTACTCAGTGTCTGCCAGATGTCGCATGCGAGATTGAACGTCCGAATTTGGCCACAAGCGAGTGAAAAATGGACAAGTCCGGATAACCAGCCGGGGGCCAATCCGGGGGGCGGGGTGCTTAACAAGAGAACTAGATGGGATAAGGACTCGTTTTCTTGGCTCTTTCTCTCTCCTTCTCCCGGTCAAGTTTGGGCTGATCAGGTTCTCCTGGTCCTCTCCGCAACACGGAGTGTGTAAGCTACCAGGCAATCATGCCTTTGCAAAAAATATCCACTCTTGGACGGAGTGAGGAGTTGGACGTGATGACAGAGTCAAGACGACAGTGACGAGATGAGGCAGTCGACGTCCAGACCACCAGCGTTGCACAGAGAGCAACGGCCACAAAAGCAAATGGGGAAACCCTAGGCCGAATGAATGTGCTAGGCCAATTCGTAAGCGAGTAAAGCGAGGTAGGGTTCAACCTTCTTTTTGTTTGTATTTGGAAAGGAAGGAAGTGTTGGACGAGGTGGATTATGCCAGGTTACCTTATTCGCTCAGGTTCCAATCTGCCGTAACGCCCGATCCGGAGAGGGAGCGTGAGAGCGTGGGAGTGTAGAGGGCTGTTGTCGACAAACTGCTCTTTGTGGAGAGCGCCACAGAAACGTGGCCAAGCACCGTCTGGGAGCCGTCTTGCCATGGAAGCCACTCCGTAGATCAATGACACCTTCTCGAATAACGACCAAAATACTGCAATCGATAGAATCTTGGTATGGCCAAGCCATGGTCTCAGCTACTTTTGCACCCGTATAGTTTGCTAATCAAGAGGAAATGACGCAGGAACCAGGTGTGTTTGTCCCCGTGCATGTACATCCAGCGTCGTACACTCGTATCGAGCCACAACAGTGCATGAGATAACTCGAGGCTTGAGCAAAACATTATTAGTATGACCCTTGTGCAAGATTACCGAATGCAGCCACCGGGTGTAGGTAGTCTACTTGCAGCAGATGCAGACAGGCGATGTGGACATGCGGCTTTGAGCGACATGCCGGAAATGAAGTCTCGGGGAGAGGAGTCTCCTTGTCAGGAAGTTGGGCCGGTGAACAAGCTTGGTTGAGGGACAGCATTGATCCATCCGCTGCCCAACGAGCTAGAGAGGAAAAGGAAGAGAGAAAAGAGGTCGATTAATAAGTTGGAGAAGGAGGGGGAGGGGGGAGGGAATGCCGCCGACAGGCCAGCTGAGCTTGAATCCACCCACCTGTCCGTCCTTTGCCGATGTGCCCTTCCTCCACTCTCTCTTTCTCTCTCTTGCTCTTCGCATCCACAATAGCCCAAATATCTAGCCCAAATAGCCCTAATAGTACAATAAGCACAACAAGCCCAGATCACACAGATCGCACAAATTCAAATCATATAGGGAAAAAGTGAATGAGAAAGGGGGCAGTGCCTTTTTTTTTTTTACTTGTCTTCTTCTCCACGGCAACCAGCCTTTCCCAATCGATTTAGACAAGCGTCGGACCCTGTTGCCACGCATTGCAGTGTGTAGCAGACATCCTTCTCCACACCGAGTACTCCCATCCAAAAAAGATTCGCCTGCAATCCCCGATACGGTGTGATCTGTGCGGAGAATCACGTTTGCTCCTCGACCAGCATGTCGACCGTTGCGAGGACTGCATACCTTTTGCACTAGTCAAGCCAGCCAGTTTCCATCCTGTCCTGGAAGGATACGGTTCGCGCTCCTCAGCTCTGAGTATCCCCTCGCCTCGTCCGCATATCTCTATTTCAACGGATCCCTTGTGAACTTGACTGCCGAGGGCATAACAATAACATAGTTGTGCCTTGGACAGACCACCACCCACTCCCAACCCTCTAGTAACAAGGTACACACTCGCTCTATTCTCCATTTCTTCATTCACCCCCTCCTCTCCCTTCTCTCGACCTTCACTCTGTTTCCCGCTTTGCTCGAATGCTGGGCCGCGTCGCATTCCCGACATAATACGCATATTGCACAGACGTGCGTGCAGCGACCTTTTCTTTTATACTTGACTGTACTTTGGCCTGCTCTTTCTCTCGTCCCTGCCAAATCGGTTATCTGTCGTCTTTTTCACTTTGATAGTTGGACACTGGCGCCTGCCTTAATTCAGTTAGCAGAAGGTGAAAGCGACAAACAGAACTCAACCATCAAGCCAAGGACGCGTTCTTATTCGACAATCCCAGAGTTTGACAGCGATAATATCCTTTTTTTTCTTGGTCCCCTCCTTCTCTTTGCTCCTCTCCTGCACCTTTTCGCTGTCTATCATTTCTTTGGAGCTCCCTCTCTCCTCTTCTTTCATTCCTTTATCTCCTTCTTTCATTATTCCTCCTTGTCACTCTTTCTCTTTTCTACATTCGCACTCCTACACTTTGTGCATACAACCATCCTCAGATATCAAGGAACACGATCTTTCTTTGCGTAAGTTTGCACAGCCTCAGTCTACTCCACGGCCCCTTTCCACTATTACCTTCCTCCACCTCTGCTCCCCTGTCTCTGTACCCTCGTTCCCACTGTGCCATTTCACTTTCTCTTCTCGACCATTGCCCAACCAGTCACCTCTGAATCCCATTGCCAGTATCTCTTTCGACTCATGGTCTTCATCCCTCGAACCACCAGCATATGCAAACGCATGCACACCGCTGCGTAATCCTCCATCCATCCACCCCCTTCCTCTTCCCGCCATTTTTTTCTTCTATAATTCACTCCGAGGCTCTTTTGTGGACCGTTGGAGCTGACAATGAGTCGATCCAACAGCCTGAGGTGCTCGCGAGGGCAATGACGACTCTGTAGGCGGCTCACAAGCGCTCAATTGCCTTTAGAACCGATTGATATCTAAGGCTATAGTTTGCCCCAGACGTTTGGGGCCCCCGCCGTAGGTTGTGCTGAGGAAGGGTCATTGCATCAGCAAGGGCAAGAGAGAAAACATGAACCTTGGTCACCCCGTCATGACGACTTTTCTTCCATCCACTTTACGACGCTCTCTCTTTGGCGGCTCTTCGCATCCACACACATCCACACACATTCACACCCATCCACACATACATGCTCTCTTTCTCTCCCTTCACCTCATTCATCTTTTCTTTATTTTCGCACACACTTGTTGAAGCCTCCTTATTCGCCTATCATGAAGGAGTCAAAAAAAAAAAAAAAAAAAAAAAGGATGAACAAACGTCAGATCATGTCCGCTATGGGATCCACTGGTATCGCTATGCATTGCATGGCATGGCATCGCATTGCAGCTCATTACCCGCTGGTCGAGCGTATGTGTGTGTTTGTATATGTGTTTTTGCGCGAATCTGTGCTATGAGCACCGACGTCGTAGAAAGAAAATGGCTCGTTGGGCGGGCGGGCCTGCATCTATGGGAGATGGAGAAGAAGAGAGACTTTCCCGCTTGCATCATCATCGTCGTCATAGGGCATGGGCTTGCTCTTTCCCTTCTCCCCCAGTTTGTGTGCGTGTGTCTGTGTATGTGTTTGTGTATTTTTTTTTTTTTTTTTTTTTCGTGCCAGAGAGTGAGATCCGCAGGCTGGAGCGAGCATTCCTAGCCTACATGGACAGTGAAAGAGAAAGAGCGAGCGAGCGAGGATGAGATGCAGGCTCCCGATGGGCAATATCCAATGGTCCGATGTCCGATGTCCGATACTCCTTCGCTCTCTCGATGACTCCCTACTGTCCCACCGGCTGGCGCTGCTCACCCGCCCGGCACCTCAAACAGGCCGACGTCTCATTGCTCCCCCTTTCCGCTCTCAGCATCTCCTCGTATTCTCTTGTTCTTTGGGCCAGAAGTAGTCTGTATCTGGGGAGTTGGGATACACCTGCATGCCTCTCTTTTCGGATCTCATCGCAGCTCCAACCACACCAATTCTCGGTCGGATCCTTTTCGGATTTTTTTTTTTCTTGCCTGGTCTTGCTATATCCTTCCATGCCTGCTCTTTTTCTTTTTTCTTTTTTTTTTTTCCCTTCTTTTTCTTTTTCTTTTTTTCTTTAAATCCACGCCCCCATTGGGACCGACAAAGCACATTTGTTTTTTCAGAGCAATTTTGCACAATATTTTCTTCGTTTCATTGCCATTGCCATTGCCCTTTGTCGCGTTTTTCCTCCCCTGGTCTTCTGAGTGAACAGACTCTTGTTGACCTAGTAGACAGCTTCCTTCTTGCCTCCCAGCACACATACTTGACCCGCCGCTCCCACCTATTCCCGTCCCACATCGTCCCACGTCGTCCCACGTCGGATCTCGTTGTCCCTTGACTGTCCCAGACAGGACGGGGAGCAGGAGCCAGCGGCGGGCGAAAGTATCCCTAGAGAAGAAGAAGAAAGAGAAAGAGAAAGAGAGAGTGAGAGAGATTGTACCGTGCCCAGACAACAACGTGGGCCCGGACATAGAAAAGAAAAAAAAAAAAAGAAAACTAAAAAAGGGACTTGTTATTTTACTTATTATTTCTCGTTTGTCTTGTCTTGCTTGACTTTGTCAAAGGGGCCTTCTCTCGCTCTCACTCTCATCACTCTCTCTCTGTAACGACCCTTTTTTTTTTTTTTTCTTTCTTTTGATTACCACCGGGGGGGACACTTTTCCACTCTCTCTCTCTGTCTCTCACACTCTCTGCTCGCTCTACTTGATCTGCCTCTGTTCGCTCACCCTTCCTCTTCTTCTTCCTCTTCTTCTTCTTTCTCCACTCTTCTTTTTTCCACCAGCCACTCCCACTCTGAAAAAAAAAAAAAAGGAATCAACCTCTCCAGCCTCGACACTCTCCCCTCCCTCCCCTGCCCTGCCGCCACCACTTCTCCTCGCCAACCGCAGACTCTCCTCCCACAACCACCGTGCCAACCATGGCCGAGAACACCGTTCTCTCCTTATGTTTCCCATGTCCAACCCCCGCCCAGGCGGGTCCACCCATGGATGAAACCATCACCAATGCCTTTCAGCAACTCTGTGTCGATGTGGGTCAAACCCATCACTGTCAGATCATACTCGATCTCTGTCTCAACAACCCCCAGGCTCAGAAACGGCTCTCGATCGATACCCATCAGTCTGCGTACAATGTCACGATCTCTGGTGCTTATCAGAATGTCATGCTCGCACGAGGATCGCTCATGCGTAACAATCCGCTCAAGGTAAAAAAAAAAACATTTGAGTTTTCCACTCCTCCTTTCTTCTTTACCCTGTGTGCGTGTTTGTGTGTGGGTGTGTGTGGGTGTGTGCATGTGCATGTGTGTGGTGTATGTTTGTGCATCTTCACCCCTTCCCTTCCTCTGGTAATCTCTGTACCGCAAACCACATTTCCTGATCCAGTCTCGAAGGAATGAGAGAAAGATCTCTCCCACCACAACACACAAAGAGAGACAGAGGCAGAGAGAGGAAAGCATTAAGCTCGACTTGGCCTTTTCTATCGGCCCCTAGCTCTTTCTCTCTCTCTTTCTCTCTCTCTTTCTCTCCCCTTCTTCGCCCTCGCACTCCCTTTTTTGGACTGCATGCTTTGCTCTATGCAGGGTGAATGGTAGCCACAGATGGTCGACTGCGCGTGTCTCTGTCTTGTTCCTCATGCATGGTAGACTTTTTTTTTTCCTCCTCGGACTTGATGGTTCATCTCAATGGGCTGCCTCGAACGAGAAAGAGCGAGTGAGAAAGCGAGTGGGCGAAAGAACAGGGCACAGGCGTCATTTCATCCTGATCAGGCTCTTTTTTTTTTTTTTTTTTTTTTTTTTTTTTCGTCATTTGTTGTGTTCGCCCGTTGGTCTCGTGGCGGAGGAGGCGAGTGAAAAAATTGTGTCTGCATCACCTCGGATTAGCAAAGACACAGAATATTGATGTGAGGGACCACTTCGTCTCGCCTCAACTCGAATTCATGGGAAAGATTGGCATCGTGTTTTTTTTTTTTTTTTTTTTCCTTATTTTCAGCTCATGTTGCGGAATCGCCATAGCTCGGGATGAGTTTAAATACCCTTTGAGGTTATTCTCTTTTCCCCGCCCCTTCTCATCCTTGCTGCACTGGAAGAGTAATATAGCCAGGTCGTGTGAGCGTGCAGTCCAACAGGCGGGAAATTGAAGTTGGAGTTTGTGGAGCTTTTCTTCCAGACCGTTGGGGGTGTTGTGGCACCCTTGCCTTGCCTCGCCTTGCTTTTGCCTCGCCTTGCCTTGCCTTGCCTTTTTTTTTTTTTTTAGCCCAGACATGGTCCTTTGACCTAACTTGGCATCTTCTCCCCAGTCTTCTCCCCCCCACACACACACTCTCTCTCTCCCTTTCCAGTAAAGGAGAGTGTATACCTCTCGGCGAGTAAATGGGTCTGGAAGGAGAGGGACCCTCGGACCATGTTTGAAACGGGTGTGGGGTGGATTCACTAAAAAAAATATCAACCATCGACGTAACGTCTTGGCCACGGGGTGTCTATTCGCTATCCGGCCCGCAGGCCTCGCGTCTCTTGACTGGCTACTTTCCACTACGCTTATCAATTTTAGCCGCAGTCGTGGGCCTTCCTGGCCCAAGCACTATGGCAATGCTAGGCGCTTTATCCAACGGTCACCAGCCAAATGAACATCTCCACTGCTACTGTTTTAGCCACAGTCTGGAATGTGCGCCAATCTCCTTTCTACCCTTCCTTCTTTTATTCTCTGGCTCTATCCCATAGACACTTTCTATCGCTATCGGATCAAACAATTTACTGACACTCTCACGTCCTTTCTTCTGTCTCTTCTCTCCGCTAACTCCTGCGTCATCTATTCCTCATCACAGCCCAAGCTCTCAATCAAGATCAGCAAGTCGTCCATCACCGTAGATCCATTCTCAGAGTCGTCCCAGTCCTCACCAACGACCTCGACACCGGTCACATCGGTGGCAGACGCAATATCAGCTGAATCCACTGTAACCCCACTCCCAACGTCTTCGGGGTCCCAGTCTTCTCCTATCACCACGTCAAGTATTCCATCCAACCTAGATACCCATACCCGCCCTGACAGTCCTTCAGGCCACAATGATTCGTCTGCTAGCACAGCAACGTCCAAGATCAACTCTACCTCGGCCATCTCGACCGGGACCGAGCCCGTTACCCAAAAGTCAATACCCGCATCAGCCTCTACGGCCGCTGCATTCTCGTCCTACTTTACGGTTCTCCCACAGTTCAAGAGCCAGGTCGATCAAATATCCATCTCTACACGGACATCGATCACCCTCGTTTCTAGCCACTTCCATGCTCTTCCAGTAGCAAAATCTGCACTAGCTGCTCATGCAAGACAAGAGACAGTAGAGTTGCTCATTTCCGGGACATGGGAGAATGCCGAGGCCGCTCGACTCCAACTGCTGGTCGCTATCGAGACATTGCAACCAGGGATCGTCCAGGATAAGGTCCAGGTCGAGCTCAAATACCAAAACATGATTGGAGGGCGGAAGCGAAAGGATATTCAGGATTTGATGGCCAAGACGAGAACAAGTATCTATTTTGCCTCGCCCTTTGTCCAAACAGCCAACAAGAGTGGTAGCCCTGTTGATCCACGGAACAATGAGATCTATATTACAGGTGAACCTGCCAATGTCGAAAAAGCCAAGGAAGCCCTCCAGAAGGCTTGTATGCGGACACAGGCCGCCTCGCTATCATGCACACGACAAGTCAACATTGCATCCCGAAAGCTGGACTGGATGTTGCTGAACTACCGAGAGAAGCTGAGGACTATCATGATCGACAATGGGTCCTTCATCGCCTTCCCACCACTGGGGGCAAGCCACCCAGTCATCTTTGTCTATGGCGAGTCTCGAGTCAATGTGGAGCGGACTATCCGAACAGTGATGCAGCTTGTAAGTTGACTTTTTTTTTTTTTTTTACTTTGTTTGTTCCGCACCACTCCTTTTTATTTTTATTACAATGTATACACGACACTAACACTGCCGAGGCGCTATCTCTTTCTTGGAACCTAGTCCTCGCAATTCCACTCGGGATCAATCAACATGTTGACACCTGCGCGTGATAGCCTACTAGCCATCCCTATGAAGTCACCCAACACTCTTTCACCCATTGCCAACATTTCCAAAATTGTGTCACAATCGTCTGGAGCAGAGATTGAGTTTCGAAACAATGGATTCTTTATCTTTGGCAACGAGATCCAGACAAGACTTGCGGCCCAATACCTGACCGAGATCGATTTTGTCAAGACACTTCATCACGAAGTCAAGTTTTCTGTGGAGCTTGCCAATGAACATCGTGAATTTATCTCGGGCAAAAAGAATGGCAAGATCAACCGGATCATGAAGGCAACTGGAGCCAAGATCAAGTTCGACCCTTGCAATGAGTACAACTTTTACGTTGATCTAAGCTCGACCATTGCCGTCAAGGCGGTAGAGGCACTAGCATTATTGCAGGAGGAGCTCCCAGCCGAAATCTCGTTCTATGTTCCAGAGACCTATCATAAGCGGATCATCGGTGTAGGTGGCAAGAATATTCAACGGATCATGAAAAAGTATGGTGTCTATGTCAAGTTTTCGAATTCCGAAGAGTTTGCCAACTTGGGAGGATACTTTGACAACCTGGATAATGTTGTGGCACGAACGCCCTCCAAGAATGCCATGAACCTGGACAACCTAAAGCATGCCGTCATGGAGCTTGTCAATCCCAAGGACAAGGACTTTGTTCATCATCCACTTACAATCCCAAAACAATATCACCTATCGCTTTTGTCCGATCACGCCAAGGCATTGAGTGAGCTTCAGGATGCTACCAACGCGACTGTCCGATTCCCTGAGCGAGAGACGGGCAGTGATACGGTCTGGATTTCGGGCCCAGAGACGTTTATCCAGCAATCGACCTCGATGCTACTGTCCTTGGTCGACGAACAGTATGTGTATCCTGTTCCCTTCTCAGAGGCGATGCACCGTGTATTGAACAAGCCAGAATTCCAGCGGGATGTAGTTGAGCGGATGAAGAACGAATGGAACATGACTCTCATCCCTCCACGCGTTGTGGAAGTGACTAGCACGTCGGCTGATGATGCCGCCACCATCGCCATTTCGGCTACCCATGCTGGAGATGAAACCTCCAAGGCGAGTGTATCGAGATCAAGCGGCGCGACTGCTGTTACCGCTATTACCGAAAACGTCGTTGGTGCTACATCCAAGCCCATCAAGGAAGAGAAGCAAGAGTCTAGTGCAGTTCAAGTTGAGACGCAGTCGGACGCTCAGGCGAACGATGATGGGGACGGGCTCGCCAGGTCACTCAGCAGTCTGACAGACAGTGATGATGACGATGACGTTGAGGACAATGAGGAGGAAGACCATGTGTTTATCTTCAAGTACAGCCGCAACAATGAGGATTACCTGCAGAATGCCAAGGAGCTTCTTGTGCAGTTCTTGATTGATAGCCAGATCGAGGTGTATGATGACGAGATCCGAGTCCAAAGGCCTCGCTCCGACTCTTTTGCGGAGGCGTTCCCACATTTCAATAGCAAGATCTTGTCGTCTGTGGCCACTGGAGGTAAGCTGGCAGTCTGGAGTGGACGAGACCACATCAAGTCTTTTGGGAGTGATGCTCTGATCTAACATGATATTATCACTGTCGTTTTTCATTTCCCTTTTCCTTTTAGAACTCTCCACACCTGCGCCAACTTTCTTGAACTACTCGCTCTTTGATCACACTGGCAATGCCTTTGACACTCTCTCGCGTGCTCCAGGTGGCGCGCCCAGCATCACTGGACCGACACCAGGGTCTGGAACAGGAACGGCACAAGGGCCGATGGTTTCGACGGATATCCGCGCCCTGTTCTCACGTGGCCCATCGCCCAGTTTGGGGCCCATCTCCACCTCGCCGCCTCGATGGGGTGATCAGCCTTCTCGACCACTGGGGTCGTCCACAACAGTGACAGGCTCTTCTTCGTCAGCTCTGTCTACCTCGACATCCTCTGTCGCTACGGGACCTTCATTCGCAGCTCCTGGTCAGAGCATGGGCAGCAGTGGTAGTGCGTTTGGTGGGTTTACCAACACTGGCTCCAATCGTCTGACGTCCCTGCCGATCGATCCATGGGCCAGCCCCGCTAAACAGACACAGCATGCAGCTCATACCGCTGTGACAGCAGGCGGGTTTGCGAGTGCCATTGGTCCATTCCGTACACCCCCTGGAATGACTGGTAACGCCAACGGCAATGCAGTTTTAGGAAGTACTGTGACAGACATGATGCATGGTGCACCCGGCAGTGGATATTACTCACCAAGTTCTCGACCACAACAGATGGTTTCAGCAGTAACCTCGTCTGGAGCGACTCCTACGTCAACCACAACGACCTCTTCGTCGTCCTCAATTCATATGTTTTCACCTGAGGGACCCTATGGTAGCTCGATGGGATTCTCTCTTCCCGGCTCTGCAAACACTCCTTCGCATTTGTATTCGAGCAACAACAACTCGCCCATCCAGGGCGTGTCCACAAACTTGTACGGAAGCATGGTGGGCCAGCCCCAACAGTCTTATCAACAGCACCACCAGCCAGCGCCACAGCGTCCGCTCTCGGGATCCGCTGTAGGATCGCGGGATAATTTGCAATACTTGGAAGAAAAGATGATGCCAGGCTCTGCTTTCGGGCCTGGCTATGGGCCGTCTCTGAACAGTGGCAAACTCCGAAGTTCGCAGCATGCGATGATGTACCTTCAACAGCAGCAGCAGCAGTCTTCGCCACAGAATCAGGGATATGGCGGAGGATTCCACCCGTCACTTCAATATCCGCAACAACGACAGCGTCACTCAAGCCATAATAGCAATGCGAGCAGCAGCACGCATCATACCATGTTCCTTGGCCCGATCGGTGGAGGTCTTGGAGGTTCTGCAGGAGGCAGTGTCCACAGTGATGATATTTCGACGGAGGACGAGAGTGATGAGCCATTTGATGATATGAGACACCGATACCGAAGCTATCCTTATTCGCAGCAACAACCACAGCAGCAGCAGCAGCAGCAGCAAGCGCAGTTTCAACAACCATACCAGCAGTCTTTCTTGCCCTTGGGACCTCCCGGCGCTTCAAGTGGGGGGTTTGGATCTCAAGGGGCAGCGGCTGCAGCGCTTGCTCACCGACGAGGCTCTGTGCCGTCGATGGGATCCATGTACAGCAACCAGCTGCTTTATAGCAATAACAACAGCAGCAACAGTAGTTTGCACTCTCAATCACACTACCATCCTCAACCTCAACCGCAGCCGCAGCCGCAGCCGCAGCAATATCACCAACCCCAGAATTACTCATCTTTTCAGCAACAACAGCAGCAACAGTCAGTCACGCCTCCACCATCGATGCTTCGAATGAGCAACAGTAGTTCCGATCTATATGCACGCAAGTCTCTTGTGAATGCGATGGCAAGACACTCACTTGGCCCATCAAGCACAGGTGCTGTGGGATCAGGTGCAGGAGGACCTGTGGGTGTTGGAGCTGGAGAGAGCAGCGGTCTCGGCAAGGGACTTGGCAATGGGATGATGGAAGGTGAACGGGACCTATTCTCGAGTGGTCTTGGAGGGATCATTGGAGGAGGAACGATCAGTCACTCGCAGAGTCATGTAGGAGGAGACTCGGGTACAAGCGGAGGAGGCATTGGATCAAGTATTGGAGGAGGAGGCGCGGGATCGACCTTGTCGGCGTCCGCGTTACCATTCTTTATGGACCATCATCACCATGCGACGGCGACGTCTGCTGCGACTTCGTCGTTTGACCGGTCCGGCCATGGACCGGGATTGGGGCATCATCTTGTTGGAGGATGGGATCGTTAACTTTCCTTTCTTTTTGGATCACACCCTCTCTACCCCCCAAAAGCAAAAGGCTGTTGCTATTTTCTTTTTTCTTGTTGTTTTCTTTCCTGCCTGAGAATGTTGAAATATTTTTTTTGTCCGCATTTTATGGGAAAGGATAACATTCCTTTTTCTTATTACAATTGTATTGCTGTAGTTTTTGTTGAAGCATTCCCCTCCTTTTATTTTTTTTTTCTTGTATGATACTTTTTTTTTTTTTTTTCTTTTCCTCATTCTTCTTTACTCTCAATATGTTTGTTTTTCTCGTCGTTTGTCGTTGTTTTTTGAAAAACTTTTATGTCTATTCCTTTTATTGTAGAAAGATTACCCTTTTACCCTAGTACCCCTCTTTCAAACAACTCAAAAAAGAAAGAAAAGAAAAAACTATTTGTCCATCCTCCTTTTTTTTCAAAAAAAAAAAAAAACTATTTGATCAGAATGAGTGAAAGTAGAGGGATTGAGAGAAAGGAAAGAGAGCCAAAGATCACTCTAATTTCTGACACTTCATAATACGCTTTTCTCAACATTGCGAATAATAATAAAAAAAAAAAAAAAAAAAAAAATAGCATGCTGGTCAGTGAACCTGAGGATTTATGTTTTTTTTTTTTTGTCTCTTGAACTCTCCTAAACGAACTAGGCCTATCTCTCATCCTGAGGATCTTGGCTATTTTTTTTTCCCTCCTCTTTTTATCTTTTTCTTTTTCTTTACTAATTCTTCAGGGAGAATGAGACAAAAAAAAAATCCATTGGATTACCTCCGCATGGCTCGGTCACAGGCCTTGACCTGAGCCTGCAAGTCATCGACCTGGTCCATCAACGCTTGTGTCTCCTTGACAGCCTCTCGTCTCGTAGCTCGAGCGACCTCATGATTTGGTTGACATTCAACCCCATCAAAGACCAACAAGGCTTGCATCAAGGATTCCGAAAGTCCAATATGAAGCTCAAAGAGTTGTTTCCGAGCAGCCGACATTCTCGAAGGATCCTCTCGTTCTCCACTCATCGAAAATTGTAAAGGCAATGGAGAAGAACCCGACTCGGATGGATCGGAAGAAGAAGCGGGCGAAGCCGTGGAAGGAGGGGAAAGAACAGGGTTGGTGGAAGGATGAGCACGAAGATAATCTTGAACAGCGACTTGAAATTTGGGCAAGAGATCCTGAGCGAGTTGACGAGCTTTATCCATGGCAGTTTGGATCTTGACTATCAAGGCATATTCTTCTGGATCACCATTGGTCGTCAAGGTCCGGATATCTGTTTTCTATGGGTGTGGGAGAAGAAAAGAGGAAGAAAGGAACAAAAGAAGAAAAAAAAAATGGAGAGTGAGTAAAGAAACAGAGAGGAGGGAGAGAGAGGGCGAGAGAAAAAGAAAAGGTAAAAAAGCATTCACATTGGGTAATTGGAAAAAAAGAAAGGAGGAGGAGGAGGAGGAGGAGGGGGGGACGTTACAGATGGCTTGGTTCCCATCATGGAAATTTGACCGTTGGGTTTGATCCCAAAACATGAAAGTGGAGCAAGGTCGTCCTTCATAGTCGCACCTGCCGAGATCAGGGTGATACCCGAGATAGGCACCTTGGACCACTCATGACAATGTAACCTCAGTTCTCCAAGTGTGATCTCTGAAAGTGATTTGCAGTCCTTGAACTCGAACGTCTTCTTTTCTCGTCCCCACTTGATGTTGACTGTCACGGCCATTGTTGTTGATACTGTCCCTTTTTTTGAGAGAGAGAGAGAGAGAGAGAGGTGGTGTGTAGTATGTCGTGTATATACAAGAGGTGGAAGCTTTGGTCTGTGTCCAGAACTGGCTGTTGTTGTTGTTGTTGTTGCTATTGCTTTCTTTCTATGCAAATGAGAAGGCAAAAAAAAAAAAAGTGATGGAGTTTAGTAGGACGATAGAGTGAGGTGGCTCGAGGGCTCTCAGGGATGACCAAGGACAGCTGAGCATCCTGACATGGAGAAGAATGAAGAGAAACAAAGCGGTGTACCCACGAGAATGGATTGGATGGAGTCTAGGAGTTAATCTCTTTTTGAAGACAGATCTGGTGATGGGATCCAAAGAATAATGGAGAAATGGAAAAGAAAAAAAAGGAGGAACCCTCGGGTCTGTGAACTGTGGTCTATCCACCCCTGTTTCCTGAGTCTACGCCAATGCCCAACCAAAAATTACGGGCTGCAGCCTCTAGAAAGTGACCCCACCCGAAAAATGTTTTTTTTTTTTTTTTTAAAAAAAGGCCCCAGTGTTCTCTTCCCAAATATAAAAAAAAAAAAAAAAAAGGCTGATCAGAGCTATCCATGACACATGCACACATACGCACAAACACACATACACACACACAGAGAGAGAATCCAATGGCCCTGTCTTTTGTCTTCCTCGTGCACTTTTGTCTCCCTATCAGAACAACCATAGAAAGAAAGAAAGAAAAAAGGCCATCCATTTCAATAGTGAAAAAACGGTCCTCGGGGGTTTTTTTATTGCCTGACTTGGATGTTGTACTTCTTTTGAAATGCCATGAACTCGTCCTCCTTTGCCTTGTACTTTTGAACCAGCTGCATCGTCACTGTCTTGATCTGTTGTTGTTGTAATTGTTGTCGTTGTAATTGTTGTCGTTGTTATCGTTGTTGTTAATGGAGTTCCCCCCACATAAAAAGAAACAGGAAAGAAAGAGAATATAAAGCAGATCAGCAACCGTTGTTTCTTCTGACAACATGAAAAACACACATGGCATGCGCTCGCCACTGGGAACACACGTACGCCTTCCTGGTTGGTCTTGAGTGCAGGGAGGACTTCCTTGACCGTACGCTCCACGAGGACACCTCCGACCAAACGGAAGCATTTCCTGTCGCCGTCCAAAGGTGTCAATGTATCGACGACAAGGCTAAGAGAGTAGAATGACGTGAGCAAGGAAAAAAAAAAAAAAAAAAAAACCAGGTTGATCAGATTAGATGTTGATTGTCTCTTCCAGGGTTTGCCAAAGACTCCATGCTCGGATCGACTGCAAAAAGATAAAAAAAAAAAAAAAAAAAAGAGAGAGAGAAGGAAAGAGAGAGGAAAAGAAGGAAAGAAAGAAAGAGATCATCGCCAACGTCATTTCAATAGAAATGACCCAGGAAGAAACCAAAGCTGTCATCATGACTCTTGTTCAAGAGGTCATTCCAGAATTATCTCCAGTTCTTTTCTTCTTTTCTTCCATGATGCAATAAAAAAAAATAAAGGTAAAGAGAGAGGATAAAGAACCCAATCGTAAAAAAAAAAGATTGTAACAAAGAGTGAACAGAGAAAGCGCCATCTGTTCCTTCTTCCTAGGATTGGTAGTATTACGTGTGCTCATCGGACTCTGTCTCGAGCTCGCCAATCTTTTGGGCCAACGAGTTGAGTTCTGACTTCATGCTGTTGTAGGTCTGAGTCAACTCCTGGTCGCTGGGGCGCTTGTTCGCGCTGCTGCTGCTGCTGCTACTGCTCGACATGGTCGGTTTAAAAAGAGAGAGGTCGGTTGTGTTGATGTGCTGAGAGGACAGAAGGTGAAAAGGGACCACAGAGAAAGTCTCAATTTCGCAGCCACAGGGGGTTTCTCTCTCGCTCTCCAGGCCCTACCATTCTCTCTCACTTACTCTCACTCGCTCTCCCTTTCTCTCTCTCTCACACACACACACTCTCTCTCTCTCTTATCAACATAAAGAAGAAGAAAAAAAAAAAAAAAGCGTCTCTTCTGTCTGAGGATATCCTTGATCTCTTTTAGGCCGGTACACTTCGGGTTCGAATCGAGTCGCGCTGTCTCTTTCTGATATTGAAAACGAGTTTAGGACGCGGCATGGGTGGTGTTGAACACAAGAACGCGCGTAATAGTGGAATAGATGCTCCTTGTTCATGTTCGATCCTTGGCTGTGCAGGAGGGTCCTTTACTATTCTTTTTTTTTATTTTCTTCTTTCGCGTTTACAGACTATCAGCAAGATCGATCCTATTCTGTAGACACGTGATGGACTGTCAACCCTCCAACTCCCCCGCCCAACCAACCGACCCACCGACAGCAATTGTCACTTTTGTCCGAGCGTTCCGCATTCCATCCTCTTTTTTCTTCGGCTCTGCTCATTTCACTCCTCCTATTTACACTTTTTTTCCTTCTCACTTACTCACACTCCAACTTTTCTCTCTCTCTCTCTTCCTTTCTTTTCTCTCTTTCCCCGACTAACAGCAACAACCCTTCATTCGACTTTGTCATGGAGTTCATGTCCAATATTGGCGGTGGGCTGCAAGCCGACCGGCCTTCGCTCTTTGAATTGATCGCTCAGGACAAGATGAGAGAACTCCTCGAACCAGCACTGCGCTATATTCTTGCCGTAAGAACGCTACCTCAGTACCTCAGAAAGGAAGGGGGAGAGTCGCTGACTGCCTACTAGAAAGAGAGAAAGAGAACAACCTCAATGCAACTCCCCCATGAAGGATAAGAACAAGAGACACCCACCCTTTCTAACTCTTTGATCCTCATGTTTCTGTTACTCCGACCTTTTTTTTTTTTTTTTTTTTTTTTTTTGTTCACCCGATAGGTCTATGCCCAACGGTACCCCCGATACCTCATCCGGATCGTCAACCGATACGAAGAATTCTACGCTGTCCTTATGTTCTTTGTCGAGCGCCATTACCTTCGTGAATATGGTACGGCCTCTTTTCTCTTTTTTCTCTGCTTGGAATCGTGATCTGTCTCGTAAAGAGACATATCTGGGCCCTAGGCGAATATTAACGAATGGATCAACCAACAACTCTCTTTGAAAAAAAAAAAAAAAAAAAAAAAAATAGGTGCCTCGTTCGCAGAAAACTTTTATGGATTGAAAAGAGTGCGGGCCCCTCGAGCAGTCAAATCTGTTCGAGTCAACATTGATGACGAATCCGTCGCCGCCTCTGCCAATACCGCCAAAGCAGCCATGGCTGCTGCCGCGAATGCTTCTGTCCCAGGATCCAACAAATTGCGCGAATGGGATATCCGAAAATCATTACTGTTCTTGGTAAAGAAAAAAATCGATCGGGAGAGATAAAATCAGCGTGGACATGACACTTTTTTTTTTTTTTTTACTCTACAAGATCCAGCGGATTGAGTCAGCAAAAGAAAGGAGCAGACACTTATCCGTATGTTTGGCCTTTTGATTAGATTGGACTGCCATATGTCAAGTGCAAATTGGACGAGTACTACGAAAAAGTGTCAGGTGGAGAGGCTGCACGACTCTTTGGAGATGAATTCACGCAAGAGGAGGAAGATCTCACAGGAGTAAGTGACCATATCCACACATACACACACCTTCCTTTCTTGGAATGAGTAGTGCTTCTTTGGCGATCTACGCTCATTTTCATCTCAGGACCAACCGCAATGCGGAGCAAATTATTTAACCGTCCATTGTGTTACTCTTTCTCTTTTAGCAACCACTTCGCGTAAGGTCCAAGGCAATGGCTATCAAGATCTTCAAAAAAGGATACCCATACGTCAACGCTCTCTATCAACTTTCGATCTTGGTGCATTACATTGGATATCTTTACAACAAGACACCCTTCTATTCTCCTTGGCTTCGTCTCATTGGTATCGAGGTCAAGCGGATGAGTGCTGCTGATTACGTAGGTCACCTTTTTTTTCTTCTCCTTCGAGTCTGTGCTTTTTCTTTTTCTTTTTCCTAAACGATATCGACTCTTCCTGTTTTTCTTCATCTTAGCGCGAGATCATTCAAAAGTCCAAGTCAGCACCAAAGAGAACTTCCAACTCTTTGATCGAATCAGTTCAGAACAAGGTTCTCGGTCTATTGTCTGGTTCACTCGACTTCCTCAAGGTGTTGTTGCCCATGTCTATCTTCTTTTTCAAGTTTTTGGAATGGTGGTACCAATCGGATTACTACAGAAAGGCGAGCAATGCTGGCGATTCCGCAGAGGTCCCACCTCCAGAGAGGATCAAGGTAACAGGAGTAGAAAACTTTCCCTCCCCCCCCCTTCCCAACGGGTATCTTTTCTATCCCATGGATCTTCAGGCTATATCACTTACTGCTTCATTTCCCTCTTTTTTCTTTTTGAACCTCCCCCTCCCCCCAAATGAAAATAGCCACACAAGGACGGATTGCCTTTGCCACGCGAACCCAATACCTGTCCTATCTGTGTCAAGCCACTCACCAACCCAACAGCTCTTTCTTCAGGATATGTCTATTGTTATCCATGTGCTTACAAGTATGTGGAGGACCATGGACGTTGTCCTGTTACGCTGATCCACTGCAGAACCGAAGATCTCCGAAAGATCTACAACGATGCTGGACTGTAAATCATGTCTGGACTAGTTCTTTTTCATTTTTCGAGATTGGTATTCCCTTTTTTTTTTTTTTTTTTTTTTTTTTGCATAGAACTCCCCATGTACTTGTATAATGGTCCTTCTCGACATTTCCCAACCGACCAAAAAAAATAAAAATTAAAATAAAAATTAAAAAGATACTGTGATATAGGGGGGGGGGAGATACTATGCGATGGTTTTATAATTGTTGATATTTTTTTTTTTTTTTTTTTTTTTGTCTCTCCTTTTTCTTTTTTTTTTTTTTTTTTCTTTTTTTTTTTTTTTTTTTCTTCTAATGTGCCCCGTTGGCCAACACTTGGCCATGAACAGGGACACCCATCCCTACTCCACCCACCCCTGCGCCTATTCCTGCATTGCCTTGCACTGGAGCACCAGCAGCGGTAGGAGTACCATTACCAGATTGACGTTCACTCAAGAACGAGTGCAGCTCATCATACAACGTGAAATGAAGCCTTTGCAGTTGCTTGATATCTGCATAGACTACTCAACCCATCCCAAACCCCAAGGGAACAGAAGAAGGATTAAAAGAAAAGAAAAGAAAAAGAAAAAAGAAAAATAGACCGTTAATAGACCCTTCTTTTGCTTTCGATGAATGTATACCAGGTGCCAAAATTATGGAGATCTCTTAGAGAGAACGAGAGAGAGAGAGAGAGAGAGAGAGAGAGAGAGATTCGCTTACCAGCATCGGTATAGGGAGTGTCCTTCATGTAGACTTTTTGTAAGAATGCCATCATGGCACCCGTGGCGACGACACATTCTTCTAGAGGCAACCCCGTGAAATAGGCATGGTTGATCCGGAAGGGGTTCACGGGTGAAGGTGATAACGAAAGCGTAATGATTTCCGCAATGATATCCCATACACGCACATCTGGGAGGGGCAAAAAAGAAAGAAAAGAATAATCCTCGTTAGAATCCTTAGAACAAACGATTCATTGATACTAGTTGCCTCTCAGGATATTTTAAAAAAAAAAAAAAAAAGTGTGAGGGAAAGATAGATGCTTACCGTTCGTGCGCCATGAGGAGATGGTGCTAAGCTTTAAGGGGTCATTGGCCTCAACCTTTTGGTCGTGGTTCTGGATCAGCTTTTTGTGATTTGACCGAAGCTATGTGGAGGATTCCCATAGAAAATGAAGTAGACTGTCTTGTTAGAAAAAAAAATAAAAAAGATCTTTCCCTCTCCCAGCCCTCTCTCTCTCTCTCTCTCTTCTCTTCTCTTTTTCTCTTCACCTCTCGTTCTATCTCCTCCTTGAAAGCAGACGCATACCCAAACATACGGGCACTTGTAACGGGGGTATCCTGCGATCAAGAACGAAGCTCGTGATTCATCCTTTTCCAGATCCGAGTCGATGGGGCTTTGTGGTGGGGGTAGAGTCGAGAGCGAATGTTGTTTTAGCCTAGAGAAGAAGAAAGAAAAAAAGAAAAAAAAGAAAATGAAAAAAGAGCAAAGAGAATGTTGGGTCAAGGCGGATCTCTTTTCTTTTCTTTTTCCCCCTCTTCACGTGTTGAAGGCAACCAAACAGCATAAGGCATGAACACGAGATAGGAGGGAGTAGAGAGCCATACGATCGCAATGTCCTTGAAGAGAGAATGTTAGACGGCCTAATCCAAAGAGAGAAGGACCAAGGGTTAGAATGGGTTGGTGGAAAAGAAAAATGGCAGGTGGTACTGAAGAAGATAGAATTGCTCCTCTCTCTTCCTCTCTCTTCCTCTCTCTCCCCTCTCTCTCTCTCTCTCTCTCTCTCTCTCAAAGGCGCATGACCCTCCAACTCCGAGATTTTTTTTTGTAGCCCGAAACATCCACAAAGATTGAACCGATGACCATGATTTGGGTGAGATTTGAAATCTTTACCTTGCTTTGGCAAGAGGAAAAGAGTTGGGCTGTGTGCTGGATGCAGGGCCGTTGTTCGAGGAAGAAGGAGAGGTAGTGGCAGACTTTGAATCGCTGTACACTTGCAAGAGAAGCTCCTCCCGTCCACGAAGATAGACCTCAAAGTAGTAGAATCCCTATGATACGATACCGACCAATCCCAAGAAGTCCAAGCCCAGGACCAAGAAAAAAATGAATGGTGGTTAGTTATTGATGTACTCTTGGATACGTAGGTGGTGGATATGAAAATGAGAAAAGGAAGAAAGGACAAGAGGAAGAAAGAGGAGGAAGAAAAGGAAAGAAAGAGAATGGACCTTCTTGGTGTGATATCAAGACAAAGGAAGCAGAACCAACAACAGGCTTGGAGTCCATCCTCCAAGACTTCCGAGACTCAGGGCACCCCACTCCTTTCCACGTGGCCCCCTAACCCAAGCCCAAGCCCAAGCCCAAGCGCTACCTCAGACCCTTAAACCGTCACTTCCCCGTTTCTCTTTTTTGTGTCGCAGCTGGGCCCTGGAATGATGACAGACATGAGCAAGAAAGGAGAAGATGCCACCCTGCTCGTCTTTTTGAGGCCTAAAATGGATGACGCCTAGCTTGCTCATCCATCATCATCTCTTCATCCTCTTTCCTTGTGTCCTGCAGTCTGACGATGCTCATCTTTGAATGACAAATGCCTGAGCCATGCAGACCGTCCTTGTTATTATTTGTTGCTTTTTTCCTGCAGTGATGCAGTCGAGCTCCTTAGATCTCGGTCCTCTTGCTGGAGCCTTTTTTTTACCTTGAGCGTGCCAACGAGCAACGAGATCCCGACAAGAATGTTGACAGACGCGCAGTTTCCGACTGTGTCAACGTTTCTCGACCCTGGAAATAGAGAGAAAGAGAGAGAGAGAGAGAGAGAGAGAGAGAGAGAGAGAGAGAGAGAGAGAAAGTAAGAGGGAAAAGTAGAATAGAGTAGGGGGACAGTGATTAGGGATTAGATGTCTCTCGGAATCCCTCTCTTTCTCTCTCTCTCACTTTCTTTCTCTCTCTCCTAGGTCTGTAGATCTCTCCATGAGAAAGGGAAAGAAAAAAAGAAAAGAAAAAAAAAATCATTCTGGTTTACTTTGGCGACGGTGGCCATGGCGGCAAAGAAAGGGGAATGTGTTGTGTGTTGTTGTTGTGTACGAGAGAATGTGTGGTGTGGTGTCTGTGCTTTTAGCCAATGTCGAGTCCCTAGTGGCTGGAATGTCGGTATGATGAAGCTGTGTTGATTGGGTCCTTGGTCCGAGTGAGATGCGAGAAGGAAGGGAAAGAAAAGAATGACGAAAAGGGAGGAAGGAAAAAAAAAAAAAAAAAAAAAAAAAAAAAAAAAAAAAAAACGAGGATGGATTGCGGCAAGGTAAAAGAGTAGCAGCACACACAGACACGCACACAGAGAGAGACAAAAAAAGAAAATCGCTGTGCGAAAATGGTTGTCCTGAAAATTATTTTGGCTTTGGCTTTGGGCTGCTGCTGCTGCTACTACTACTGAGACACAGTGGTGGAGCAGGTACGATGGGTCGGTGAGGCTGGTGGTGGTGATGATGGTGGAAAGCGGAGCAAAAGGAGAAAGAAAGAGAAGAAGAAGAAAAAGAAGAAAAAGACGGATACTCACCAATGCACAAAAGCATCTACCCGTATGACCATGCCCCATGTCCATCCCCCATTGTCTGGGACCATTCCCTTCACTCCCGCGTCACCCTTGTCGCATCATGGTGCCCCGGCTGGCTCGCCGGCTCCTCGTCTCATTCGCTCTCCCATAAACTCTTGTTTCTGGTTCATCGCATTCTCGCTTGTTCCCAGCCCCTCTGTAGCCTGACTGGTGACCCTTTTCTGTCTGCGCTGCATGACCTCCTCCTCTCTCCTCTCCTCTTCTTTTTTTTTTTTTTTTTTTTTTTGTTTGCCTTTGCTCTCGTTCTGTTCTCGTTCATGTTTTCTCTTACTCTTTCGTAACAGGCTTTCTGACCTACCTCGATCCTTTTTCTGGTCTGCACGGCAAGAAAGAAAAGAATAGCCATTGATCCAAAAAGAACGGAAAGAAAAAAAAAGACGTGTCGGGATCAAGTCCTAGGATTACCTCACTTCTCAACAGTACGTCCATCTCACCTAGTGCATCCATCTCACCTTTTGGCCAGGGACCCAACTATGACACCAAGTTTAGTCAAGAGTGTTGCCTATTTTTTTTGTTTATTTGCTCCTGTTTGAAAAGTCGAAAAAAAAAAAAAAAAAAACTCAGGACCAGAGGTAAATAAGTTCCTTGGAAAGAAGAGTATGCCGGGGTCATTGAAACACCCAAGTCAAGCACGTCCCCAAAGACCCAATCTATCAGGGTAAACTATCGAAGAAGAAAATACTACATGTGTACCCTTTCGGAGGTGAATAAAGAAAAAGAAAAAAAAAAAAAAAAAAAAAAAAGATATTGCTCTTGGATTATATTGGGCAAAGAGAGAGAACACCACCACCCTCTCCTCATCGTTCTCGATTTGCATTCTCTCTCCCTCTCTCTCTTTCTCTCTCTCTCTCTCTTCTCTCTCTCCCGACAAAAAAAAAATAAAAGCAAAAAGACGTGCGCGCAACAACAGTAGGCATGTGACCATAAGAAGGGTACGTGTGAGTATGAGAGACGCGTAAAATATGTTTCTTCTGGCTATATACAGGGCTCACACACGTTCTGCGCAGGGGAGGAGGGAGGAGGGAGGAGGAGGGAGGACAGGGGACGCGTCGGAAAAAAATCGAACAAGTGGACGTCTGAACAAATGGCAAAATGAAAAGGCATGGGCGCATTTGTAGCCGCTTTTTGGTATGTACTTTGCCCATGCCATCGAATTGTGAGGGAGGGAAGGGAAGGATGGGAGGGAGATTGAGAAAAAAAAAAATAGAGAGAGAGAGAGAGAGAGAGAGAGAGAGAGAGAAATGTGTAAAAATAGGAAAAGGGCCCTCATGTTTGTCCAACTGCTCGTGCTTGTCCTCTGGAATGCTGGCTCTCTTCTCTTTTGGTCTACTTTTTTTCTCCTCACATGATTGAGGAAGATAGGAAGGGGAACTCACGGTCCAGTTTAAAAAAGGTAGTTCCCTTGACCTGGTCCTAAAAACCGCCATTAGGCTAGAAAAAAAAAAAAAAAAAAAAAGTGAGCTGAGCAAGGCACATGAGCCTTGGAAGCCCATACCGCAGAGGAAAGTCTTTTTGAGCTCTACACGGCGTAATTGGCAGAGAGGAAGGGAGATCCCCCAAGTACGGAGAAAAAAAAAACACGGCAGAAGGGCATGCAGAGGAGGCAATGACCAGGTGTAATCACCGTGCATGTTTCAACCCGCAACTTTTTTTTTTTTTTGCATGCACTCTCTCTCGTTTGTTGGCTCTAAATCTATATCCCCCCTGGCTGGCTCTCATGAAACTCTTGCACACCCTTTCAACTCTGTGTCCTTTCGGGGCGGAGCTCCTTTTTTTTTTTTTTTTTTTTTTTTTTTTTTCTCTCTATTCGTGAACCGGTCCGCGCGCGTGTGTATGTATACAAGAGTCCGAACCGAGCCACGGGTCCTCACCCTTTGCTCTCACTCTCTTCATGCTCGTCTATTCACGTATGTTCAAGGGAACTGTGGAAGCTCACCATCTCTTTTAGACTCTTTGTGCTTCTCTTTCTCTCTCTTTTTTTTTTTTTTTTTTTTTTTTTTTTTTTTTTTTTGAAATAAATTGACGATTGCTCTGTGGCTACATCATCATGCCAGGAAAGAGTCAATATCATATTCTGAGGAGCCATTGTCCTACTATACTTGGCGCGAAAGGGCAAAGGAACAAGGGAGGAGGCGCACGCGATCAACAACGGTAGCCCTTTTGGGGGGGGGGGGGAGGAGTCGATTTTCGCTCACTTTGCAGGTTGCTATTGTTGTTGTTGTAATTATTGTTGGTGTTGAACAAGGAAACTAAAAATAAACATAAAAAAAAAAAAAAAGGGTGGTGGCAGTGGAGTAGGTAAGCAAGACATGTTACACTGATTGGGGAGGAAAGGGGCGTAGCCCCGGGGCAGTAACGCGTCTGTCCGGACACATGATTCCCCACAACGCAGCTCCTCTCCCTTTTAAAAAAAGAGATAGAGAGATAGAGAGAGAGGAAAGAGAAAGAAAGGGAGGGGAAGGAAAGGAAAAGGAAAAGGAAAAGGAAAGGGAGAGGAAGTGGAAAAGAGAAAAAGGGAAGAAGGGGGGAGGGACACCAAATAACGGTGGTGAGTGGTGGTGAGGGGTGGTGGTGATAGGAGGCCCCCGGGTGATGTGATCATGTAAGCACCTAGGAGAGGCTTTGGTCTGGCGTCAAAACTTTGGATGCGCCTTTTTTTTTAAAAAAATAAAAAAAAATGAGTTTTAATTCTCGCCGTCGAAAGGAATGTTGGAGGAACGGAGAATTCATGGACTAAGGAACATAGTAAGGAGAACCATCATTTTTCTTTATTCAGGAAGCTCTCCCCCTCTTTTTCCTTTCTGTTGACTCGACAGAGGGAACGAAATGAGAGAAAATGAGAGAAAATGAGAGAAAATGAGAGAATATGAGAGGAGGGAAAGCAAGATAGGAAAGCGAAGAATTGGCGACAAGAGTACGTACTCTTGGAGGGGTACAAGGCAGAAGAAGAGGAAGGAGAGGGTATGAGGAAAGAGAGTCTAGCGAACAACCTGAAGAACGCCCACTCGTACACGAGAACGGACCCCACGAGTCCAAGCGTAGTCATGCCCTCGCTCTTGAACACTATTGCTGAAAAGAGAACTCTCTTTTTTTTTTTTTTTTCTTTCCCTCCGTCACAGAGTGTCCCACTTTTTCTTTGCATATTTGCATATCACTGCTTGCTTGTTCAAGTGCCAGGTCAGTTCAAGATACCTTTATTCTTGTAACTATGCTCTTTTTTTTTCCTGCTTGTTTGCAATTTGAAGGGTACTCATAAGCTGTTGTTTAGGGGGAAGGATCCGGTTACGAGATTGGCGGTGGCCACCGAAATGAGGGATACAATGAGTAGCAATGTCTCTGAGGAATGTCAAGCACTTACTGTCTGGAGGCTCATTAGGGATTGGGGGGGAGGGAGGAAGGAGGAGATGTTTGTTGAGTTATCCACAAACACACACGCTCTCTCTGGCCACAAATACCATCATACTCTGTCTGTGCTTGTGGTGCCACCCAATCAAACACGATCTCATCTCTCATCTACTCCTTTGTTCACATTTAGGATTGAGCCAACCTTGTTGTGTTGCATTGGCTAGCGGATTATAGCAAAACAACAAAGAATTCCCAAATTGCATTCCTCATCTCTAATAATGAGTTTGTTTGCGTCAGGCATACCTTTGTACACCCTATTAGCTGGGCTCCATGTGGGAACAAACCGACTCAGTGTGATGCCAGGGAAAGGAGGGGTGTTACACTTGGGGAAGGCGGGATGAGGTGCGCCATTCCTACCTCTCTTTTTCATCTCAACCGGTACTAATCTTGGGGGAGCTGTGTACAGTAGCACAAGTGGAAGGGCGGGGCATGTGGAGAGCACTGGAGCGGGAGGTATCCCTCAGATTTTGTTGAGATGCAGGTCACTCAATGGTGGCCCTGTCATGCTTGCATCTAGCAAAAGCACAGAAGAGTGGGCGAAATACGCAGGGTAAGGGACCGGCGGCAGATAGAGCATTCAGCTGAGTGCGAACTCTTTCTCTTTGCCGTCACTTCAGCAGCGTGCGCTCTCTTTTTTATTGTGTAAGTGTATGTGTTTTCTCCGCTCATCATGAAGAAGGCTTTAGTGAGAGTGAGAGGGGATTGAGTATCTCGTTAGTCCCTTGTCTGTGCGTGTTCCATTTTTCAAAGTTCCTGGCAGAAGGCCCTTTTGACCCTTATCTGTTCTGCGACCCGAGTCGAATTTCTTTTTCGCCCTTTCTCTGCAGGCCTTTTTTTTTTTTTTTCATCATGGAAGGATCAGGGTAAGAACATGCGACGGACATTCTATTCCGCCAAGATGTCAGGGTCACCCATCTATTTTTTTTTCTTCGTTCTTTGCTGCTGTATGCCTCCCACTGCATAATGACCCTACCTTACTTGCATCCATCCGCACAGGAGAATGATCTCGAGATCACCGCCTCGAGATGTGACAGTCGACTCCATTATCGGCTGAATAGTAGAGCAGCAGGAAGGAGCGGATAAAAACATTGGCAGGTGAGCAAGGGTTCTGCAATGCAACTTGGAGGAGGCAAAGCAACGGATGTAGGGGTGAACGCAGAAAACGAATGGCATGCTCGAATGGCCTGACGCCTCGTCGTTCTCTGATGCTCTCTTCCCTTCTTTTCTTTTTCTTTTCTTTTCTTTTTTTGCGCGCGCGTCAGACTTGTTCAAATCACAGCAATTGATGGGGTGCATGAGTGGTGTACCAAGAGAATACTTGCATTGTTCTGTCCTTGGTCGCGTTGGTGTCTTTTTTGTGTTTGTGATGTGTTGTGTGTTGTGTGCATGCATGCAGCGACATGCAACATGCAACGGATGACTGGTGTGTTCCCGAAGACAGACCATTGACTATCTATCGCCTATTCTCACAAACGTCCTTTCTGTCCCCTTTTGCTTGGTCCCTCTAGTGACCCGAGCTGACTGGCTTGCTGGGGAGGAGGGGGGAGGATATCCAAGTCAATGTACCTTCGCGTTTCCTTATCCTTCTTTCCCCCCTTCTCTCCTTCCCTTGGACAAAGGGAGAAGGAAAACCTTGATTGGAGTTAAGTATATCCGCTCCTCTTTCGTTCGACCCCCCTTCCCTTCTCCGATAACATTTTGGGCCTTGAAATATTTCCGATTCCCCTTCTCTCTTGCTCTCTCTTGCGCGCGCTCTCTCACTCGTTCTCTCTCCTCCCTCAACCTTTTTTGCAGTGCTCATTTTTCACACCCAGCGTAGTCTATGCTTCCGGTGCTCCCGGATATGAGGGTTGGGGGGGGGGGGAGAGAAAAAGAAGAAAGGAGGAAGAGAGGGAGAAAAAGTGAGAAGGAGAGAGTTAGGCTGGGGGTGGGGTCTGTTCCCTACTAATGGTCCCTCACTCTCACACTCGTCCTTCCACTCTCCTCTCTCCTTCTATTGCTCATTTCGAACAAAGCCTCTCTGAATCAGCTCCGCCTGTTCAGAGCCGCAGTTGTTTGTTAAAGTGTTGATGTTGGTGAAACCAAGGAACCAAAGAGGGACATTTGTAGACAAGAGAGTGAGAAAAAAAAATGCTAAGAAATCGCGTCTTCTTTTTTTTCTCTTCGTTCTTTGAAAAGTAATAATAAAAAAAAAAACATTAGAAAAGTACTATGAGTCCGTCTTCGGCACGCAAACAAACCGTAACCCAAGAGATGTACTTTTCCTTCTTTTCCTTTTGCTCCTTGTTCTTGCTCCAATGAGAAGAGGCGCGGAAACGTACATTGACACACACACTCGAGAAGAGAGGGGGAGGAGGGTGGACAGGAGGGTAGGGTACTCCCTTTCATGCTTCTTCCTTGGACGGGGTCAAAAAGGGTGTGGTGGGCCGATGGGTGGGTATGTGGGGTGTGTCATTGGGCGTGCATTGGTGCAGAACATGCACACACACACACACACACACACACACACACACACACACACACACACACACACATACATATTCTGCACACATTCAGCTAGATGGTGGATGTTGTGGTTATGGCTTTTTTTTCGGTCCCCAGTCTTTGTCATACTCTCATTTTTGGAGGGAGAAACGGGGTAAGGAAAACAGTTTTTGTGTGGCTCTGTTTTGGAGGATGATGTGACCTGCCCGGGAAGAAGGAGGGTAAAAAAAAAGGGAGTCGAGGAAAAAAAAAAAAAGCAGCCTTTGGAAAGAGGCTCTTTTTTTTTTTGTTTTCTATCAGCCGGTAGACCTGCCCTGCGAAGCATCGGAAGGGACCAGGGCAGCAGCGGCAGCAGAAGGAGAAGGACAAGGAAGAGGGAGAAAGAGAGTTTGTACAATGCAAACGAGATGCAAGTGGGGAAACCCTTCCAGCTCTTGCTCTGCTACTCTTCTTTTTTTTTTGCGCATGTGTGTAGTGCCTATGATGTATGAACATGCCTTGCTGCATGCTCTATTGGCAATGCACGTACACTATGGAAAAAGGGCAGAACCGTATAGAAACATGGGCTGACTCTGGAGAGAGATAGGACCGATAGAAAAGAAAGGAGGGAATCTATCTAAATGAGATGACGGCTTATTTGCTTTTGGTTATTTGGTTCCATGATCTGGTATAGCCGGGCAGGGCAACAGCCAAGGACTTGCTCCAGATAGCCCAAATGTTAGATAGAGGAGTGGAAGGAAAGATTCTGTACCCTGTGGCGAGGGGACGGAGGCGGTAGAGCGAACCTGTTTGGATCACTTTACTCTTCGAGTTTGCACCATTGAGCTAGTGAAATGGAGGCGGAGCAATCCTTACAAAGCGCAACGAGATTGTAGCCTGCTATACCAAGGAAGGGAGACTGACAAGAAGGTGTCCTCAGCAGATCACCCTTGACCTCTCCCCCTTCATAGACCACGGACATTACATCCCTCGGGCTAATCTCTGTCTCGTTTAGACCGCCTCTCCCATCCTCTCCTCTCACTCCGTAATTGGGGAGCTGACGCCATGCGCTCCTTTCGTCTCCCTTTCGGATATTCATCTCCCCCGTTTGTAGGCGTTGTGTCCCAGGATATCGTACGCATGGACATATACTCCTATCCGTCGGTCAGGTATTTTCGTATTTGTCGCGACTTTAGTGACAGGGGATCTACGACAGAGTTGTATGGACTACCAGGAAGAGAGTTGGGGGACCAAGACACTGGGTGGTGGGACACGGATGGTCATTCTTCTTTAAGGTAGCGCCGGATGGCACTAATTCTAATTTCCTCTTGGACACACAGACACTCGGGAGTAAGAGATAGAGTGAGCTGAGGAAGGAGTGGGGAGCAAAAAAAGAGCGGTGACTGAGGAGGTGACTGAATCGAGTGAATAGGAGTTGGAGACAACAGGTGAACAAGGAGGTACTTCGAAGCGAGTACTCTGACTGCTGCTCTCAGCTTAGCGCTCAACCGTCGCCCTTTTTTCTCCCTCGACGCTTGACTGTCTTATGTTAGCAAACCACTTTGGGAGCGCACACAGTCGCACACAGAGAGGCCACTCGTCCCCGCCTTTCTCGTGTTCTATTCTTGCAGGGGAACCACTGGCAGCATCAATGGCAGTAGGACCATCAGCAGGACCAAGAGAAAGGCTCAGCTCAAAAAAAAAAAAAAAAAAAAAAAAAAAAAAGAGTCCGAAGAGCCGTCTATTCAAGGTGCCAGGTGCAGAAAAGACAGTAATCACAATTGCTCATTTGTCGACCCATTGCAGATAGCATTCGCACTAGGAACGCAGATGCAAAATGCCCTGACCGTATCTTTTCTGTCCACCTGCTCAGCCAGTGTGTACGTGCCTAGTGCAGCTCGTTTCGGCCTTTTCCCTCCAATTGTGCCCACAAGATTGCTCAGGCAAGGGGTGAACAACAAGATGCGGGTCGATCTCATGTCAAGAGCCGTTTTGACCCTCGAAGTTGTTTTTTCTTTTTTATTGTTATTGTTAGTTGAAGTCGTGCATTTCGTCCGACCCCGCGACAGCAACATTACCGCCGCACACAGAATTGTCCAAGAGAGCGTATCGAAATAAAAAAAAAAATTGAGAGAAGGAAAAAAAAAAAAAAAGCACATTGAGCAGCACGCTGGACGTGCTGTTCGTCTGGTCTGATTCAGACATGAACCTTCGGGTGAAGGTACCTGCAGCCGTCCGCTTGTCACGTCGTTCTCGCGCGTGCGATTCGGCTCGTCTCTCAAAGGGACAAAACACAGGAACAGAGGTAGAAGGGCGCACGCAAAAAAAAAAAAAAAAAAAAAAAAAAAAAAAAAAGAGAGATAGGGAATTCAAACAGAACAAGAAGAAGAAAAAAATAAATGGCGCACAGATACAATAAGGAAAACAAGAGAAAAAAAAAAAAAAAAAAGTTTTTGGGATAGAATATAATGGTACCTATTTCATTGTCGGTCCTATTGCCTTTTGGGCATTCGTGTGTCCTTGTTCGTCTTGTTTCTCGCTTGTCATTGAGCAGGAGCTACATGAGCTTTCTGAGCTAGACGCTCCGGATGCAACTCCACCTCGTCGTAGGTACATGAGCCATTTCCCGATGCTGCTCCCTGTCCCTTACCCGGCCCAAACGCAGTCGTGAGGTCTCTAATAATAATGATAAGGCAGCCCCATGTCGGCAGGGGGATCCAAAAAGCAAAGTGAGAATGAGAGGGGAGGACGGAGGAATAGCAATAGGGATGGAATGGATAGGACTTGAAAGAGTGGTCGAGTGAGCCAGAAGAGCGTTTGCTTAAACTGATGCCCATATTTTGGTTTGGGGGTCATGATCTGACTGCTGGATAGAAACAGTTGACCTGACGGCGCCCCTTGGTACCTTGCCTGGGAAGGATGAAAAGAAAAAATGGTAAAAAAAGAGAGTATCTTGCAGCCAACCAGATGTCAGGGTGGTCAAGACGCGAGACTCAGAGGGTGCTCCCTCACTACACGCTTTTTGTGCTCAATCCAAGGCTTCCTCCGAGTGTTTAGCAGGACGGGGTGGAGTGCAGGGTACTTTTGGACGAGTATTTTTTTTTTTTTTTTTTTTTTTGTTGTGAATGGATCGAGTGTCCTGTGTTCGTCTGAATGTACATGCCATACTATAGGACGAAAAGTACTCATAGGGACCATTGAGCGAGAGAGTAAGCTCGTCCAGGAGGAGGGACGCCGACACATTTGGAGTGCTGCAGGTACCCGAGCTGTCTGTCGTCTTTTCATTTGAGAGAGAGGAGAGAGAGAGAAAGAGAAAAATAGAGAGATAGTGCAGCACGCTTCCTTGGGGTTATGGACGACAACGGACCAACAGCAGGGCGACGACGATTTGGCAATAGGCAATTGATACGGCGTCACGGAGAAGACGAAAGGGAGAAAGGGGAGGAGATCCATGGCAGCAGCTGGCACTGGTGGGCGCTCACGCTAAGTATTGGGCTATCCTTGGCACCACCCATATGTGTGGCCACGGACGCGAGGAACCACAGGGAGACCGTGCACGATTGAGAGGGTCTTGGTGACTCGATTGGGGAGACGGATAGAGAAATAATGGAGAAAGAAGAGCAGACTATGATGGACCATGGGGATGAATGCATGACAGGAGAATGAGCCGGGCGAGCGAGAGTCTATGTCGGGGCAGGCCGAAGGGCGGGAACAGGCGGGGCAATGAGAGTCAAGAAAGAGAGAGAGAAAGGATAGAGTGAGAGTAAAGGGCAGGGAGTGCTCGTGGTGGTTTGGTGGGCTCGGGCAGGGGAGAGTGAGTGAGTAAGAGAGTGAGTGAGAGAGTGGATTGAGAGAGTGGATTGAGAGAGTGAGAGAGAGACAAAGTGATTGATTGATTGATTGATTGAGAGAAAGAGAGACCGCTACAAACGACGCGTCCAAAAAGTGGTGGGAGGAGAATAAGTGAGTGAGTGAATGAGTGAGTGAATTAGTGAGTGAGTGAGTGAGTGAGTGAGTGAGTGAGTGAGTGAGTGAGTGAGTGAGTGAGTGAGTGAGTGAGTGAGTGAGTGAGTTCAGGTCGGGGCCTGAAGAATATTCAGACAGAGGAGAAAGAATAAGAGAGAATAGAAAGAGCAGAGAGAGATGAGGAAGGGGGGAAGAGAAGAGAGTATTTCTACACCCTGCATCGCTCTTTTTTTTCTTTTTGGATTTCTTCCTTTTCTTCTTTTTTTCCATTCTCGTTCTCTCTCATTCATTCATTCGTTCATCCATCCATCCATTCATCCATCCATCCCTTCCTTCCTTCCTTCCTTTCAGTCTAATCCATTTAATTCAATCCTCATTGGACCTCATTCTTCCTCTTCTACTCTTTCTTCTCTCTCCCTACTCCTTCTCTTTCGCCTCTCCCACTCCTCCACTCCCTCACCTACCCATCAACCTAAACACACACACACACACACACACGAACACACACACACACACATACCCTCTCTCTCTCTCTCCCCTCTCTTCACTCTTCCCAACTGTCCAAACCTCTCTCCTCAGACACATTCACTTTCTCCCCACTCTTCTCCGCCCCGCAACGGTTGCTCGGACATCACATTCCTCCGCAAGCAAGCGCCACTTACTACTGTCCGTAATCCTATCCTCCCCCTCTGTTCTCGCTCTTGCACACGCCAAGCTCCTCCATTCTCTCTCACTCGCCACAAACACAGACGCACGCACCGCACCGCACGCACCGCACGCGCCTGTTCTCTTCTCTGGTAGGTCTCCACCACTTTGCTCTCCTTCCCCAAACACGACCACTTTTACTGTTATCTCGTCAAACACGACGCAACATGCTAGCTCACAGCCGGTGCACGCGTGAACATGGACGACTAAGTAGGGGTGGTGGCGGCAGAAAGAAGATCTGGCTCGAGCCCAGTCAGACCAGGAAAGAAGCTTTTTTTTTTTTTCTCTTTTTCTGGGACCCTGTTTCTATGTCACACAGTGAGTCTCTTTTAGGCCCGAGGAATCCCAGAGGATGCGCATCTGCGGCTTGGCCGATGCTCCCTGTGTCAATTGTGTTCTGAATGTGATTTTTTATTTTTGGCGGGTGATTGTTTTTACTCCCAAGTCTAAACGGTGGCCAAGGATGTGGGTCCACCTCATAAGACACCATCCCAATGACCAAACCAAACAAAGTTCCTTTTTTTTTTTTCTTTTTTTTTTTTTTCTTTCGCTACCCCTCTCACCCTCCATTATGCGTTGGTCCCAAGACCGCGGAAATTCTCTGCGGTCATGGCTGTCATTCGCGATGGAGCGACTAGGGAGAGAGAAAGGGAAAGGAAGAAAGAAAGAGAGAGATAGAAGGGGCGAGGCTGCAGGTCCCCTTTTCGCTTCTTTTCTCTTGCTTTCTTCTATACTTTGACTCTTTCATCTTGCTCTTCGCGTGACCTGGCTGAGGACTGCGTTTCCCTTGACTAGCAACTGGCGACTAGTCTTTTTTACTGGGCTGATGATTATTGGCAAGTAGGCGAGACAACAAAGGCCTTGCTGTAGATTGCTGTGGGATTGGTCAAAGAAGACTGCGAGAGAAGAAGAAGAAAAAGGATATTTTCGGCTCAGTCGCGCTGATGCACCGCACCGCATCTCTGCGCTTGTTACCCACGCACACGCAGTTTTTCTCTCTCTCTTACAATGTGCACCCACAGTTTTACCTTTGAGTGCTCTTGCACACAAGCACGCATGCGCACTCGCATTCACACACCACATGCGCCCTTTTCTCTCTCTCTCTCTCTCTCTCTTTCCTTGACCACCATCATCATCATCATCATCATCATCCTCTTTCTTCCTCAGCCCGTATCCCTGAACAAAGCCAGGAGTCGCTGCACCCTTCTCTCTCACATACACGCTGTGTCGTCTTTAATTTCTGCCTCTCCATGTGCTGTAAGCATGATCCTCCCGCCTTTTTCCCTTTTTCCTTTCCCTTGTTCTTCCTGCTTCCATGCACGGCCTTGTTGGTCCGTTTTCTGCTTACATGCTTTTTCCCTTGTTTGCCCCTTTCAGGCACTTGGATATCAAAGGTCCTTTCCTACTGCCTCACCGCAGCACCCTATCCACCCCACCGCTCATCCGATCGGGTTGTGCTCTCTCCCCTGTCCTATCTGTGTGTCCACCACCACCTTTTCTTTTTTGCTGTCTGTCATCCCCAGGACACAGACGCAGAACGGCATTTCCGCCGCCTTTATTTTCTTTTTTTCATCTTCAGACCTAGTCTAAGGGATTCACAGAGTAAACTTTATCGATCCTTCCTTGGCTCTGACCGGCAGTCTACAGCTATCCTGCCTCGTCTCAAGGCCGACGTGACACCAGGCGTCCATGGGGCGACGGACAAACCCCGCTTCGTCGCTTGCTGCCCCATCTCTAACCCATTTCCGCTTTCCTCTTCTGTCTTTCTCTCTCTCTCTTTCTTTCTTTCTCTTTCTCTTTTTCCTCCTCCATCCGCCTCCGGCCTTTTTTTTTTTTTTTTTTTTTTTTTTTTTTTAGCCCCTTCTTCACCCGGCTTCTCTGTCCGTCTCCGACATAGCTCTCTAGAGACGCATCTCGTTCTACTCTCTTTTTCTTGTCGCCCCCGTCTTTCCTGTGAGCGAAACTACCCGGTCCCATCCCATCTCAGAGTAAGTGAGTGTCTTATGCACGACCGGTAAAGGGATACACCGGCTTCCGCCCGTTGCATGGCCTCTTCTCCCGTCGTCGGGCTCTTGGAGGCCGTCTTGCTGATGCCATGTGTGAGATCCTTTGCTGGCTCGACAACGGTAGCTCCCTTTTTTCTCTCTTTCTTTCTCGACTCCTGTCCTTTTTTATCTTTTCCTTCTCCCGTTTTCCCCACCACACTCGAACACGCACGCATTCAGTGTTCCATCTTTGCAGAGCGGGCACAAAAAGGATATCCTCACATCTACTTTTGAGAAGGAGGAGAATCAAGGAGAGATCAGAGATGGATGGCTCTGCGTGTTCTTATCCTCGATCGGGTCCTGCACATTTCGTCCCCATGAGACGTGCGGTGAATGTTCCATTGTCGTCGATGGCTCATTGTCCCGCCCACGAGCAAGAAAACACAGACATCTCTTCCTGCTTCACCTTCATTTCCATCGCCGACCGGAAGGGTTGCTGATTAAGAAAATGAGTGGCCACTTTGGAAGGCTATGGTAGCTCTCTTTTTTTTCCCTTCTGCTCATGCACGCCAAGGTGTTCATTTATCGTCATCGCAGCGCATCTGGTCTGCACCCTGTCAACAAATTGCCACCCAGCGAACTCTCTTTCTTTCTTTCTTCCTTCTTTGCTTCCGTCTTATTGCCTTCTTTCATTGTCTTTCCCTTCCGCCGGAACCCGGACCCTTGATCGAGCCATTTATCCGACAATTTCTTTTTCTCTTCTTGTTCCATCTTTTCTTCTATCACGATCACCTTATTCTTTTCTTTTTCTCGACACTGTTCCTCCCCAGTCGGGTCTATCCCTTTTGTTCCTGAGCTGATTGCCTATTGGCGGGCTTGTCTCGGAATCACACTAGGCAAAAAGGTACCCTGGCGGAGACGAGTGTGTGGGTAAGGATGGGATAGAGAAAGGACAGAGGGTACACCAATTAGTTTCCATCCTTTGGATGTCTGGTTCCCACCTGGGGAAGAGAGCTACATACCCATCGGGTCAGGCTCTCTCTCTCTTTCTCTCTCTTGGCCCTGTCCTTGATTCTTTTCTTCCCATTCCCACCACGACATACTCTTCCTCCCATGCAATCGCGATTCGGATTTGAGAGGCCGTCGACGATCGATAGCCCCAAGGACAATGCACTGTTTGTTTACTTCAAATGTGCCTACTCTGTTCTCCCCCTCCCCCTCCACTCTTTGAACTGTCGACAATTTCCTCTCTTTCTCTTCTCTTTCTCCTCTCCGACTCATCTCCTCTCTATCTCCTCTCCGACTCTATCTCCCCGAGGCCTTGTGCACTTTTTTCTTTTTTTCTTTTTTTTCTTTTTTTCCGCTGTCAAAGCTTCCTCGTCCACTTCATCCCCCTACCAATTGGAAAACCTCGTCGTCTATTGTTTTTTTTTCTTGGCCTCCTGTCACACAATCAGGCAAGAGAATTGAGAGCGTCCGCGCGAAGACGCTGGTGCATGGTCATTCTGCTCGTGCCTCTCCCCGTTTCACATTCACATTGACCATCCACCATCGGTCGTGGTCCATGGCTCACGTATTCCGCCAGTGTGCAATCGCTCATTCACCAACATCAACTGCCCGCTCACCCGCCAAAGGGGTGAGAGAAAACAGGTCACAGAGTGGTTGCTCCAACTTTTTGTGTCCTCTTTTTCTTCTCTCTATTCCCATCATGTCGTCTTCTCTCTCTCTTCTTCTCTTCTCTTCTATTCACGGAGTATCTGGGTGTTGCGCCAATGACCATGTCTGTCACTACGTGCTCAGTGGCTCCATTCCTCTCCTGTCCCCCCTCCCCCGCCCCACTTCACCCCTGGCGCGCTTGTGTAATGTGCTGACCAATGTATTCATGTGGGTACCTGACTGCTCCCCCTCCTCTCTTCTTTCTTTCTCTTCAGAGAGAAAGTAAGAGCGAGTCAGAGTGCTCTACAGTGCTTATTATTATTTATTTTATTTCCATCCGGATCCTTCCTTGCCTTTCTCTCTGTTTCCACTTGGCGCCAGTCGTTTCCGATGGCGTCTTTGTTGTGATCGGTTTGTTGTATTAATTCAGAGTCGGTCGTCTCTCGAATGAACAAACAACATGCACATGCCCAAGAGAGTCTTTTGAATACTTTACAGGGAACAATGGGAAAAACAGCTGAAGACCTTCATCATATCTGCATGCTATGCAAGATACTCCTTTTGTTATAAGGTTGTGTCGGACTAAAGTTGTGTGCTCCTCAGCTAGGAGAAAGGGAAAAGATGAAGCACAGAAGCAGAAGCAACAATTGTGCTCGTGCGCGCACGGAACATTGCCTAAAGAGGCCTCTTTTTTTTTTTTTTTTTTTTTTTTTTTTTTTTTTTTTTTTTTGGAGAAGCCTTTACAAGGCATGGTCTGCACTTCACAATGAGACTCCAACTGCTCTTTGTTACGAGATGACTAACCGTCAATCGCGCTCTTTTCTTCCTCGTGTTCCTTTCTTCTCTTTCCTCACATTCATTCCCTTCCACAGTAGCCATCTCTCTTTCTCTATCCATTCATCAACCGACGACCATCTTTGGATCCCGTTTTGCATACTACCAAGCCTCACCTCCTGTGCACCTCCTGAAAAAAACTCAAAGACACACACAACACACACACACACATACACACACACACACACGCACACACAAAAAGTTGCCATCGACGCGTCCTCTCCTTCTCTCCTTCCCGCCCACATCCGCTCCTGCGATCTCTGAGCCTTTTGCGATCCACAAGGCCTCTCTGGTCCACACTCCAGCTCATTAGGCATATTCCAAACACTACCCGACGAGGAAACAAGGCAGACACTTGATTTTCTCTATGGATTACGCGCTAGAGACTAAGCGCTACGACCACCACCACCACCACAGCTACAGCCACCACCAGCAGGACCAGTTCCCACCGAGTTCCCGCTCCCTGACACTCTCCTTGCCCATTCGACCCCCGACACAGACAACCATCCTCCTCCCACCTTCTCCTCCGCTCTCAGCCCCGCCTGCAGCCGAGGACGCGGAATCGCCGCCCACGATCGCCCTTAGTCTTGCCACCTTGGCCGCTGTAGCGACCGCCTCTTCTCCTCTCGACTCGGCCAAGGCCGCAACCACCCCTACATCCCCTGTTCCCATGACCGTTTCCACTGCACCAAGGGGAAACAGCACAGAACCAACCACGAGGAGCAGTAACGATATGAACTCGACCAACCACCACACCAACCCTCTTAGCAAAGCACGTCCTCTGGAGGATGATCCTGCTCAGGGGCGATCCCAGTCTCGCCCTTCATCCCCCAACCAATTTGAGCGGGGCCCTGTCCCGATCGTATCCAGGTAAATATTTTAGGGGGGCAAAAGGAGAGAGAGAAGAGAGAGAAAGAGAGAGAAAGAGTCGCTCGGTATAAGGTCTGGAACAGAGAACGAGTACATACTAAGCATACATTACATACATGACGACTCTTGCCATCTTCCCTAGACGGCAAAGCGGCGGTTTTCCAAGCGAACAAGGTGACACCAAGCCATTTCTGGGTCAAGAGCATCGTCGCTGGAGCCAAGATAGCCACCCCGCTCGATCGGCTTTTGGGGAGAAGCACGTCGCCTACGGAGCCAATGCCAGCTCGGTACCACGGCGAGCATCAGATGATGGCATCAGCAGTGGCGATAGAAAGCATCGTAGCGCTAGCCCAAAGATGGGTGGTGAGGTCGACACGAACAACCAGCGCCGGACAAGCAGTCAGCCAGATGACGAGGACGAGTTTCAGGACGAGCTCGTCTCGGATGATGAGGAACAGGATGGAACCGCAGAAGATGACGAGTTTGATGAGAATGGAGAGCAGCGTCGGCAGTCTATTGAAAGCAATGGCGAGCAACCAAAGACCGAGGACGGGTCAGATCCACTTGTCTTTTCGATGTACGGCGCTCGAAAGCCCATCAAAGTCCGTAGCATGTTTGTCGATAAGCTCTACAGGTAAGTTGGGCGCAAACGTTTCTTTTGGGGAGAGATTGTCTGCAGCTGGAATGTACATTACGCCGAGTGACCGCGGTGGTCACTGGTACTGACCAATCGATTGAATTTCATTCTTTTTTAGAATGGTCGAGGACCCATCCATCCAGAATCTAATCTCTTGGGCAAAAGAAGGTGATATGTTCTATGTACACAATTGCATCCAACTCTCCAACAGTATCCTCCCAAAGTTCTTCAAGCACAACAACTGGCAGAGTTTTGTCCGGCAGTTGAACAGTACGTAGTCTTGATCGGCGTTGATGGCCGAGACAAAAGAGAAAAACAATGCATGGGCCCCTTGCTTTTCCCATTATTATTTCTTTCTCTCTCTCTCTTTTTTTTTTGGGCGATCAGTCGTGGTATTAACATGTCTCTGTTATCATGGTTTCATCTCTACACTTTTTTTTTCTCAACAGTGTATGGATTTCATAAGAGTAAGTCAATATGAAGTACATTGACCGGGGTACATTTTGTGCGAGCCGCCTTCCTCCCACACTTTAGCGATACTAATCCATCGTACCCTGTCTTTGTCCCGCTTCTTATTACCATCATGTGCACAGTTTACCGCTATGATCGAGGTAAGAGAGAAAAAGATATCCTTGCTCGATACGTCATGCCCGCATATACTTTAATGGGTATACAGTCGACTCACAGAGAAACGTTCATTTTGCTCTCTTCTTCCCTCCCTCTTTCCCCCGCTCCCTCATTTCTTTCTCTCTCCCCATTAAACTTTGGACATCCTGGGACAATAGAGGAATCCAACATGAATAGAAAGAACCCAGAGACTCAGCGATGGCAATTCTACCATCCTCAGTTTCAGCGTGACTTCCCGCATCTCCGCAAAAACATCAAGCGTAAATCCGCCCGCTCGATGAACACAGCACCGGCCACGTCTCGGGTGGTCTTTGAGCATGGCAAGGGTTACTTTTTGCAAAGAAATGATCGTTCGCGGTCTATCAATAACAGCATCGGCGGAGGTCATGATGCTGCCGGCCATGGCCAGCAACAACATCATCACCATCACGCGCATCACGCCCTCCAGCACCCAACCCCCGGAAGTGCGCAACCACAGCACCCACTTCATGCTCGGTCACTGAGTCTTGAGAGGAAAGAGGGAATGTCACACTCAATGGGTACAGTCGCCACTGGACCTCACGCAGGGGTTTCTCCTCAACACAGCCCCTATGGCCGACATGCCGTTCCACCGCATCAGCAGTCCGGTCCACCAACGACAGCGTCTGCACATGGTTACAGACCAGCATCGATAATTCGCAGCCCAAAGATGATGGAGCATGTTTCCGAGGGTAGAGCGGTAAGGACAATTTCCCTAAATCATTTGCTCCGCATTACGATCAAGGCTCTTTGTTTACTAGAAGGGTTTTTATTAATCATCGGACTTGATATATCTTTCACGCGCTACTCAATGAATTAGCCCATCCGACCGTCGTACCACTCGCCTGAGCTTCAGCATCAGCAACATGGTGGTCATCCCTATCACCGGACAGAGTCGGGCCCCGAGCATTCGCATGGACCCAACAATGCTGGTCATCGGTACGACCAACACCGGACTCCCTTCCTTCCTCCTCCACCCCATCCACTGCAACATCCTTCGTCGCCCCAGCAGGCTGGAGCAGAGGGCCGTCCAGGCCAGAACGCGGGAGATCGCAGTCATTCGTATCATTCACACATGGAAGGACCGGGACATGAAGGTGCGGCTCATCTCGGAGGAGGACATGTTCGTAGCCAAAGTGCTCCAGGCATTGACCGTCGCAAGGATAGCTTCCAGGGAAGGATGTCGCATGCAGGCAGCAGTCCTTTGAGTCGTGATCCTGATACTGGTCGATCCATGCGACCAGATGCTCAGCCTATGTATCCTCATCCACCTATTGGTGAGGGACTTTACTCTTCACAGAAGCAGCAGCATGGCAACGCAAACCCCAACCCCATGTCAGGACCCTTGCCTCCTATTCAGCGAGGACCCCATGTCCATGGAGAGCCAGCTATGGTTGGATCACCCAATAGCCAGACGCAGCTTCCGCCTTTGAATGCGGTGGTCAGTGCAGTGGCAGCGACCGAGACCTCTAGCGGACGCTCTCCATCGTCTCCTCACTTGAACGGCGGTGCGACCGTGGCACGAACACCTATCCAGACGCCGCAGCCCAACTCTTCTAGCCATGCTGAGCATGGCAGCAATGTCGCCTCAGTGTCCCTCCCCTCGCCTTCGTCATCGACTTCAGCAGCATTCGCACCCAGCGGCGCTAATGCCCAGACAGGTTCTCAGCAACAGCAACAGCGTCCTGGTGAGACACCCAGGAGCCCACCTGTCCATCACAAGGATCACTACCATGGAGCACGTTCTCACCCACATGGAGTGGCGCCAGCTACCACCGAGTCTGGGTATACTCCTCAGGAGCTTGAGAACCGTCTCCATAGTGTCGAGGAGGCCTACCAGGCCTTGAGACAGTATACGCAAAAGCTGCAGCAGGTCCAGGCTGCACAGGACAATACCATTGCCTGGATGCGAGACCGAATCGAGCAAATGGAAGGATCATTTCCACGAGGTAAGCAAGATGAGACACGAATGGAGTTAAGGCTATAGGAGAGGCCCAAAGACCACTGTGTGCTAATAGATATCCTCATTTTACTTACTGAAATAGATTCCATGACTTCTCCCTTGACTCCTCAGTCCCAGTCGGGTAGCAGCACGGGAGCTCAGTCAGCTAAGCGTAAGGCAGACTATGGCTCCATCGCTGAGGATATTGGAATGGGTCACGGCAACGGATACTCGTCCATGGCCCGATCGACCAGGATGAGATATGATGTTCCGCGACACGACTCTGGACATGCCATTGGACCCGATGGACCGCTTGCTCCAGTCTCGGCACAACATGGTCCCCAGGGGGGATTTGATGGCCACGGGGCAGCACATCCCGAGTCGGCTCACCCCCACCCCCACCATCATCATCACCACCACCATCACCATGCTCACCAGCAGCAACAACAGCAGCCTTCTTCGGAGGCTGCTCCCTTTGGACACCCACAGTCCCACTCTCCACGACAACAGTACCATTCTCAGCAACCCATCCCACAGGCCGGCCCTCGCCACCAGCGGCTCCATTCCAGCTCCTAAAATGGAGAATTCTTTTTAATTTTTGGTTCAAGCACAAAAAAAAAAAAAAAAAAAAAAAAAAAAAAAAAAAGACATGTATCCTTCATCCCCCCCCCCCTATTCGACTGTGTATTATGAGAATTTCTCTCCACTTTCTCTTATTCTCCTTCTATCGATTATTCTTTTTTGTTTCCAGTTATATTTGTTGTTGTTTTTACTCAAGTCCTTTTTTCTTCTTCTCTAGTACATACCGTCCGATCAGCATCTTCCTTACCTTAATCCAATAATAATTTATTCTTTATTGTGGGCAGAACTTTCTCTGCCCACATCTTGTCTTTTACCAACTCTTTTCTCTTTGTTTTGTTTTGTTTTTTTTCTATCAGCACAACTACTGCCCGCTTTCCACGCATACCCCTCTTTTTTCAAATGATTAAAGAAATATGATCTCTAATTTCAGCAACAAACAAAGTAAAACAAAAACAAAAAAAGACATGGGTCCTCCCAGTGGATGTGTTTTGAAATGAGCTGTTGGGAATCTCTTGGTGGTTATTTGCAAAATTTTATTCTATTTTATTTTATTTTATTTTTTGACTTAGCCTCCTCTCTCCAAACACAATCGGCCTTTGGTGCAAGATCAGACGCCGATGATCTCTCTTTCTTTCTTTCTCTCTCTTTTTCTCTCTCTCTCGCTCTTTTTTTTTTTTTCTCACACACAACGCACGTTCTTCTGGTGATTTGGTCATGAGAAGCCCAAACAAAAAGTCTTTTGTCCATCGAGATATAAATGTTGACCAAGAGCTTTTTTTTTTTTTTTTTTTTTTTTTTTTTATTTTCTTCTTGTCTATTTTGTCCGACATCATCATGCCTCGAGGAAGAGGAACATTTCTTCTTCTTTCTTTCTCGCCTTTCTTCCTTCGTGTCTAGAGTATTCCATCCATGGAAAGGGGAAAAAAAAAGAGGTCGAGGGGGAGAGAGAGAGTTTGTTACCCAACAACAAAAGAGGAGGAAAAGCAATCGAGCTCTCGCTCTAAAAAGGAAGGAGAGCTGCTTTGGTCAAGGCGCACTCAAGTGAGCAACAGATTTTTTTTTTTAAAAAAAACCTATGTCACCAAAGTAACATAAGCCAGGTCCATCTTTCCAGAAAACAAAAGAAAAAAAAAAAAAGCATGGCTCGATATTGGTCGATACACCCACTGCCTATTATACAATGCTTCGGAGGAGAAGAGGCGCCATGGGTTTAGAACCGCTCTTGGTCAGAGGATCTTTGTCCTCACTAGGCTTGCTAGCCTTTGCACTTTATACAGTAGAGCCTTGACCCTTGTATCTACTGCCTCGGCGATGGATAGTGGCAAGTACTAGTAAAAAAAAAAAAAAAAAGGTTGTTTGCCTACAATGTTGCACATTGTTGTACGCGGCGGGAATGTCTCGGTGAATGAAGATGCCTTTACTACACACACACACACACACACACACACACACACATTGAGAGAGGCGGCGTAGGCCCAGCGTGTGTTACAAATAAATTCTTGATGACCCTTACCACAATGTAGCCGAGAGGCCTTGCCTACAAATTTTTTTTTTTTTTTTTTTTTTTTTTTTTTTGGGGTGGGTACAATTCGGACTTACCCGTTGAAAAAGAAAAAAAAAAAAAAGTACGACTTGAACGACTTGTAGAGCAAGGGTAAGGCCCAGACCTCAGTGAGAACAAACCCATGCCTCCCCTCCCCCACATACCCAGTAACAATTTTGTTGCATGTTCCCCGAAATAGTCAGCAACTCCTTCTTGGAGACTGTTGGTCGCCATCCTGTACTCTTTGTTCCGGGACCGTCATGCGTTCCAAAAAGGGGAGAGGGGGGAGGGGGAGGGAGGTTTTCTTTTCTTTTCTTTTCTTTTTGAGAGCAAATGCTGGTGTAAAACTCGTTGTCAAAATCACTCATACTTGACTCAAGCAGCTTCATGTACTTCCTAGTACTTTTATCTGTACCGCGGCACGACAAAAAGTCAACACTCTCTGAGGTCTAGTTCTTGGGACAGAAGGAAGGGCCCCTTCCTTCTATTTCCTATCCGCCATCAGCATAGAGAGTTTTCTTTTTTTTTTTTTTTTTTTTTTTTTTTTTTTTTTTTTTTTTCATTCGTTGGGTTCGGCGATTTGACGATGCTTTGGGAATTTGATTCAAGTCTACTTTTTCTAGAGACTCCGGACCAGTAGTCGTAGCAAAAAAGTACTACCTATATGCTTCATAACCCGCCACTATGTGGTAAAGATGGCAAACACAGGCTGCGATAGACCCAATCTAGGACATGTGAGACAATCTTGAGCGCCCAAGTACTTCTTTCTTTCTTTTTCTCTTTCTTTCTTTGGCCGCTCGATGTAAGGGGATAGGAAGCGACTCGTAAAAAGAAAAAAGAAAAAAAGAAATCTCTCACTGGACAGATTCGACAGAGACATAGGAATAGGTTCGTCAGGACTCGGGAGATACAATGCTGCATGTATACTAACGCGCTAAACCACATCAAAAAAAAAATACTCTTGAATCGGTATGAGAAAGTGTACTATTCGAGACCGATCCTCCACAAGTGGCGAGGGAATGAATATGGCTGGTGTTTCGGGAGGATGATGGCGTGCTGATCATTCTCTACAGCTGACCAGCATCCTTAGTGCGTGTGTATACAAATATGTGTTGACATGGGGCGGGGCGGATTAACGTGCTTGTGATAATCGATATCTGGATGAAGAAGGCAAAATACCCGAGTCGACGAGAAGCCTGAGCTACATACAAGGCAGGTCTTTTTTTTTTTTTTTTTTGTAACCTCGCCAAGAGTTGGTGCGGCTGTAAAGAACATCTCCTTGTACGAGATCGAACAAGCTCGGGTGGCAAACAGTGGTTTGGGATGGCTCGCTTCATTATTTTTTATTTTCTTTTTTCTTTTTTTCTTTTTTTCTTTTTTTCTTTTTTTCTATTTTCTTTTTGGGTGCATCAAGACCAGCAAAACAAGTACCTTCGCGTAACTGACACACACCGATACATCGACTCTTTTTTTTTTTTGACAGGATGTAGAATATGGTGTGTTGACAAGGGAATGCATGAGTACCACTGTTCTCTCTAGAAAACAAATGTCAATAATACATCAAAGCGCGCATCCAAAAAGGCACTCCATTCGACCTTCTTTTTATATATATATTTATTTTATATCGACATAGACCCTCATGCAATCTTTCCTTGTCCAATTGTTTTTCTGGGGCTTCAGTGTTTTCGTCGTACTTTCTTTTTTTTTTTTTTTTTTTTTTTTTTTAAAAAAAAAAAAAAAAAAAACTGGGCAGCATTGGACGCCTTTCCAGTGAAGAGTGCGGTGAAAGGCAGAATATGGCTCTCATCCTGGCGGTGAGGATATGATCTCTCTTCAAGAATCTCTGGAAGCTATTCCAAGAATGATACCAACAAGGTATCGCAGAGCAGAGTCTTCAAAGGTATTTTCTTTTGGTGTGGGTCTAGGCAATCATAACGCGCCGCACACATACGCACACATATTCACCTCCTCCCCCCCCCCTTATCCTTCCACCTTCATCCCTTCCTTCTTCCGGATAAATTCAAAAGGAACGCGAAACATCAAAGGTATCATTAATAGGTTGCATTGTGCACACTATATATCTTCACGAAAGGATATTAAGCCCAAGGTTGAGGTGGATGATTTGAAGGCATGTCGTCGTTAAAAAAAAAAAAAAAGAACACGCCGGAAACTAGAACAACCATTTCCCGACGTTTTTTTTTTTTTACCATTCTCCCCCCCCCCCCTTTTTTTTTTTTTTTTTTTTTTATCATAGAGGAAATGATGAGAGAGTCAAAAGTTCCAAACGCGTGTTCGTGGGCTTTTACTTCACATATTCTCCCTGTGAAATGCTCCTGGTCGGCAGTCAATCAATCATGCGACTGACAACTACATACAGACTGTGCGCTTTTTTTTTTTTTTTTTTTTTACATGATAAATTGCTCCACACATGGTGCAAATCTCCCTGGTCTTTGAGAGTTATCCTTAAAATGTCTGACCCACACAAAGTGTGAGAGAGATAAAGGTACCAGGCAAAGAAGCAGTAATTTTTCAATAGGATGAGAGGGGGAGAGAGAGAGAGAGAGAGAGAGAGAGAGAAATGAAAACGCGAAACTGTGTGTACTATTTCGCCTTTCCCTTCCTTCCCCCGCACTCTCCCTTCTGCTCCCGCGTACTACTTTGGTGGCGTATATGCAGTGTCCATTGTTGTCCTGGCTTTGACCACTTTCTCCGTCATCTCATCTTTTTTTTTTTCACCCATGTCACTCAAGAAAAGAAAAAAAAAAAAAAAAACAAAAATGGGGGATAATCAGCGCCATCGCGATGTGGCATCTTTTTTCTTTTCTTCTTTATGGAAAAAAGCCGAGATGACTATATGTGTATGAGGGATGCTGTGTGGTTTGAGTGATTGTGTTCCACTCTTGTGTTTGCTAATTGCCTTTTTTTTTTTTTTTTTTTTTTTTTCCTGAATGCGCTAGATAGATGAACAAAAGAGATGGAAACTCTCCTTCTCTCTCCCTATATATTTTTTTTTTTTTTTTTTTTTTTTAAGCCGATGGTGCGTTATCGCATCATGACGGGAATATACCCAACGTTATCAAACATCCGTTCTCGCTTCTTTCTCATATGCTCATCATAAAATTTGTTGGCCACCTCCAATTGCTTGGGCGGTGCAAGATGAACCACTTTGCATTTGCTCCTCAACCCAGTCTTGTCCAATTGTCCTGCCTCCTGCAAAACCTTGAGAACCACCTTCTCTCGTCTTGGCATCCCCGTTTTGTCAGTCCATAGCTTGAGAAGTTCACGAGTCTTGGTTCGTAGGTTCACAAACGTGTCCGTCACTCGACCCGTCATGGTCATGCAGGCTTCGATCGCCTGTTCAATCGATGCCGGTTCCGATGCCATGATATCCGACCCGAGAATCGTCCGTGTGGCATCAAAATGAAGATACTTGGCCGCCAAGGCAAGCACATTTCCGTCACGTGGGGTCATGATCGATGTATCTGCACCCTTGGCAATCAGACGTTCCAACACCTTGGCAACATCTTCGGACGAAATCTTGGGGTTGCGCATCAAGACATGCAAGGGTGTATACCCTTGAATATCCAACGCATTTATGTCTTCCAAGATGGCGGTCTTCTCGAGCAACAGATCCAAGGCTGCAAACAAATGAGCTGAACCATGATCATTCTTGACGGGCAGGTACCGGTCAAAAAGAACATGAAGACAAGTATACATAGATCGCTTTGCAACCAATTTGAGATTAACCAGCTCGTCTTGATCCAAAAGCTCCTTCAAGATTGGAAGTGAAGTGGGTAAGAAATGGCCAAGACAGGTATGGATCGGAGTGATTTCACATTCAAGTGAGTAGGTAGGAACAATGGAAAATCCGTTGAGATCATGCCCTGAGAGGATGAACCATTCAGTCATGTCGGCATTCGAGACACTGATGGCTTCATGAAGGGTTGTCGGTCGGGCAAAGGGACGGTGTGAGCCCTGACCTGGACCCGGTGACACGGACCGTACGCTATTTGACCGAGTTGTGGTCGTGTTGGAGCTTAGTGATTCGGCGTCAATGCTGTCTGAGACTATTACAAGGATGATGAGAAGAAAAAAAGAAAGAAACAGAAGAAGAAAAAAAAAGGAGAGAGAGAGAGAGCCGTCAGTTCTCATATCAAGATTCCCTGGAATCTAGAATGCTTCTTTTTTTTACCCTAGAAGGAAAAGAAGAAATAAACAAAAGCAATCCCAGCCATTGAAACACCAAACAAATAAATAAACAAACAACCCAGCCTCTTCCCATTTCCTTACCAACAGTAGATATCGTCATGGACAATTCTTCGCCTGGCAACATCAACATATCCATTGGTTCCACGACCACCAACATCTGAAGTGTCTCTTCCACCACCTCGAGCGGTGGTCGTGATCCCGGATCCGATTCCCAACACATCTTGAACAATTGCTCATAAATCTCGGGAGTACCCAAGACTGTTTCTTCTCGTAGTCCCTTGGAAATGGCCGAATGAAGTTGTTCCATCGTCTTTTGGAGCCTCGGTCCAGCCTCGGCCCTAGCAATAATCTCATCAAAGGGTGTTCGTCCCGAGGACAGTTCCCAAAGCAGAATTCCCAACGAATAGACTGCAGCCTCTGTTAGGGATCCTCCTCCTCCTCTCCCACTACCACCATGGCCCGAGACCGGCTCGACCGTTGCGGTACCATCTGGCTTAATGCCTTGGACTTTTTCGGGGGCCAAATAAACCATCTGACTTGGGGGAGAAGGTTGAGCCGTCATCTGACAAGGAGCCGAGGTGATCAATCCCGAAGTAAACCCGGTCAAGAGTGCGACCCCCTCAGCATCGACCAAGACATTACCAGGATGAAGTCGACATTCAATCCCCTGAGTACTTAGGAATCTTAGACCCTGAGCCATATCCAAAGCGAGTTTATACTTTTCTGGCCATTGAATTAAATCGAAATGATGGTCCAAGAACTGTTTAAGGGATCCATGTTGAGGTTGTTGAAGTAACAAGGCAGGGATGGGACCTATGTTTGGGTTGCTGTAGACGTAATGAGTTGGGTTGTTGTGATTATCTGGGAAGCCGGCGTTGGGGAGGTATCCATAGAGTTGAATGATTTGTCGACATTTGCGAAGCTTGTGAAGCGCTTGTACCTAATGAAGATTGAAGATTTGTGCGATTGGGGTTAGAGGTGACTGTAGTCTGTATGTTTGTGTGTGTATGTGTATATGCGTGCATGTGTGTATGACTGAGAGAGAGAGAGAGAGAGAGGTTTTGTTGGATGGGATAGGGTAGGATTAGGATTAGGATAGGATTAGGATAGACAAGGTGTTGATTTCTTTGGGCGTTATCGATCACATAAACTGTATCTTCTTTTTTTCTTTTTAGAAGAAAAAAAAAAGTGTATGAGAGGGGGCTATGCAAAGGGGATTCAAAGCGAAAAAACATGGCTCCATGTCGTCATTCGGATTCGAGGCACAGTGGAGAAAAAGGTATGGACGAAAAAAAAAAAAAAATATGAGCCAGACACCATGCTCTTCCCCCCCCCCCAACCACAGGGCGTGCATGCATGTTCATGCAGAGAGATGGTCTAAGTATGCATGCCGGACACACAAACTGAAGGTCATCGCTGAGGTGTTCAACACAGAGCCATAATGTTGGACAGAGAGAAGGAAACGTTCTCGGCAAGATCGAGACGTGGGAGAGAGAGAGAGAGAGAGCAACAACATTCGACGGATAAACACGGGGTCGAAAAAAGAGAGAGAGACTCGTTGTGCGCTAGAGTGGATGGTGACCAGGAAGGAAGCAGAAGAAGAGGGGGGATGATCGGAGAGCCTTCAGGAAGAAATCATGGCGCGAGAGAACCGAGAAGGCTTTTGATTGGTCGGTGGGAGTTTCCCTGTCATATGCGCTCCTGGGACAAAGAGCGAGTCTAGATGAGCCAACCCATCTACTCCTTCTCTCTCTCTCTCTCTTGTCGTTTTCTCTTGTTGTTGTGTCCTTTTTCTTTTTTCTTTTGTGCCACGCGCTCACGCTCAAAAGAAGCAGCGAGAAATGAACACGCCCAAGGGGGTTTCCCTTCACTGTCAGTTGCCCTGACCTAACCTTGCCCTTTTCGGCTCGAAAAAAAACAAGTTGGGTAAAGGGTCAAGCCAAAAGTAGACGAAGCCAAAAGAAAATAAAAACAACTACGACCAATGCAATTGCTGCTCATCTTTGTCGTGAGAGTTGGCGTCCATTTTAGCACACACTTGCACACACACACACACAAACATGTACACAACACATGCAAACAGCAACACCCTTTTTGCACCATCTGATGGACAATGGATCCAAAAAAAAAAAAAAAAAAAAAAAAAAAAAAAAGAGTATACGAGAGAGGCCCGCTTGGTTGGGTCTAGGTGGGGGGAGAGGGGAGAGAGGTGAGCCACCAGGCAGGAGGCGGAGGAAATGAGAGTAGAATATGAGGAGTAGACCAAAAAGGGTAACCATGCGACCGAGATAGAGAGAGAGAGAGACCCCTCACTCTTGGCCCATCCATGCCGCATCCAAAAGGCTTATCCAGGTCCAAAAAGACAAAGCAGCCTTGTGCAACATCCTATTTCTTCGCCATATTACTCTTTCCAGCCCTTGGAGCAGACCGGGTTCCGCTATTCTCTCTCTCTCTCTCTCATCTTCGGGTAGAAGGAGCAATGGCTCACTCGCACCTTTCGGAATAGAGTTTTTTTTTTTTTTTTCTTTCTCTCCCTCTCTCTCGCTTAAAAATGTTGTTCGTCGAGCTTGTCATTCTCTATCTCAGTCACTCAGTCACTCTCTTTCTCCCGTGAGCGGGTTTATAGAAGGAAACACAAGAGAGATGGCGCTGGATGATAAGGACAAGTAGCTTGTACACCACCACACCACCCACACCACAAGCACCTGTCTCTTTCTCTCGGATAGCCTCCTTCACCTTTAAGCTTTGAGTTATTTTGCTTCTTGGAAGTTTGGTCTCCTTCCCTCCCTCTTTCATTCTCTTCTCTTGCCCTTTTTTGTGCGAGGGGAAAAAAACAAAGCTAATCCAGGGAACACATAGTCATACACACACATACACACACGCACACTTTCTCACTCTCTCTTCTTGGACCGAGGGGGAGGGGAGGGGAGCGGTTCCTTGTACCGTGAGAACCTCATCCTTACAACAACAAAACAACAAAAGAAAGAAGAGGAGTGATGGTGGTGGTGGTAACGGAAGGGAAGGAGGCTAGGGTACAAAAGTAGGCATGAACCGGTCCAGACGCAGGATGACCATGCGTAGGGCCTAGAGTCTGGACACAGGCCATACACACACACACGCATACACACACACATGAATTCACGCGGCATATTACCCTTGTCCTGTTTCCCGAGGAGAGAATCATCCCTCTTTTTTTTTTTTTTTTTCATTTTGCTTATGCCACGTTGTTTTTTTTCCCTCTTAGTTCCTAAAGAACATGACTCTTTTCCTTTCTAACAGGCTTGATCACCTTTAGCCAAGATTAGGAAAAAAAAAAAAAAGGGAGCCACCATGGGAAAAAACCCAATATGGCAAAAGGAATCATTTCTGTATGTCCGAATGTCTGCATACGTCTCCCGAGAGAGAGAGATAGAGAGAGACGGAGAGAGACAGAGAGAGAGAAGAAAGAAAAGGAAAGAGAGAGAAAAAAAAATGGAGAGGGAGAGGTAGAGAAGAGAGTTTTCCATGGCGGCTGTACCCAATCCTAGGGACTATCCATGCGTTATGGTCCTGAGATACATGCATTCGCTCAAAAAAAAAAAAAAAACCTGCTTCATCATGCTCGCAGCTGAGGAAAAGGAGGGGGGGAATCGCGTGGGCGTTTTGTTGTTGTTGTTGTTGTTGTTGTTGTTGTTTGATGTTTGATGTATGAGTAATGCGTGAGAGCAGCAGCAAAGGAGAAGACAGACGGCAAAGAGAGATAGAGTGGAGAAAGTAGATGGAGAAGGGAGGAGGGGAGGAGGGAAGTAAAGAAAAGTACGAGATTTACCTCAAGAAGCACCTCATGGGGTTGGCCCCAGCGGTCAATAGGCAAGATTTGAACTTGGGCCTGTTTCCAGTTGGCAACAAGCACTGTCTGTGTACCTCCAATTTGAGCCGGATAAAGTGCATTCGCGGCAGTAATGGGAACAGGCACCGTATGCACATCTGAAAACTCTTTCATAAACACAGGTCGACACGTTTGTTGTAACCATTGAAGACATGGTCGGTAATCTTCTAGTTGGACCGTTGGAAGTGGATGGGCGGCGTTGGAAAGGAATCGGATCGGATTTGAGGTCAAGTGTGTGTACGGAGATTCTTCCTCGGGCACGGATCCCATCGGATTCATTGTCCCAACGGTCGTCCGAAGTCCGTATCCATTGTTGATTCCGGAGGATTGAAAATGAACTGTGGGTGAAGGTGGACCGCTTCCCGAGAGAGAGGATGAAATGCTTCCACTCCTCACATCTCGAGTAGGACCATTGCTGTTGGGATGAAAGTGAACATTCAAGTTGGTTGTGTTGGAACGACCTGAGGTAGGTGGAGTCGGTGAAGGGATGGGGTCTGTATTGATCTTGCCACTATGGCCGCTCCTACCACTCTTACCGCTCTTGCCGCTCTTGATAGAACTGCTCGAGGAAGAGTCGTCATAAGTGGAGACCATGGTTGATGGTAGGCCAAACATGGCTGCAGTATGTTCGGGGTGAAGATATAAGAGTAAAAAAGTGAGGATGGGCGATCGCTATTCAATATAAAGTGAGGGTGGGGTAGTTAAGCTGTACAGTGTTTGAGGGTAAGAGAACCGAGGGGGGGGGGATGTTGTCAAGAGTGGATTAGGCGTAGAAAGGAGACTGTAGAAAGAAAAGGAGGCAGTGGTGATAATAAAGCGTGGAGAAGAGTAAAGACAACGAGATGCGTGAGCGGTGCGGGTGCGTGAATGGGAAGACAGACGAACGGATAGAGAGTGTGAGAGAATGAGGAAGCGAGGGGGAGTGGAGATAGTGAAAAGGAGGGTGGAGGAGGAGAAGGGGGGGTGGAGCGAGAAGGAGCAGAGTGTGAGAAAGGAAAAGAAAAAGAGAAAAAGAAGAGAAAAGACTCTGAGTTGCGATAATGGAAGAATGAAAGAAGGAATGAAAGAGAGAGAGAGAGATAGAGAGAGAGAGAGCAACTCAAGGCTAATTTGGTGGTGGACTAGCATCTAGTCCTGGAAGTGCCTGTGCCCAGTGCCTCGACCGAGGAGAGAAGGAAGAAAAATAAAAAAAAAAAGAGTCCTTGCAGGGTATGACGGGGATGTGCCTGAGCCTCGGCCTGCGTCTGTCCTGTCCTGTCTGTCCTGTCTGTCCTGTCTGTCTGTCTTCCTCTGGGGCTCTCACCAGCTCTCTTGTCTTCATTTGGAGGAACAGTGGTGGTTGATTTGGTGAATGAGTATGTGTGGTGTAAATAGAGGTGTGTTTGTGTGTTTGTATGTGAAGCTCGCGATGCATCCGCATCGACAAGACAAAGGGCGTTATGTGTCCTTGCTCTTTGGCCCATCTGGTCGTTATCCAATCCTTTCTTCTGTTTTCCCACCCTCTCACTCACACACCCTCTCTTTCTTACCCTCTCCACCTTTTTCTCTCCCTCTTGTGCTCTGCGTTCAACCCAAAGTGGTTTAATAGATGTTCGCGATCGATATCCGCTGTCTGGTTCGGCGCGACCACCGGGCGGGGCTGGGCGAGGGGTGGTGGTAGTGGTAGAGCGGAGGAGGAGATGGGGAGCACGGCAGTAATCGGCATCGAACCCAACCCTATCCACAGTTCCCTTTTCGCCCTTTTTCCTCAATAATAAGCTCCTCCCAGCCAAGCGGACTATGGGTGTGGTCTGTCTCCCCTACTCTCTCACTCACTCTCTCACTCTCCTGCATTCCTCTCACTGCACTTTATCCTCGACAAGACTAGTCCCACAGCATTGGCGCAGTGAGATGCCGATCTGAAAAAGAGCCAACACCCAAAAGGGCTTGCCCCACAACATTCGGGTTATCTTTAGCTGTTTGCTCTCTTACTCCCTCTTCTACCCACCCTTTCACTCTAATCCTAACAGCCTTTTCTCTCTCTCTCTCTCTCTCTCTCTCTCTCTCTCTCTCTCTCTCTCTGCTTTGCCTTTTTCTTTTCACTTTAAAGCCAGGATAGGACCCTCTTTACTTGGAATGAGGCCTCTCTTGTACAAGTCCTTTGAACAAGTTCCGGTTCCAATTTCTTTTTTGTAACTGGGGTTACGATGTGGGCGAGGTCAGTCAGTTGAGACTAGAGACGAAGTGCCACTCACTCTCTCTCCGTGGGTCCATGTCTTGCAATAAGAGCCTGGATACGACGCTGTACCATGCCCTTGCTTTCGTTTTTTCTTCTTCTTCTTTTCTTCTTTTCTTCTTTTCTTCTTTTCTTTGCCCCACACTTCCAAGACGATATCTTCGATGAGGATGGCCGTGCTCAGTAGTTTGGTGTCTTGCATTTTTTTTCTTCTTCTTGTTCTTTCTTGATATCCCCAATCCCTGCGTGTGACTCGACTTGAACACAAGGCTCGTTTTTTTCTCTGTCTTTCATTTTCCACTACTTGGCCCTTCATTCTCGGATTCTCTGAACAAACACATAAACTCTACTGCTGTGTCAAGACAAGAATGGGTGGGAGGGGGGGAGGGGAGCTTGCTGTCAGCCTCGGGCGTTGTCTCCCTTGTCAAATCCTAATGAAGAAGACGAGAGCCGAGAGGGTCCGGAAAAAAAAATGAAAGAAAGGAATCAAAGAAAAGGTACTTGAAAATAGAGGGGACTAGGTCGGGTACGAAAAGAGGTAGATAGATAGATAGAGATAGAGAAAGGGGAGAGAGAGAGAGAAATGAAAAGAGAGAGGGTCCCTACTGGAAAAGGGCCCCCGGGCAATTAGGCCAGAAAGGAAAATAAAAAAGCTATTTAGCCCCGCCTTCAACCTTACTTTGCCACTATTGATATACTGCTAGGATACCAGATTGCCCGACAAGGTCTTCCTGGTACGTCTGCTTTGTATCCAACTCTCTCTTTCCCTCTCTCGCTCTCCCGCACTCTCACTTTCTCTCTCTCTCTCTCTCTCTCTCTCTCTCTCTCTCTCTCTCTCTCTCTCTCTCTCTCTCTCTCTCTCTCTCTCTACGCTCAATAACTAATTGGACGTATCTCTTCTCTTGAGCGTAAAAGAAATTACTCAGAGAAGTAAAAAAAAAAAAAAAAAAAAAAAATCTGTGGATAATGAATCAAGAAATGGACCGTTAGATAGCCGTTTGTCCAATTGTGGGAAAAGAAAGGAGGCAGTGCAGGGTAACGGTCCATAGTATAAAAGGGGAAGTAAAGAGGAGGACAGAGCGAGAAAAAAAAAAAAAAAAAAAAAAAAAAAAAAGGGCAATTGCAGATTGCGAGCGAGAAAGTGATCTTTGCACTACTTGTGTGATGGTCTGCGTCACACGCGCTGGAAGCTGGGTTGGGAAAGAGACAGGGACAGTGGTCAATTGTAGAAGCGGTCTAATGGGTACGAAGTAGCAGAGAGAGAGGGAGCATTCTTGGGATTCTGGAGGCTTGTCTTTCCTCCGTCAAGGTTCGAAGGAGAGAGGAGAGAAAGAGTGAGAAGGAGAAAGAAAGAAAAGGGGAGGGAAGGGAAGAAAAGAGAAAAGAAGAGAAGAGAGCAATGGTTGCACATGCAAAATATCAGTAGGTAGGGAAGCGGGACGATCAACGTGACAGACTGGTAGGGGTGGCGCTGGCTGGAAAGAGTGGAAGCGGGAAGTCAATTAAAAAGAAAGATCTTATCAGATAAAGATGTCCCCGTGGGAGTGGGAGAGAGTGTGTGTGTGTGTGGACATGGGGGAGTGGAACGGGACAAGCAGCGAGCCAGGCCCAGGGGACAGCGCAGCAGCCATCAGCTAGGGCCAGGGCCAAAGGTTAGGGCGAAGCGACACCTGTGGGCGCCCTAATCAAAGCCCACTTGAGAGGAGGGAGAGGAAAATTTTTGTCACGCAGAGCAGAAAGGATCTGATAACCATTGCTTTGAAATGTGGCTTTGATTCCTCTCACAGAGTGAGACTGTTGAATCTGTGCAACGCCTATGTTTTCAGCCCCCGCTCCACTGGTCTGTCTGTCTGTCTGTCTGTCTGTCACTCACTCTCTCTCGCCACCTCTTTGACTCTTTTTTTTTTTTTTTTTTTTCTCTTTTCTTTTTTCTTTCTTTCTCTTTCCTTTCTCTCTTCCTCTCTCTCTCTCCTCCTCCTCCTCCTCCTCCTCCATCCTTTCCCCACTCCACTCCCCTCCCCCTATCCTTTCGAGCAACACTTCAACCATGGCCTTTGACGATATCAAGATCACCAAGCCCGCTCCCGAGACTTACCAGAAGCTCGAGCACGACCTCTGCAACACATCGGGCAAGGTTCCCCTGCACGAGCGCTTCCGTGCTCTTTTCACTCTCAAGGCCTTGGCTGACAACGAGTCGGTTGACATTATTGGACGAGGTAGGTCATCGACTCAACAGGGCAAAGCGCCATCTACTCGACGTTGCATTCGATTAGACAGGACTCTTTCTTGGACTGCAATCACACCAGTTCTCTATGCAGCAAGCAAGCTCAGGCAGGACATTGCATCTAAGAAGGGCCAAAGACTGGAGTGAGACGCCTTTTGGCATCGATGGGCTCTTTTTTATTGCCACTGCGCTGCTGCTGTTGCTGTTGTTGCTGCTGTTTTTTCCCTCTTTCTTACTTGTTGTCTGATATTATTTTTTCTTCCCGTTCTTTGGATAGCCTTTGCTGACGACTCTGCGTTGCTCAAGCATGAGCTGGCCTATGTTCTCGGTCAGATGAAGAACCCTCATGCGCATGGAGTGTTGAAGCAAGTTCTTGGCACCTTGGAGGAGGACCCCATGGTCCGCCACGAGGCTGCAGAGGCTTTGGGTGCTATCGGATCGTTGGATTCGCTCCCTATCTTGGAGGAGTACCTGAAGGACAAGAGCATTGAAGTCTCCCAAACTTGCGAGCTTGCTATCGAGAAGATCAAGTACGACAACCGCAAGGAAAAGGAGAGTCTTCCTGCCAGGTAAAAAAAAAAAGCCTTTGGGCATGATGGTTATGCAGAGCTAGAAATGTGGGAAGAAAAAGAAGAAAAAGAAAAGAAAATTACAATCTAACCAGAATCATCTTGTTTGTTTTGTTTTGCATGATGCATCCTTTTAAAATTACATAGCGCTTACTCGTCCATCGACCCCGCCCCTCCCACGGCTGATGAGGAGTCGACTGAGCACCTGCGTGACATTTACTTGAACCAAAAGCTTCCTCTCTTTGAGCGTTACCGTGCCATGTTTGCCCTTCGAAACCAGTGCACGACTGAGTCGGTTCTTGCCCTCGCTGATGGCTTCGATGATCCCTCTGCCTTGTTCCGCCACGAGATTGCCTACGTCTTTGGTCAGATGCAGCACCCTGCTGCTGTCCCTTCGTTGGTCAAGGTTCTTGCAAAGATGGATGAGGCCAACATGGTCCGTCACGAGGCCGCTGAGGCCTTGGGATCGATTGCTACGCCCGAAGTGTACCCTGTCTTGAGACAGTTCCGTGAAGACCCGGAGCGAGTCGTTCGTGAATCTTGCATCATTGCTTTGGACATGTTCGAGTACGAGAACAGTGGCGAGCTCCAGTATGCCGATGGTCTCAACAAGTAAACAAGAGAGGGGTTTTATTACTCTTGGTTCCTCCCCCCCCCCTCCTCTTTTGTTCTTTATTGTTTTTTTCTTTTTTGCATTAGCACACCATCTTCCTCACTGCTCTCCTCTCAATACCTCCAGAAAAGAAAAGAGTTCTTTTTTCCTCCCTCTTTTCACTCCACTCTGGGCATCTGCATAGTCCCTCGTATCCACCTTCTCTCCCATCTGGTGACGAGGACCTTTGACTGTAATATAGAAATAAACTATATATTTTTAAAAATCAGTCATTTTATTATTTTAAACTCTTCTACATAATGATTTTTGAGAATAAGACCTTGCCTTCCGCACAATTTAAAGGTGGACTTGGTTTAGAAGAATAAGAAGAAAGGCACCGATTCATGCACTGATAGAGAATCACAATTTGCTCCGCATCGGCTTTTGGTAAATGTCAACGATCGTCGCTACCCTTTCTCTTGTAGCAAAGTATGGCAGTGTACTAGATTTATAGAGTATCTGAATATAAGTATATCGTTCTGACCAGAGGTGAGGATGCGCAAAGGGTTCACAGCAGTGGTCATGAGGTCAGAAAAGTATGGTACTGGCAACAGGAATTGGCATGAAAAAAAAAAAAAAAAAAAAAAAAAGAGTAAACTCTACAGAGCCAGATACACCCTCCCCCCTTTGATTTTATTGAGAACATCGAGACACCAAGCAACAATTTTACTTTCCATAATTCAAAATGAATTTGCTTCGAGATTTGTGGAGAAGGATCCAGATTTTTTGTTACCAATGTTCACGACTATATGTGGAATGATAGTTCTACTTCGGGGAGGGAGGGAGGATGTATGTAGTTTAAGCGGAGAAAATTGAATACCGGTTGGTATCTGTCTTTGGGTTCATGTGGTGTGCTGGAAGAGACTCAGAATAACGCGCTTACTCAAAGGATCATTCCTTTGTGGCTGCCCATACAAGGATCTTGACAGAGAACAGTGCCTGCGATGTAGGGGATTCTAAGGTAGCTTCTTCGGACTCGCGTAAGAAAAGAAAAGAAAAAAGAGCCATCTCGGTGTTAAAATCGGTTCGATTTCAATAAAATAATATTGGGACGCGCGAATAAAGTAACTGGGTGGACACCCTTGAAGGGTAATCGGGCTTAGCCTGAATGTCCTCAGGCACAAGGGGCGTTGGAACTGATGGGGTTTGAGATAAGTCGGTTAACTATTGTTACTCTTTGAGAAGCACCGGTTTTAACCTCCAGTTACTCCTGAGGTCATATGAACTGGAGCTTGCTGTTCATCGGGTAAAAGATGGTGCAGTAAAGTGTGGTAAAGTTTGATTCAGTGTTTCCCAAGAGTTATCCATTTGGAGGACTTGAATCAACTCATCAGCTCAGCTCATCGGCTCAACTCAACTCGTCACCTTTAGTTGAGTTGAAGAACACTACTCTTATTATCTAGGACAGAACTGATGCTATCTGGAAAATCCAAGTATGCCGTACTTTTTATCAACAGCATAGTATCCTCTTTTACTTACATAAACGGATATTAACCGAGATAACCACACAAGAAATGACCGGTTAACTGTGGTGAACCAAAATTAGCCGCAACTAGGTATGACCGGGTAGCCAGAGTCATGGCCGGTTTGTTTTTTGCTGACAGTTAACAGCCCAAAAGTGTTTTAGTACAAACAGCAGTTAACCGTACCTCAGCTCAGTTCACTGGTTCACACTCATTCAGCACGAGCAGGGACAGCATTTATAATACGAACAAGCACCAAAAGTCATGAAGCTCTGATAGCCCGATATCCGCCTAATGCATAGCAAAGAGATTCTGTTTGTTGAGGTGACTTCGTCGTCCGCGCCTCAGACCAGAGAGAGATCTATTGACAGGCGATGCCGCACGATTCTACGATATGGGGTCAAAGAATGCGCCCTTTACTTGATGCAGCAGTAAGGGGCCTCTCATCTGCCAAATCAATACAGCCAGCTTGCTCAAATAATATTGTACCATGGGGCCAATCAAAATCATAGAGAGAATGCCAAGCATCCTGCCTCGCTCCATTCAGCGTATTTTTTTTTACACTTTTGCTACTTTAATCTCCACTCTTTTAGCGCAGGTGATCTTGAATAACAACAAATAGGGCATTGATCAACCTCCATCTTCAAGATTCCATGACTGGATCTGGCCACAGATGGATTTCGCCAACCTTGCGCAAGTATTTTTGAAGGAGTATATCTTTTCTGAATCCTCACGGACACCCAGCCTGAAAGGTGATTCGTCTCTAGACATCCTTTCTGGACTTGGTCACGATCAAGTACTATAGTAGGTCAAGGCCATCAACCTGCTTGAACCGTCCGTCTTTTTGCAATTTCTTGCAATCCACGGCGCTCTTTGTAGCCGCCTGTCGAGCTGGCCGTTGCAGCCACGTGAATGAGCTCGGCGCTCACAGAGCACGACACGCCGTTCTAAACAAACTAGCTAAACCTGCATCAAGCAAAAAAAAAAAAAAAAAAAAAAAAAAAAAATGGATCTAGCTTTCCCCAACTATCTGCACTATGGTTTGTGTCAACAGTTATGTAAGCTTGTGTGGCGAAGCTCTCTCCATGAGACCCTGGACCGTTAAGTCCCTTAAAAATAAAGGAGATGTTGTGGAAATGGAGATTGGGGGGAGGGGTTCCTTAGCTGTCTCCCTTTCTTGATTGCTTCTTGAAGCCTACATGTTCAGTGTTTTCAAGAAATCTGACAGCGATTACCATCAACATGTGTAACTCTCGGGGCCAATACCCAGTGAAAGCGGACCAGGGTTGGCTATCGAACGTCTCTTGTTGACTACATAAGATGTTCTCCATTGTTCGATGACCTGACCGAGATCTTCTTTTACCTTCTTTTTTATGATCTGCTGGAAGTTCTAGAAGAGGATGGTGCGATAGAGAGGCTGGTGTCGCGTGAGTACAAGAGACAATAGGGACACGGCGGAGCTGTGATTGCATGGATCTTTTTTTTTTTTTTTTTTTTTTTGTCATTCCCCAACGGAATGGCTTGAGCTAAACCAAACTGCCGAGGTTTTCTGCTGCCAGCACATTACTTGACTCTATTCCTCCTTCACCTTCCTCCTCACGCCCAAGCAGGCACTCTGAAATACGCGCTTCAATAGCAACGGGGGTTTGGGATGGAAGAGGACGAGACGATGAGGACTAAAGTAAAGGTCTCTCGCTCGAATAGTATATCTGTAATCATGGATGCTGCTTCTTTGACCCAGATGGAAGTAAGAAAGAAAGAATGGAAAAAGGTAACCCGGTGTTTGACGGTGATCCTAATGAGCTTTGGATGGTCGGAGACAGCAGGCCTCAGGGGGGCTGAGAACAAATCGATGTGATTGCACGCGTTGTTTCACGCTCAACCTGACAGGCAGATCTGCCTTTGCTAAGCCAAAAAAGCGACCCTGTCCGCCATCTGGCCCAGGATTTGTTCGTCATCCCTCTACAATAGAGGTACATGCGCGCAGGTCCCCTCCCTCCCCGTCCCTTGATTGTCTTTGGCACTGTGACTAAACACCCTGAAACTTTGTTGGTTGACCATCCGTCCATCCATCCATCCTCCGACCCCACCATCTCCGCCCTCTATTGTCTCTTTTCTTTTCTTTTCTTTCTTCTTGACGGACATTTCGGGACACGAAGCATCTCGTGTAGCCGTCCCCTTTTCTCTTGCGAGATCTCTTTCCTGCAGTCCTCCCACGTGCCCAGTCGCTGTGTTTTGAGCCTGAAAAAGGAAAGTGATATATGAGTTTGTATGGAAGTATAAAAAAGATTTTCAAAGGACTGGCAGTTTCCCGCCAAAATAGAGAGAGGGAGAGGAGGAGGAGGAGGAGGAGGAGGAAGAAGAAGAAGAGACATCCGATTGACATGTCTGAGAGAGGGAAAGAGAGAGAGAGAGGTAACAAGTCCATACTAAAAATGTGTGCGAGTGCAGGCACCTGCTGTTACCAAGTACGACGGGGCGAGTGATCGAGAGACAGAAGAGCGCAGAGAAGAGAGAGAGAGAAAAAAAAAATGGAGGCGATTGTGCGCCGCTGATGGACGGGCCGCGATGGTTTGCCCGGTTTTACATGGGGGCTTGACTCGCTTTCCTCCGACTCTCAATTTTTTTTTTCTTCTTCCTTCTCTGTCTTTTCTCTCTCTCACTCTCTCTCTCTCTCTCTACCTGTCTTTCTGTCTGTCTTCCCTTTTCCTCTCTCTCTCTCTCTCTCTCTCTCTCTCTCTTTCTCTCTCTCTCTCTCTTTCCTTACTCTTGCCTCTTGCCTCTTTGCAGCCGAACCACGGGCCTGTTATCGCTCCATCTTTCTTTTCTCTCCTCTTTTTCATCTCTCTTCTTCCTCTTCTTCTTCCTCTTCATCTCTTTTCATCCATTTCTCCTCCTCTTCCCGCGCACGCATCTACTACCTCCTTCCTCTCCCCTCCTCTTCTCCTCCCTCCTTAGTCTTCAGCCTCTCTCATCGCGCTTTCACGCTCCTGCTTCTACTCCTCAGCTCTTGTCCTCCTTACATATTCATATCCTCTCAAAGCTCTCTCGCCACATCAGCGATCGCCCATCCTCTGCCCACTCATCTGCCGATCGTCATAATATGGGCTCAACTATATCAAAGTCAAAGAAAAAACATCGTCAGTCTTCCACAGCTCAAAAGTCAAGGACCGGTCTTCCATCGCTCTCTAGGGAGCGTTCCGTACCGCAGAACCCACAAGAATGGAGCCAGGTCAGTCCTCCAGGCGCTTCACCCGAAGACGCTGACGAAGATGGACCTGTCAAGACGATCAGTGGTAAGAAGAGTGTTCGGAACAGCGGCAACAACAGCGTGCCTGCTCATAGCAACACTACCCAGCCTCGAACCAGCACCTCAAATGGCCGCTCCTCCTTCTCCTTGATTCGAGGACGCAAGAGTGGCCAGATACAGCGGGCCGACGATCGTAGCCCAGAGTTCGACAATAGCACCGGTCGGAAACAACAGCCACCTGTTGAGATGGATGGATGGAAGACCGAGAGGACGTCAGAGCATCAACAAAACGCAAGATCTAGCGGTAGTGCGTTCGCCACGTCAATGCCTGAGCAGTCAACACTAACAAAGATCTACAAGTCAAGACAGAGCTTGGAGAACCGGCGAGGATTCCCACAGTACAACCAAGGTCAGCACCAGCCACCACCCGTGCCTGCCTTGTCCTCGATGGACTCTCCTCGCCTGACCTCGGGCGCTTACAAGGCTCCTGTCCCAGCAATACCGGGATCTCCCGTCCATCCATCGACACCCACATTATCTGTTACAATCCCTTCCATGGCCTCGTTCCCTCCTCCGCCACAGATCGCCACTCCACCCCTCCCTTCTTCCTCTTCGCCTACATTTCTCTCGCCTCATCCTTCTTCCCCTTCACCGACACCTGGTGGCCCTTCCCCACAAGAATCTGACCGATTATGGCGAGAAAGTCTGCGGAATGCGGCTGCACAGGCGGCTGCATCTTCCGCTATTTCTGAAAGCCGAAAGGCCGAGCAGCAAGGATTGTACAGGAGCAATAGTAACAACAGCCGTGCTAGCCAATCCAGTTCCATGTATTCAACTTCGGGCATTGGTTATGGCGCAGGCGCGGGCACAGGAGGAAGTAGCCGTAAGCAAAAACAATTGTCTGGATCAACCTTTATGACCTCGGCGACCTCTATTTCCCCTTCCCCCTCCAGCGCTTCACAATCGAGTTCCATGGGACGACGCAGGTCCGGAAAGAACAATGCTATCCATCCCGAGAATGAATCCTTGGACTCTTCTCGTTCTTCGGGCCGACACCAAGGATCCCTCCATCATCACCAAAACTATCATCAACCCCAGGGAAATGGAGGCCAGTTTCTACTACTCCCACAGCACCCAACGTTCGAGGACAATGCGTCCGTCGTCTCTTTGGCGGGCTCAAGGATGCTTGGGCGCGACGCCAATATCCTTGCTGGAGGGGAGAACGATAGCGCAATGACTAGTCGAAATGCATCGGTGCTGTCACTAATGGGGTCACCTGTCAGTAGTTATCCTGCATCGAGTAACATTGGAGGAACGAACTTTGACCATCCATCCTCGTCCAAGCGATGGTCTCAGACGGACGCGTACTCATCTTTGTCAGCCGAGCCAGCAGGTCTCGGTCTCCATGCATCGACAGTTGCGCCCTTGGCCTTTTCACCCAACAAAAGTAGAACGGCACTTGATAATCACTCATCGAGCCTATATAGTTTCGGCATTGGAGGTGGTAGTGGTTCAGGGCGAGATTCCATGTCATCAGTCAGTACAGCCAATTACCAATGGATGGACGAGCCGCCCAAGGAAGGGCGCAGTCTCCAGGATGCACTGCAGCGTGACTCTGTCATGATGTTCCTTAACAACAATGACACGCCCCCTTCCAAGACGGCCTCTCAATTTCTAGGAATGGCCCCCGAACTGGGATCCCTCAGTCCAGAACAGTTGGCTCAGCAACGGCAGGAACAACGGACGGTACAGCATTCGTTACTAAAATATTTCTTCCGAGGCAACTACCACGCTCCATGCAACCGACAAGACCTGGGGTCTGTTCTCGATGGTAAGACACCTTTTTTTTTTTTTTTTTTTTTTTTTATCTTTTTCATATGTTGCTAGAAAATGACCTCATCCACCTGGGCTCATCTAAAGCCAACAGAGGTCCGACCAGGACCTTTTGTCTATGACACAATGATGTGTGACACGGAGGTGTGTGTGTCTGTGTGTGCTTGTTTAGCTGCTCACTATTTTTTTTTTCTGTGGTGTGCTCCGCCTCTTTTCATCTCTCTTAGTCGGGTGTGGAAATGGCTTGTGGATGCGAGACATGGCACTCGAGTTTCCGTTGACAGAGATCCATGGAGTCGACTTGATCGTCCCAACACGTCCTCGTCGGTCCCCTCGTGTGAATAACCCCCTTCACACAACCACCTCTGCAGCCGCTGCAGCTCTCATCCCTTCGAGTTACCCACCCCCTAACTACACCAGCAATGGACAAAGCCGTAACTCGAACTTACATGCGACCTTGCAAGGAAATAACTATCCTGCAGACACATCCTCGGCCGTTGCAGAAGCCGTTGCAGCAGCCGCAGCTTCTGCAGCTTCTACAGGCGAATCAGGTGTGGATTCGAACCCTGCCTCAACAATCCCTTCGAATGTGACCTCACCCACAATTCCGGAATCTATGCCAAGCAACTGTTTCTTTCACAAAGCCGACATCACAACGGGTCTTCCTTTTGCAGATAACACGTTTGATTTCTGTCATGTCCGGTTAGTGCTCTGGGGCTACCAACTGAATTGTTTCCCGGATTTATTGACAGAGTTGGTTCGAGTCACCAAGAAGGGTGGTTGGGTCGAGTTTGTGGACATGGATCCTTGTATCAAAAAGCCCACAGAGACTGGCATGCACATTAATGAATGGGTAAGTGATTAGAAAACAAAAAGTCTTCTTTTAGTATCTCATTTCTCTGAATGGATGTTGCTGACCACTGTCTTTCTCTCTCAAAATTAGATCAAGACGGGTCTGATCCATAGCAACATGGATCCCGATTTGGTCAGGACAATGCCCAAGTTTCTCAAAGAGTATTGTGATGCAACCTTGGCAACTGCCATGCCATCTGTGGTCCAACCTTCGAGCTCAGGCAGCAGCAGCAACCGGCGGTCAAGGATTTTCCCCTCTGAACCCTTTGGACTCAGCAACCTCAAGATCAACAAGCTTTCTCTCCCTTTTGGCCCTTGGGGTGGTAAGGTTGGAGAACTATGGCAAGCCAATTACACAGGTTTCTTAGAGGATCTGGAGCCAATGATGATCGACGCAACACTCTCGGGTTTGGTTATGGACCAATACCATCGCCAATGTCAACAAGAGATGATGGCGAGGGCCTCCGAGACAGAAGGTAGCAGCAGTCGTCCAAGCAGTATTGACCAAAAGCAATGTACCCATCAAGCCTGGAGTTCACTTATCGAGCGACTGAACCAGGAAGCCGATGCGACAGCACCCTTGACAGCGATGGACACGGCTACATACAACAGAGGCAGATTATCGCCACTGCTTCATGGAGCACTCTTGACTTCTTCCTCACCCCTTTCCTCCTCACCTCCGCCTGATGACAAGGAGATGCGTTCATACAACAACTTTTATATCGCATACGCTCAAAAGGTGGACATGGTTGAGCTCAGACAACAACTCTTATTGGAAAAGCTTGAAGAAGAGATCTTGAGTCCCAACCCGAACCCTAATCCTGATGGCTTCTCGACCTTTCCCATGACATCGCTCGATTCCAGACTGGAGGATCAACAACAACCAAAGCATGGGTTCTATTCACTAACCACGCGGGATGGGCGTCAGCCCAACTTGGATTCAGGCCTGTTAAATACTTTAATGGCCCAAGGCTCCTCAACAGATGTCAGTTCAACCCAGCAATCACAAGAGCTAGAAACCTCCAAAACAGAGATGCAGGAGAAGGGCGACAGATCTCTCATCCATCGGGGAAGAGCCATCCGCAACAGGAATCGATATGGCCTGGTCGCCCCCTTGACCGAAGATGCACTCGAGACGTTTAATCGTCGGTTTGACGAAGGTGACCCACGCAATGATTCCACAGGGTTGACTCCATTGTCGATTCAAACACCTAGTTCTTCTGCAGTCGCTGCTCCTCCAACACCAACCTCGATCGCAGCTTTATCGATCCGCAGCAATTCACGGGGAAGAGGATCGTCAACGGTAGCGATGGGCGCAGCTGCTAGTGGTCCTGGAACTCCTGGATCTGTCGCTAGTAGTATGGCAAGTTGTTTGAGTCCTCGTGCAGACATGGCAGTGGCAACACCTCCTGGGGGAGTTCTACCTTTGAACGTGGGTGAATTGAGACGTCAGGGATCAAACCATAATCTAGGCATCTCGGGAAGTCAAACTCAACAACAACCACAACCACAACCACAACAGCAACAGCAACAACAGGATGGTAATGGTGAACAAGAAGAATCAGGCAGGGCAATGTTTGTACCAGACTACTTTAACCAGATTCCTATTCATCAGCCTTCGCCGACGCATCAACATCAATACCAAAACTATCTTCAGCAACAAACCAATGCTGTCACTCGAAAGCCTAGTTTGTTGAGCAAGGTCCATCCACATCCTGACACCCATGTTGATACTATGGATCAAAAGGAGCCCTCCAAAGAGGATCTCCCAATAGTCGAGAAGGAGCCACTCACCGAGTCTATAGATCACGGAGAAAGAGCTAATGCTGTCGAGACTATGGACCTTAAACAAGAGCTGGACGAAGAGTCAGAATTCCAAAAGACAACCACAGACAAGGACGAGTTTTCCTCGATGATTGTCTCGCTCCATGAGGGTGACGAAGTGGTGAGCGAAGTCAATGGAGTGGGCCATGAGGCAGAGATGGTCGGATTGAGAGATTTTCCTACAACATTGGTTGGAATCCCCTGTCCCACATCTGCCCGAAGCCCTGAGGGGACGGTGGGGATGGTGGCCGAACACCATGTGGCGTCGAATGTCGTCTCACCCGAGGAAGAGAATCATGTGGCGTCGACCGTTGTGGTGGAGCACACAGGGCATTGCCCTCGAGCCATGAGTGCGAATGGTCGCTTGGATGATCATTTGGATAAGATCGAGGAGAGGCATTCGATCGACGAGCGAGTATCACCACGCCAAGAAGTAGAGCTTGGTTCGTTCCAGGAGGTGGCTGAGAGTGAGGGTAGCATTGTGGACGAAAGTGAACTTCAATTGTTGCCAATGGAAGACAGCGATGATGTGGATGAAGAAGGGGATCAGCAACAACGGACGGAACCAAAACAAGAGGCTCAAGGGAAGGAAGAGGTTCAAGAGAACAGCGAGATTGTAGAAGAGGAGGAAGTCTTGGTGATGCTTGCCCCCGAAGAAGCAGTTATTCAGGCTCATGAGCGGCTTGGCCAAGATGTTTCCACAGCATCAAGCAAGGGGCCATCAACTGAAAACGCCTTTTCAGAAAGCCAGGGAAGTCATGATTCTGCACATTCGAGGTCACCCCTGGATCCTTCGTTCAATGTGCAAGGTTACCAGTACCCACAACCACCGTTCAGTCTCCACCCAGGAGCTGTGCATGGCCACCCCATCAACAAGGAAACTATCGTGGCAGCCTCTCCCGAGCCCAAGGCCAGCAGGGACCTACCACGGATACCCTTGAAAGAGATCATTGGTCCCAAGTCTGAGATGAGCAACAGGAGCCAGGAGAGTACTATGCCACGTGGTCGACAGGGTCCAGGTTCAAGTGAGACACCCGAGGAGACCAAGGCGGAGCAGTCCAGCAGTAACCCTGTCAAGAAGTTGAGATCAAAGTCAAAGAAGTGGTTCAAGAAACTCTAGGCCAAAATCCATGTCCCAAACACTCCTTCTTTTCCCTTTCATTCTTTCTTTCTTTTTTTTTTCTTTCTCTCTCTTTTCATAACCGCTATTTTTACTCTCTCTCTTTTTTTTGTTCATCACCTAATGCTATTTATGTCCGTTAGAACAATGGTTGATATCCACGAAGAAAGGAAAGAAAGAGAGGGAGAGAGGGAGGGGGGAGAGAATTAGCTTTACCACAGTGACTCATGAAGAGTCTCAACATGTCGAAAGAGACATGCTTCAGTACCAAACACCCATCGGCATTGAATGAATGGGCAAAGATAGAAACACTTTTCACTCCTCTCTGTAACCTCAACCGGCTCAAGTTCCCACCTAACCAAGGTCCTGGCTTGAAGCTGACGGATATAAGCTTGTACGATTAAAAGAGTTGCCCTTTGTTGATGTGGGCATTTGTAAGATGCGTCATGAAGTACTTTTTCAGTCTTGCAATATGTCCAGAGAAGACGCGTTCGTGCTGCAGAAGTGACATAAGGCGAGTATTTGGTGGCAACTCGTCTTGATTGTCCTCGAGTTCTTCTGAGCATTGGATGGGTTCTTGTCGTTGGATTTTGAACTTGTTTCCCCTTGGTGGATGCGGAGGCAGAGGAGGCTGTGGTCTCTGTAGACCTGACAAAGGGTGGAGAGTCATTTCTTGATAGGACTATAGCGCTGGGCGCTGATGAAGGATCAACATCCTCTGTGTCTTCCCACCAGTCGAATTGTGAGGGGCTTTCGTGTTTTGTTCGATCAATGGACCATGTCGTGCCCGAGTCCGAGACTGTGGGAGGAGGGGACAAAGGACACGGTAGACGAGGTTCTCGAAAGATAGATGGTGGCGTTGAGAGGATCTCAATAGAAGGAGACCGTTGGCGTTGAGGAGAAAGGTCTTGTTCCAAATGACAAGTGTCCGAGGTATGCACTGGCGAGAGAGAAGGTTCGGCTGGCGCCTGGTTCGGTAGCCAATCCATAGCGACCAGGGCCTTGCTGAGTGTTGTTCGGAGATAACACTGGCGCTTGTCTCGGAAAAGATACGCAGGCTGTAGTGAAAAGGGGAGAAGAATGAGAGGAAAACAGGCTTGGAAAAGAAAAGAGATCAGTAAGGATAGAAGAAGTGGCTGATGTAGCCTGGTGATCCAATAGTCGTAACTACCAGGGTAAGGGGGGACAAACAGGAACCGATTAAAAGAGGCCAGGGCTGACTCTGGATCCACACACCTTAGTGTTCAGCCGTGTTAGGGTTAAGGTTTCTGTAGTCTCGAAGAATGTTCACAGAGGGTTCGCCAATGCAAGAGAATCGGACTAGGACTGGATCTCAATGGTTTTCTAGGGAAAAGAGATTAAAGAACAGGAGGGGACTGATTTGACATGACTGAGGAAGGACCCTTGATTTAGACTATGCCTGTGCCATGAGGAGGAAAATAGACTTGGTCCATGCATTCCATGCATTCACCCCTTTCAGGGTCCGTCCACACGTGATATCCAGTGGAGGAGGTGGATTCCTGGTGTGTTGGAGTTACTGCCTCGTGTTACTGTTGCAGCAACCATAGGAAAGCACCAAGGCGAGGGGAGGACAGAGAGCGGGTGTATGGATCAGAATGCATGGATCAGAATATAATGAATGAAATGAAATGAAATGAAAGACAAATGGGGTGGATGCGCCCAAGTGTGATTGATGCATAATGCATGCACTGGGCGAGCATATTTGCATTCTCCGCTTGGTGGTGTGGCTTTTTTTTTTTTTTTTTTTTTTTGCGAACAATGCATCAATCTGACAAGTCAGCCAGGTCGCAGAAAACATCCAATCCCTTTTGGTTCCATTCCGCACCATCGCTTCTTTTTTTTTTTTTTTTTTTTTTTTTTTTTTTTTTTTTTCTTCTTCTTCTTCTTCTCTCCTCCTTTCTTCCTTCCTCTTAGCCCAGACACCATCCTCTGTCTCGCTCCTTCTGTGTGGCCCGTGAGCAGAACTGTCCTCTATTGTCATCTGTATCATCATCCTTCTTCTTCTCCAACGGGGCCTCCCATCTCATCGCTCATCCCTGTGGTCCCATGCACCTGTAGCATCCGTCTCTCCCGCCACCAAGCCCCGATCCTCACTCCCCCCAGAGGCTCTCCCTTCCACCAACACCCTGCTGCCCCGACCTTGTTCTACATTGTCCTGTCCGATCAATCCTGGCCCGGATTGCCATCCGTCTCTCTCATCCATGCCTACCGCCCATCCCACCTTCGTCCCCGGAGACCGCGAGATGGCCCCATCAGCAACCCAGTCCTCAGCCCAGTTAGCTTCCGAGGACCCGCATCCCTCCCCGCGATTCGCCCATGGCCCAATGAATCCGGCATCCGCGGACCTGATCGAGCACCACGGTAGTAGCGCCGGCCCACGGCCATGGCCACCCCACTCGGCCGAGTACCCACATAACCCTACCTCTTATGAACATCGGCTTCGAAAGGATCCAGAAGCCTACCATGGCCAGTACGACCACTCTGGTCAGCATCATCATCATCACCATCATCACTACCATCATCACCCATACCATGATCACGAGTATCGCCATCCTTACTACTCTTCGCAACCTCAGCACCAACAGCACCCGCACCAGCAGGACATTCACCGCTACCAGCAACGTGGTCATCGGTATTCCACCGATTCTGCTGCTGCTGATACCTTGCTCATGCTCAGTGCTGCCGCATTCATGGATACCAAGGCCTCTCAAGCAGTCCTGATTACTGATGACCACGAGGGAATCGAGGAGAAACGCCGAATGCCTGAGCACTATCATGACTCGAATGATGGCGCCACGGTCCATCTTCGCCGGCCGAGTATTGAGGACCGGAGCAGCAATGGCCATGTCCCTCTTGCGCTTCATGGACGCTCCTACAGCCATGGTCATGCCCAAGGTACCAACGGATTCGCCCATGGGCATCGTTTCTCTTCACCGCCACTACAGCCAGCCCAGTCTCAAGTGCGCCGGTCTTCTGTCTCGGCTACAAGTCGACCGTACCCTGCCATCTCTGGCACGCGGACCTACTCGACTCTGGCCAAGGCAGCACCAGAAGAGTCTGCCTCTTCACAGTCGGGGCCTCAGAGGCCACATGGCCTACAAGAGTCCTCGTCGTCTGCAGAGCCTAATCCTACTGCGATGGAATGCGAGCCCATCGAAGGTCATATCGTCCGCTCTCCTAATCCTAATTCGGCTTCAGCATTTGTGTACTCTTCTGAAGCTAATCATCATCCATCTCGTGCCGAGCCTGGACATGTTCATGGACAACACGCACCGGCTCATGGACATCATGTCCTTTCCAGAGCGACGATCAGCCGAGATGACCCTGCGGACACAAGGTCGACACCGATGCCCCTTCCTTCCGCGGATGCCCCTTTACCATCCCGGTCATTCCCCCCACCACCTTGTTCTGCCTCCGCATCATCAGCCCCTCAGTCCTCCAACCTTGACCGTCGCGGAGGAGCACGTTCGTCTATCGGTCGCGAAGGCAGAGTCCCAGCCATGCAGGTGGACATCAAGAAGGCGAACGAGTCGCGCCAGCTCAGCCCCATGGGCGATTCAACGACGGCAACCGGAGAGGAAGAGGGCGACGAGGAAGACGAGGTCATGTCCGAAGGAGTGGTCCATGTCAACTCGCGTCTTGCACCCTTCCCACTTACCCCGTCCACCAAGCGGACTCAAGGACCCTTCCAGAGTCCTCTGCCACCTCTCCCACCGTCCATCTCAACTAATCTCACTGTCTTGCCTCCTCCTCATGGTCAGCCACCGCTCGACTCGCCCCGAACTCCCACCAGCGCCCGTACACCCCGTACACCCAAGGCTCCACGCACCCCCAAGCATGGCAAGGCTCCTCGACTGCCCAAACGTAGCCAAAGTTATCGCGACTCGTCCGCTGATTACTTTTACTCACCCTTCCCGCCCAATGTCGGTGGTGGCTCGCCCACCTCGTCTCCTTCGTCGCCATCCGCGTACCAATCGCAACTTCAGCAATTGACGCACAACTTTGTGTCGGTCCAGCCTCATGCTTCGCCCACAAACCGGTTCCGACGGATCCCTTCGTCGTTTGTTCCCTCGACTCCGACAACACCCTTCTCGCCACCGGCTTCTCCAGGTCCAGACGTGATTCGAGATTCATTGTTCAATTCATTGAGTGTTGCAGCCATGGGTAGCCACTCTGCTGCGACGACCCCGACCTCGGTCACGTTTCCTCGAGGTAGTGGAGGATTCCCTTCTACGACGACCACGACGCGAGCACCATTCAAGCCTCGGTGGCATACACAGCCATACATGATGTTCCTTGCGCTCCGGGCTATGCCAGACCGAACGGCCGCCCGACAAGAGCTGATCATGGCAGCTGTAGAGCTGGACAAAAAGTTAAGCGCAGAAAAGGGTCTCCCACGCGTCTTTACTGGCAAAGTAAGTTGGTTTGGGATGATTGGATTGGATTGGATTGGATTGGATTGGATTGGATTGGATTGGATTGGGCAAGCAAATAGCAGCCAGAGTTGCATTTTTTTTTTTTTTTTTTTTTTTGGGTCGCGTGTCCCACCTCCTTCCTCTCTCCTGTCCCTCCTCCTCCCACGATGCTTGCCCCATTATAAGTTATATGTACAACTGGGCTGGTTTATTTGGGCGCGAGAGTAAGGAGGACTGCGTTCCTGATTCTCACACGTTTTTTCTATTATATCCTTTTCATCATCATCATCATGATCAACTATCAACCACCACCACCTCCTCTCACACCCACAGACACCTATGAACTCTGCCTCAGCCTGTTTGACCAACAATGGCGACAAGTATTTTATCCCGTTCAAGCCCGAGGGTAGTAGGAGTACCCATTTCCGATTGGCATATCAACCAGGTGACTTTGAGACAGCCATGGTTGAGTACAATGGTTGGATGGACCAACTGATCAAACGTGATTGGCCACTATGCTTTGGCGTGCCCAAGCAGCGTTCTATCGCCCACACTCCTGAACGTGAATTAACCGAGGTTAAGCAAGAGACCAAGCAGGAGGGAGATGAAGAAGAAGGTGCTCTGCCCTTAACCGAGTTCGGATCCGAACAAAGTCCAACCTCAGCCGCTTCCTCGCCTGAAACTCGAAAGCGAAGCTTGGGACCGATGGATGTGGATCAGGAACAGGACAGTGGAACGGTCAAGAAGGTCAAGGCCGAGAACGATTCTGACGATCTGTCTTCTCAAACGACGACTCTCTCTCATGAGAATGGTGAGGACAAGGTGATGGATCGGTTTGAATTGCTTGATATCAAGTCCAGGGCTTGCAGTGCACCCTCCACAGTTCCCTCGACGCCCACCACGGCCATGAATCCCATGGCTATACTCGAATTCAATCGAGCACTCGAGCTTCGACTCAAGGGATTGGATCTTAGTCATGTTCCAAGCAGTCTCTTTGAAATTGTTCGTGTAGACCGATCCCTGTTACCGAATGCAGGTCAAGGATTGTTTGCCAAGATGGACTTGCCTGCAGGGACCCCACTCGGGTTTTATTTTGGAGTTCCAATGACAGAGAATGAGTTTGATTCTCTTAAGGATGGTGTTGGTCTGGCCTCACAATATTCGATCATGTACCGAAGGACTGTCTTGGATGCCACAGATGAGCAGGGTCAACCTTATTCGAACCCTGAAGGATCCATGTATTGTCCTTTCCATTTCATGAACGAGGCTCTGAATGGCAACATGTCGTTTATTACGGGCAGTGTCGTGAACCAGGTAATCTGCACTACGAACCGGGATGTCAAGGCTGGAGAGGAGTTGTTGTTGTATTATGGTCGTGAATCGGAGCGTCATTGGGCAATCCCAGGACATCCAGAGACGACAACATCTACGACGACGACAACGACAACGATGACGACGACGACGACTGTAGCTACCACGGCGGCGACAGCAGTTTCAGCAGTGACAACAACAACGACCGCCACTACGGCAACAACAGCGTTCGTTGCTGGAAGTGAAGGAGGAGTAGGAAGTGAGATGGGAGCAGGAGCAGAGGGTAGCAATGGTAGTGGTGGCGGTGGAAGGAGAACTCGTGCAGGAACACGATCGCGACCCACATCGCCCGTCCGACGGAATACAACCACAGCCTCGGACGAAGGAGGACGACCCCGACGAGAATCTGTCTACAAACCAGTACGGTATACGCGGTAGTCCACTTTTTTTTTTTTTTTTCTTTTCTTTTCTTTTCTATATTTCTATATATATAATCGGTTTCTTTTCTTTTTTCTTTTCTTCTTTTGCATCCTTTTTTTTTTTTTTTTTTCCTCTCTTACTTGTAATTCTATGTACCATTCTCTCTCCTTCCTCACTACATCCTTGTTGATTGCTTTTATTCTTTTTATTTTATTTGTTTTGTTTTTGGTCATTCCCCTACCATTTTTTCTTTTTCTTTTTTTTTTTTTTTTTTTTTTTTTTTTTTTTTATTTTTATGTTGTCCTCGTCTATCTCTCTCTTTTCTTTTCTTTTATTTTATACTACAGTTCAGAGTTTGACCATGGTCGCAGCGACCGTAAGGTTCGTTTTGAGTTTACGCTTTTCTGTGTAAAGAGCTTGGACATCCTTTTGACGGGCATCCATCATTTGTGTCAATGCAGCTCCTGGATGAACAGAAGGTGTGGGTGGTTGAGAGGATGAAGATGTTGTTATTTGTCCTGCTGCATTCGATGAATCCGTTGTTGTGGTCGTCGTTGCTGCACCTGCACCTGAACCAGCTGCAGTTGTTGTCGCAGCAGCAGTCGTTGGGGTGGTCATTGTGGCATCCAGAGATCCAGGGAAAGGTGAAGGGGCAGAGCCAGGCGTGGCCAGAGCAGAAGAAGATCCTGTTGGATGTGGAGTCGTGATAGGAGATGAACCAGGCAAAGCTGTCGTGACAGATGCTGCTGCCGCAGGAGTGTTGACGAGCGAGCCTACACCTGGAGAGAGCATTGGCGTGTCGGATGTGGAACTTGCACCAGCATTGATAGAAGATGCTACAGTAGTTGTGGTGGCAGTGGTTGTAGTTGGAGTAGGACCTGGTTGAATATTAAGATTGTTGTGAATATGACTCTGCATACGAGGTGAGAGAAAGGTGGGTTTGGGCGTGGGTGCGTTCATGAGAGAGGACGAGGCGGAAGGAGTTGAGACGACAGTGGGCGAAGTCGGAAGAAGTGTGAGTGCTCCAAAACCTGTAGACTTGGCTTGATTCATGAGTGTGTCAAGCTGTGTCAAGAGATTGGCCGTGTCCGCTATCAACAAACGAGTCGGATCAAATGTTTTGTTCTTTGAAGTTAATATTGTGTGAATGTAGAGAGGGAAAGATCTTGTACATCCAATGTTGAAGTCTCTTACCAATGGCGTCGTGTTGTGAATACGGGTGCTTAAAGGACTCTTCACTATCGGTGATTGATATCAAATTAAGAAGGTCATCAAGAGTCCCTAGACACTGTTCAGTTTATCGTCTTTGGTGGGAACATGCAAGAAGCATCGATGAGAGGATACTCACATCTTGTGGAACATGACGAGTCCCTGCCGTTCGACTTCACCAAGCTGGTTCAGTAACACGTGCAGAGATGCCATCAATTCCTTGTCAAAAGGAACTGGGGGTGTCGTTGCAGCTGCCGCTGCAGCAGCAGCAGTGCTGGACGGTGTGCGAGCACCGACCTGTGGACGTGGCGATTGGATGGCACCTGAAGGGGACTGCATCATGTAACGTTTTCCTCTGTTATAATGGCTGGAGTTTCCTGGAGGTAAATGTCTTTGCAGTCGTGTCCTTTACTAGGTCCTGTCTTGGGAATGCAATGTCCTTTGAGTCAGAGTCCGTGATCCGATGAACAGAGAACAAAGAGAATGAGAGACAACCTGCATCATCGATTCAAAGAAAGAGCATAGTATCGCGCGCACACTAATTCCTATCAACGCAAAGGAAATAAGCGAGACATAAAAAAAAAGGTTGCCAGTAAAAAAAAAAAAAGTGAGAAACAAAAAAAAAGTTGAAAATTACTCTTAAGCCAATGCCTATGTACAATCTCTCTGCACCCTCTCTTTTTCTGTCTGTCGTGTCTATCCAACTCGAAGACGCTTGAGACGATGAACTGGACCGTTAAAAAAAAAAAAAAAAAACCACTACTCTACCTCTACTACCACTACTAGATCAGGTCAAAACTATCTAGAATTTATACCGAAGGTTCAAGTGCGGGCACTGGCTCCTCTGACTTGACCTCCACTGGCTCACCCTCAGCAACAACATCAGCAAAGGAAATGCCCGCCTTCATTTTTTCCAGATCCTCAGTCGACTCCAGAATCTCGGCCTTGTCATCTGTACCCAAGGCAGCCACCTCGGCAAATGAAACACCTGACTGGACCTCTACAAAGCTCGAGCCTTCCTCAGCTGTCTGGACCGTGCGCAGAGACGAGGTCGAGGAGGTGGTGGTAGTGGTAGTGGTGGTAGTGGTCGTGCTGGAGGTCGAGTGCTTCTCCTCGTGATGTTCCACCTGGTGCTCCTCGACCTGGCCCTGAGTCTCGTGATGAGAGACAGCATCCGCGAACGAGATACCAGCCTTCATCTTTTCAAGATCCGTCACCTCTTCCACCCTGACGGCCTTTTCTGACGACTCGGTCTCCTCGGTAACAGCCTGATGTGCGACCACATCTGCAAAGGTGATGCCCTCGCTCATCATTTCCTTGTCCGACTTTTCCTCTACTTCGACAACAACGCCCTCGGAAGATGTCGTGGTTGTGGTCGTAGTAGACTCGACCTCTGACTTGTCCACGCTACTGCATTGATGAGCAGCAACAGCAGCAAATGAAATGCCCTCCTTGACCATGTGATCATGTTCATGATGGCCGTTGACTTCTCCATTGACCTTCTTGGACTCTTCCTCCTCTGTCTTTTTCTTCTCGGCCTGTTCCTTCTCCTCCTGCTCCTTGCGCTTTCGCTCCTCCTCGGCCTTGACAGCAGCCTCGGCAACTTCCTTCTCATGGACCTCGATCTCCTTCAAGCGATCGCTAATGCTGGCGCCCATCTTGTCGACCTGAGTCATGATCTTTTGAATCTTGGCAATCATATCCCTCTTGCGCTTCCGGACCTTCTCAAACGACTGCATCTCAAACCCATCTGCAATGGGGATGCCTCCGAATCCATCGCCCAAGTCGGTCAACTCTCTGGGAATGATTGCATCCAGGGCCTCCAATTGCCTCAATAGTTGTTCGTTCACGCCCTTGATCATCATATCGAGCCGCTTGTACTGTTGACGGACCTTGACAGGATCATCCAGTCCCAGACCACGTTCCCGTACGAGTTCCTCGGAAGTTTCCGATTCAAAGTTGGCTCCAAAGAGTTCATTGTCCTTGGGGTTGATCAAACCCAAACTAGGCAGTTGCACATGTGTATCACGCTCATGGATCCGGTGTTGACGGAGTGAACGGATCCGGACCTGGGTCAAGCGGATATCCTCGGTGACGATCGTGTTGACCGAAGTCTCGACCTTGGTGAGCTTGACGGTCAGTGTCTTTTGTGTGGTACGGACACGGCGTTGGTGCTTGGCACGCTTGTCGTCCTGGATCAACAGGTAGGCCAACGATGAGACGGTGACGAGGCCAATGACTGCTGAGAGCGAGATGACCAGCGTCTTTTTTGTTGAATCAGAGACCATTATATTGGTGCGAGGGGTGTATATGTGTGGAGAGGAGGCGGGGGAGGAGAAAAAGTGAAAAGGAGAAGTAGAGAAAGGAAAAAGGGAGACAAACAGAAAAGAGAGAGAGGGAGAGAGAAAAGAAAGGCAATGGAGTTAGGTAGGGGGAGAAGAATAGATTGAAAGAACAGGAAGAATGCGATTTACGGAATGAATCGAACGAAAAAGAAAAGAGAGATTCAGGCCACAGAGAAATAGTGTGTGAGAGAGAAACGGAGATCAGTGTGGGACTGGCGACCAAACAACACAGCGTGGGCACGCGCGCTAGCCCACAGATACAGCTTGCTTTTTTTTTGCTTCTGACGTCAGGACAACCTATCCGACTGAGAGCATCCCGTCGACCATCAGTCCACTTGGTGTCCACATCAAAGAGAGAGGGAGAGAGAGAGACCACAGAGGACAGAGGAAAGCCGTCAGATCGGCCTCTCTCTCTTTCACGCTTCTCTCATTCTTTTTCTCTCTTCTCTACAAACAGGTTCATGTTCATGTCCCGCCCACACTGATACCCAGTGTCTCCAGCGGCCTCCCCTTTTGAGGTGATTATCTCCGATTCGTTCTCTCTCTCTAAAAATTATTCCCGCTGGGAAAGGAAAAAAAAAATCTAGTCGCACTCTTCCTCCTCCCACCCTTGTTCTCTGTCAGAGATAGTTGTGTGTCTCCTTTCTTACTGTCTATCAAAAATACATATGCTTCATTCCCCTCGCTTTCGCCCTATTTCTATTGTCCCTGAAAGGTACGGATCGTCGCCAAAAGATGCTCTTCCTGAACCATGAGCGCCTCCTTTCGTTTCGCATCAAACTCGCGTACATTCTCGGGCACTCGCTCCATATACTCGGGACGATCCAATCGTGCATTCAACTTTTCGAGATCCGCGCGGACAGTGCCGAGCTTCTTCTCGTACCGTTTCAATTCTTGTTGTACCTTCTTTGATTTGGCTCCTCCATCTAGGCTCGCGTCAAGTTCCTTGGCAGCTTGGATAGCTGCCAAGGGTGTATAGAGCTTTAGATGAGGCATCACCACATGGACTGCCGCCGTGGATGTGGACAACTCTTCAGGCATGGGAGAGTTTGTTCCATCAATGATCGTAAGAGGACCTTGAGCCCGTGTAAAATGGTTGAGGTACGACAAAGATTGTTGCAGCGCGCCCTCGGAGGTGAGGAGGGTGGGGTCACTGGTCCAGATTGTAAAAGGCAATGGTCTGGACATGGGGACCTGGTGACTCTGGCGGAGCGAGCGTGACCCCTGAATCAGTCCTAGCGCAATCTTTTTTAACAAGTCCATTAAAAAAAAAAAAAAAAAGGATTAAAAAATATGCCCCCTAAAAAAAAAGGCCTTGCTGCTCGTGCAAATGAACATTCATTACCTCCATATCCTTATCTGCAGCATCGTCCTTCCAGCTGCCAAGTTCAGAAACTGTTGGGAATGCAGATGTCATGATTGACGTTGAGGGCGAAGCCGATTCAGGTACCATCCTCTGCCATAGTTCCTATTTAAGAGAAAGAGATGAGATAGGTCACAGGTAAGCATCCTTTCGAAAAAAAAAAAAAAAAAAAAAAAAAAACTCATCCCTCGTGTACAAACAATTAGGTCTTAGATTAAGACACAAAGGAAAAAGTGAGGCCCTACCTCGGTAACAAAAGGCATGAATGGATGCATCATCCGGAACGAGGCGTCAAGACACGTCTGAAGAACCATCAACAAACTTGTCTTTCGATCCATCGTCTCTTCCGAAGAAAACAACGCCGGCTTGCAAAACTCGACATAAACATCGCAAAGATCTTGAATGATAAACTTGCGTAGTACATCCGTTGCTGTCGATGGCTGGAGTTGCTCCATTCCTTCGTTGACTTGAGTCACAGTATCGGCAAGGCGCGACATGATGTACCGCTCCACCAACGACATTTGATTCTTGGACCCGGTCTTTAGACCCATTGCTAGTGTGGTCTCGGGTTGGACCGTTGTCTGGTATTGAACATCATCAAATCGGGTCTTGGAAAACGCATAAAGATTCCATAGCTTGTTGGCAAAATGTTGCGCAGAGGCAACATTGGAAAGGTCCAGGTTGATCTGTCGAGTCTGTTGAGTCGCAGAGACAAGTGTATATCGGAGCGCATCTGCTCCACTAGCCTTGATGCCACTGGGATAATCTTTTTCCATCTGGAGGAGTGATCGCTTGACCTCCTTTGCAGCCAAGTTGCTGTTCTCTACAGTTGATTTCAGATCCTTGAGAGAAATCCCTTCGATCACATGCATTGGGTCAATCACATTTCCAACCGATTTACTCATTTTCTTTCCCTGTGCATCTCGGACCATGGCATGGAACATAATATCCTTGAATGGTTCCTTTCCAGACAGTTGCGTGCAAAGCATGACCATCCTAGCAACCCAGAAAAACATAATGTCTGTACCCGTCTCGATCATGGTTGTAGGGTAGCGCTCAGGGATAATATTGGTGATGCTATTTGAGGCCGACATATGGTTTCCTGTCCAACCAAGGGCAGAGAGTGGCAACAATGCCGAGGAAAACCAGGTATCGAGGACATCATCATCCTGAATAACCTTGAACTTTAGATCGGATCGGTTCATTGACTCAAGAGTTGACTGGAGACTCTTTACAGCCTCTTCTTCCGAGTCTGCTACCAGCCATGGTCCATCGTTCAGTGTCTCTGGTGAGAAGACGGTTCGAGCCTCGGAAATGTTATCAAAAACGGCCCTGTATGCGGGTATACGGTGTCCCCACCACAATTGTCGAGAGATGCACCAATCTTGGATATTTTCTATCGAATCCAAACGAGTAATCATGACAAGTATCGGTGAGCGTTGAACCAAGCAAGAAGTCACAGGTGTTGAAATTTAAAGCGAGCATACCTAGCCAACGATTCCAGTCCTTGATTGAATAGTCTGGATGAAAGGCAAGTCGTTCATCCTGGGCAGCCTCAAGAGCCTTCTCAGCCATCGAGTCGCATTTTACGTACCTAATTTGTGAAAAGAGAATAAATATTAGTAGATGAACATTAAGGCTTAAAGAGCGGATGAAATCCCTCAAGCAAAGTAGATTAATGGCCTATGTCCCTCAATAGCAAGAGATTAGAGTAGCCCTTCTTACCATTGGGGCATGACCAAAGGTTCGATGACATCTCCAGAACGAGAGCACCGAGCCAATCGCATGGCGTGGTTCTCATTTTTACCCCTGTAAACCCCCAGCTCTGTCAAGTCGGACACAATCTTTTCACGAGCATCGAACCTATTCATTCCCTATATTTTTTTTTTGAAGTTATGTATTAAAGACTTATTAGTACTGGATCGGCTGGGAGGGGAGAAAGCTCTACAAAAGCCATAGCTGTCTTTCTGGGCAGTCAGAATTACCTCGTAGGCTGCTGATCCACAGTTACTGTTGAAAGCCCCCTCCTTGTCTAGGACGTTAACAATTGGCAGGGAGTGTCGTTTTCCAAATGCATAATCGTTCGGGTCATGTGCAGGAGTGATCTGTAAAAAGTAGCCAGCGTTAGATTCATCCATGCGAACACGGGATTAGAGAGAGTATCGGGCGACGATGCAAACGCGACGACAGCAATATTACCTTGACAGCACCAGTACCAAAGCTCATATCGACCAGTTGGTCATCACAAATAATGGGAAGTCGCTTTCCAGAAATAGGGTGAATGACATATTGGCCATGAAGATGCTTGTACCGAGGGTCATCTGGATGGATAGCCACTGCTACATCCCCTAGCATGGTCTCGATTCGGGTAGTTGAGACAACAAGCTCCTGATCTGAGCTACCCTCCACTTTGTAGGCAAACTCGTGTAAAACACCAAATTCTACTCTGCGAGGGGAGGAACCGACATCGATTTTATCGGTTAGTGCCCCAAGTTCAAAAAAAAAAAAAATGTCGTTCCAGAATTGATTCGATAAAGAAGGACGGGTGTTAATGCATACTTCTTTTTGCGACCAGGGACGTTGAGCATTGTCTTTCCTGTTACATCTTCATAATCGACCTCAATGTCGGAAATGACCGTCTCGAGAGCACAGCACCAGTTGACGAGCCTTGTATCTCTGTAGATCAGTCCTTGATTGAACAGTTGGACAAAGGCCGATTTGACAGCCTTGCTCCTGGGTTCATCCAGCGTGAAAAAACTTTGATCCCAATCCATGGATGCACCGAGACGGCGAAACTGTGTCATGATCCGATCCCCGTGCAAGTTTTTCCAATCCCAGATCTGGTCAATAAAAGCGGATCGGCCAAGATCATGTCGTGTCAACTGTCGTTCCCGCATTAATTTCTTTTCTACAACCGTCTGTGTGCTGATACCCGCATGATCGATTCCTGGAACCCAGGAAACACTTTCGCCACGCATTCGACGCCACCGCACAATTGAATCCTGGATACTGGCTGTGAGAGCGTGTCCAATATGGAGGTAACCCGTCACATTGGGTGGAGGTGTAAGGATTGTGAACTGACGGGGTTTCTGTGTTGCATCCCCACTGTTGGAACCGTCAACGCTGGTCGATGCCCGTGGCGCAAAATAGCCTAAGTAAGAGTCAAATGATCCGCCAGAGTTCTGTGGTTACTATGCAGAAGCCGAGATTTTCCTTGCGAGCTGTAGCTTCTTTGATTGCTCATTACCTTGCGACTCCCACCACTCGTACCAGCCAGACTCTACAACAGACTGCAAGAAAAATACACATGGCTGTTTAGAAACTTGGGAGAGGTTTCTCCAATAAAATGAACCCGTCTTTCGGACACGTATCCACCAGCACCTACCGTGTCATACTTCTCGAGGCTATGACGGGGCTTGGGGACAGTCGAGTGCTGTGCCCTGAGAGGACCACGACTGCTGGTGGTAAATGTGGCCCTGATAAATCCAGCATGGGCACCCGAGCGATGGGGCAGTCGTCCAATTGCCCTCAGCATGATCTCATGTGCGTTGTACAAATGGAGAATCCAAAAAAAGAGTTCCTTTTTTTTTTTTTTTTTTTGTTCGGAAGCCTTGAAATGCTCGAATATCTTCCTAGGCTGCAAGGTTGTTTATCTGTCTTGCTGCCAGGCAGGCAGTCACCCTTCCTGCTGATCCTTCCCACTTTGTTCATCAAAGCCCATTTTTCAAACCTTTTTTTTTTTTTTTTTTTTCATCTTTCACCATTCCACTGTTCTAATGTCCAAACACGGCCTCGCAGAGACCTCAGGGGTCCCAGTCAAACGCTCAAAACTCGGCGACCAGGATGGTGCCACGACCACCTCTGTGAACCCACCCGTTTTTAACAGTCGCTATGCTGACCCAGCCTTTTCAGCCTCTTTTGCCAGAGCCTTTCGCGAGCGGAAGCCCTTTCAGGATCAGGAGAGTGGAGCACAAATCTTTGAACACCCTTACCCTGCCGCTGCTCTGCCCAACTTTCTTGACTCTGCCGAATACATCCAAACTTTGAGGAAGGAGCTTCTCCAGGAAGCCTATTTCCACAAATCAAATGACCTATACGAGTTTTATCAGTCTGAGGATCTGCGCCTTTCCAAGAAACCACACATCGAGGCGCTGAAGAATGCCATTTACTCGCACAAGTTCTTTGCCATGATGAGCTCTCTCACGGGCATTGACCTCGACCCGTCTGTAATCGATTTGAATGGGAACCAGTACCACGAGGGCTGCTATCTGCTCTGCCATGACGATGATATCAAGAGTGAGAAAGAAGGTCGTAGGATCGCGTTTATTCTCTACCTTGTCGATGAAGACTGGAGTGCCGCAGATGGTGGAGCACTTGATTTGTTCAAATGGTGAGACTCTTCAAATATATTCTTCGAATTGGACCGCGTCCGCTTCATTCGCAGCCGTTATACTAAAACTCAAGAGTAATCAATCACGTCATCTCCTCATTAGCAACGAAGAAGGATACCCAGTCGAGGTAGCTCAATCCATTGTGCCAGTGCGCAATACACTTGCCTTTTTTGAGCTGTCTTCAACTTCTTACCATCAGGTTGCTGAAGTATTGTCGCGAGACAAGAGCAGAATCTCGATCTCGGGTTGGTTTCATGGTCCTCTCCAGACAAGACTCGTTTCCAAGACAATGCCTTTTCATCCGCTCACTTCTTCTGGAATGGACAATGAATTGGAAGAGTTGGTGAACCCGGATTATTTGAAAAAGGATACAATGGCCAAGATGAACAATGTTTTTCTGGATCAGAGCTCAATAGAACTCCAAGGATTCTTTAAGTCAGACGTCTACAAGGCTTTGGTCCAAGAGGTAGACGCGATTGAGAACGAGAAGAATGGACTCGAGTCCTTGTGGGACGAAACCATGGGACCCCGACACGTACGCAGCTATAGCCGTGTCTCTGAAAAGAATCATACCAAAGTGCCACCAACCCTTGCACGCGTTCATTCCTTGTGCAAGTCCACGGTGTTTGAATCGTTTCTGAAAGAGGTGACCAACCTGGCGCTTCCTTCCGCCAATGTGGAACTTCGAATGTTCAAAAAGGGAGACTATACATTGTTGCATGACCATGCTCTCGAGAAATCAGGATTGGATGCTGTTTTTAGCTTCCCACATTTTGGAGCATCGACCCAACCCGAGTGGGACGAGAACTGGGGTGCAGGTGCTACTCATTATGTCAATGGAAAGTCGAATCTCTTGACACTTCAACCGAAACACAACACTTTGACTTTGGTTCTGAGAGATGAAGGCACACTCCGATTTGTCCGATATTTGACAGCCCGTGTGGGAGAGGCAAGACGTCGTGAGTTGAGTGTACTTTACACTGTCGAGGATGACGATGATGAGGAAGAGGAAGAAGAAGAAGAGAAAGAAGATGGATCCACCCCTGAATAAAACGGCACGTTCTTTAATTTGATGTGTACAACAGTCCTTGAATGAACGAATTTTTTTTTTTTTTTTTTTTTTTTTACAACTCTTCGCTAGGGATTCCGTTCTCAAGAACACAGGGTCCTTGGGCAATGATCTTTAGTCCAGCGTCTTTAGCAAAGGCAAGAGCCTCGGGAGAGTCCACATCTGGTTGCAACCAGATACGTTGGATCCCATTCTTCTTGGCCTCTTCCAAGACGGAGATTGTGACTGCTGGGGGAGTGATGATCGAGACATGGTACTCCGCGGGGTTTCCTGGCAACGACGAAAGATTCGGTACGCAGGCCAACGATTCGATCGAGGCCTCTCTGGGGTTGACTGGAACGGCAGTATATCCATGCTCTTTGTACCTAGCCCACAGATGCACACATGGCCATGGTTTGTATGAACGCCGAAAGAAAAGAAGCAATTAGTCATCTTGGCCTCTTTACGATTTGACACGTAACAAAAAGGTTGGTTCTCTGTAAGCTAAAAAAAAAAAAAAAAAAAAAAAAAAAAATGGAGAGAGTAAGAGAGCATTCATACCAGCGGAGGACCTTGTTTCCATACTTGGACCGGTTGTTGCTGGCTCCGACGACGGCAAACTTTTGTTCGGCGGACGAAAAGAACTCTCGGATTAAGGTGGCGGCAGTGGACATGGCTCGATAAGTGGAGTGTAAAAGAAGAGGTGGAAGAAAAGAGAAAAGAGAAGGAGGAGGAGAAGAGAAAAGGTTGAAATAGAGAGACAGAAAGAGAGAGAGAGGCCGAGATGACGGATGGGTGAGTGAAGAGTAGATGATGTTTGAAATCCGCGGTAAAAAAAAAAAAAAAGCAATGGAGCGTGCGAAAGATGCAGGACGCGCCTTATTGGAATTAGAAGGGGGAGAAAAAAAAAAAAAAAAGGGGGGAAAGGAGAAGGGGGACGAACAACTGCACCTCCTCTTTTTTTTTTTTTTTTTTTTTTTTTCTTCTTCTTTTTCTGTTTCTTCTTTCTTCGTTAGACACTTCCATCACAACCATTCTTTCTCAAGAATAAAACCCCCTTCTTCCTCCAACCCTTTGTCTGTTCAACGCTGCCAAGGCGCATTCTCATTCCCAAAAAGAACTCATAATGTCTCATCCATCTTCCAACCAAGGCATGTCTTTTATGACCATAGACAGCAACCATCTCTCCGAGTCGCCCCCCCCCATTTACACAGAGATGCCATGACAGCAGGCGATGCTGACTCTTTTCTCTATTCCCCCTTTTGTTCCTTTACTGAATGTCACTCCTCAGGACGACTCGGCGTTTGCATCGCTTGTCCAGGACATTAAGCTCGGCACTGGTACATGACCTTTCATTCCATCAGCACCATCTTTCTTTCATGGACTTTAAGGAACCTGTAGTCTGAATATAAGCTTTCCAGACACTTCTCCTTTCTGTGAGGCGATGTTCTCGCTGCAAAGTTCAGAAGGCTGCCCTTTTCTCGTCCTTTTTTTTTTTTTTTTTTTTCTGAAATGATCATGTTCCTATCGTATGACCGCGCACGCTACAGCCCTCTCGGCAACGCCCACTCATCTCAATTGCTTCCAACCAAACAAATAGACCCAAACAGCATCGACGCGGAGATCAAACGATTTATAAAGACTCTAGAGGATGCCAAGGCGACTCTTCAAACAACTCCTTCTGCTGGAGACGCGCAGGCCAGCTGGGATAGTGTCGCCAATACGTTCCAACATTTTGCAGACAGCGCAAGACAAGGTAAGGGAGCGGACCGTGTTCTCTGAAACAATCAGACTCGATTTAGATCGCGTTGTGGAAACAAGGAGGGAGAAGAAAAAACCCATTTCTGCCCAAAATGGACTCATCCACACGGAAATACCTTTTGATTTCTTTAGAATCTTCCCGCACACCTATTGGAGACTCTTCGGCCGTTGCTTTGATCGTCAGTCTGGAGACTTTGAACAAGGATCGGTTAGCTCATGTTGATATCCAGGCAATGCGCGCGTTTGCTAACATTTGTGTCGATCATGGTAAGCACAATTGCTTTAGAGTATCAAGATCATCACTAACCATTCTAATGAACCATGAAATGAGAGAGAGAGAAAGAAAAATCTCCAAGCTGACCCTGCCATTGGTGGGCAATTACACACTTCATTCTTTGAATATCTCTAGAGGAAAACAGAAAGAAACTACTGGATGCCGGAGCTTTTGAGATCATTGTTACTGTCTTGAAGAATGCAGGCCATAAAGATGCAGTGAAGACTGCATGCGGAGCTCTTCTTAATACGACCATGGATTTCGGTATGCGGGGACTGAAATGTCTATTTATTTCTCTCTATATCGAGCGATCCACGAGCTACTTTCCTTTTTTTTTTTTTTTTTTTTTTTTTCCTAACCACGAGTGTGATGTGATTGGGACATTTGTAGAACCCGCCCAGGCCAAGGTGGTTGATCTGGATGCTATCAAGTACCTCCTAGAAGTTCTCAAATCGCAGGATATTGAAGAGGACGAGATCAATATGATGATTGCAGCACGCGTCACTGCCAATTTGTGTGACCTTGGTAAATCTTTGTGTGGAGACCCTCTTCTTTGTATCACGAAACAAGAGCGCGCGGTTTGAGTGATGAATGGCTCACAAGCCTTTTTTTTTTTTTTTTTTTTTTGCTTGGAATTCAGACGGACTAAATTGGATCATTTCCTTTCTTTTGATTCTCTTGTAGATCAGGGTTGTCAAGCCGTGATCAAAGCCGACGGTTGCAAGACAGTGATCCGACTCTTGCAAAAAACTTATCGCGATCTGGATTCAAACTTTGATCTCTTTAATACGCTGATGGATATTTTGCGACCTGTAGCCGAAAGAGACTCCGCTCAGGAATACATCTGGAAAGAAGAGCTCTTACCTGTATTGATGGACATTACAGAGGAGATCACCCTATCGGACGAGGGCGAAACCGAGGAAGAAAAGAAGGAAACTGGCAAAAAGTTTTTAGCCCTTAAGACAGAATTGATCGGATGCATAGTCTCGGTCACCCAATCGAGTAAGTGAGGCAAATCCGATTCAACTCACTTCCATTCTTTACTCTGAGATTTCTCTCTAGTCCACCATGTTGGCTGCTTAGTGAATTGTGCTAAAAATCCTCCTTTATCCTTTCACTCTTCTATTGTATTGTAGATAACAACATGAAGCCCGTCTTTGGTAACCGTGAGATCATGGACCGTTTCTTGTCTTGGTTGGAATTAGAAGATCGTGAAGACTTGCAAGAATGTGCCTGTCTCTGTCTGGGCAACGTGGCCAGATCAGGTAAGATGTCCACTCCTGGCTTGATTTCTTCCGCTTCTCCCCTCTCTTTCTTTATTGACCTCTCCTTCCCTCTAATATAAAACTCTGCTTTTTTCTTTTCCATTGAATTTAAAAATGATAGATGAGCACTGCACAAAGTTGGTACACCAGGATAACGTATTGAAGCCATTGATTCGGGTGGTCTGCAAAGCCAAGGATCTCAAGACTAGCCATGCTGCCACAGGATTGCTCCGAAATCTAGCCCTTGCAGAACGAAACCAGGTTATAATGGGCAACTCTGGTGTCATCCAAGCATGCTACCCACTCTTTAAGAAGGACAATGCTGAGCCCATGCAAAAGAATGTGATTGGCATTGTTAAGCGTCTCTGTGTCAGTGACAGCCACAACTGTATTCGAGCGATCACTGGTCACGAGCCATACGAGACTATTTCGGCCGTTCATGAAAGAGACGCGAGCACCAGTAGCAACACTGATAATGTCGAGACACCACTCTCTGAATTGGTCGACCTGATCCATCGATCGGACAACTTTGAACTCAAGAGTGAGGGCACAAGGACTCTGTGCAATTTGATCAAGGTGATTTGGAACACTGAGAGCATGAAGGAATTTGATGCGCGATCTATTCAGGCCCTGCAGCATAGTCTTCGCCAACCCCTTGTGGTTTCATCGATCGCGGCCATGACCAGGAACCCCAAGTATGCAATCCTGCAGAGCGATGGTTTGATTGCCTTGACTCTATTGATCACTAGCCCAACACAAGGTAACAGCGATTTAGCAAAAGCAAGAAAAAGAAATGGTAGCAAAAGGTTGAAAGCAAGGGAGGGAGAAGGCTCTATTGACTGATCATAACCTTCAACAAAATGTGAATCAATTCGATAGGAATGGATGTCGTGTTGGATGTACTGGTGTCAGATGAGGTAGCACTCATTCCGGAGGTCGATGCAGCCGACTTGGACAAAGCCCAGGATGTCCCCAAACCACCAACACTTTTGGAGAGTATCTTGAATCTGATCAAGAACAAGGATGGCAAGGTGGCGGATGAATTCAGAACGAATGCCTGTGTCTTTTTGAGAAATGCATTGGAAACTGCTGCTCGTGACAGTACAGGTAACGTGAAGGGGAGTCCCCCCCCCCATACATACGCACACATACACACAAAACTTGATTCTTTTCAGCAAGAACTTTGGATGTCTTGGAGAATGAAATTGTGTAGACTCGAAGTATTGACACCCGCTTTTTTTTTTTTATAATAGACCCGGCCTACTTGACCTTCCTTAAGCAGTCGGATATCAAAGCAACGATGCAGGAAGTGGCAGAAGAACCAACAACCCGTCCGTTGGTGAAAGCGGCAACACAGCAGGTGCTCGCTTCGCTCCAATAAACCCCAACTACAAGGCATCGGGAATAAAACTTGGGAGAAGGAGGTCTACTCCTTGTTATAATAATAATTAAAAAAAAAAAAAAAAAAAAAAGTATACCACAGGACCAAATGCTAAATTTATTTTTTACAGTTGTTTTTTTTTTTTTTCTCATCTGTCCTATGGGTGAGATATGAGTTGGTCAAAAAAGAGAGGAAGGGATTCTACTCCAAGAACCGAGCACAGAAAGTGGGGGGATTTTTCTCTAGAAGCGGTTGATGGCATTGTCAAACATGGTATGATCACCCTCTTCATAGACCTTGGCGATGGGGGTTTGGCTTGGAAGACCCTCCTTCTTGAGGTATTGCTGTGCATAGTTCAAACCAAGACGACTCTCTTCCCTGTTGGCACGTGAACCGATCCAGACAAAGACCTCATGTTGAACATCCAAGATGAAGACATCTTTCGTGTCCAAGAGATCCTTGGTGACCTTGGGGCCAGAAGCCTCAAGCGTAAACTCGATCTCTCCGCTCGAGTCGGAGAGGCTATCAGGATCGGAAAGAAAGGGACAAGGGAAGGGGGAAGTATAGGAATTCGTCAGTAATGATGAGGAAAAAAAAAAAAAAAAAAAAAAAAGGAGCGATACGCCCAATTCAAAATGGAGAGATGGATTTTTTTTTTTGTTACCGGTAGAGCTTCTTGACATATTCGGGCTCGGGGATAGGTGCGTTTGCTGGCTTGACATCGACCTGGCCTCCCAAAGCGCTCCAGAAAAGTTTTTGGTCGCGATCGCCCTCGTCTAGAAACCAACAAGTGAAGAAAAACGAGCGTGTTAGTCCTGAATTATTCAATCTATTCAATGAAACAAGGAACCCTAAAGAGAGGTGAGAAGACTCTGAAAAAATAAAATTACCAAAGACTTCAGTGTTGACATCGCCGTTGCGGTCCGCCTCCAAACCCTGGGTATACTCGGCCGCCTTGACCTTTTCAATGCCAGAGCTCTCCTTGCCATTCCATTGATAAAGGACGTTGCCTGTGTCCAAGATGAAGACGTCACCACTGTTGATCACGTCCTTGGTCACTTCCCGAACCACCACAGTTGGACGACCACCTTCCTTGGAAGAGGGGATCGATTTGACCATCAAGAGACGGGATTTGTACTCGGGTTCGTTATAATGGTGGAAACCAGTCTTGACACCACCCTCCAAGGTGGAGAAGGTGGGGAAGTAAGAGAGCATCAATTTGGATTCGAAGCCTTCGACCTCACGATATTGAGTAGGCTTTCCATCCAAGTCTATAAAGTCAATGATAGAGGATGGCTGTTAATTCATCCATATCTTATGATCTTTCCTCGATATCCTAGAGGCCAGCTATTTTTTTTTATCTATTCCACTTACAATCGTCTAACTCGACGGTCTTATAGGCAGCAGTTCCGGCCTCGTCCTGGCTGGTATCCTTGCCGAGCCAAAAATGAATGTCATGCAACAAGACATCCGAGTTTTCCTTCTTGTAGGACTAAAAAAAAAAAAAAAAAAAAGCAAAAGCAAAAAGGAGAAATGGGATAAATGGTTAAGGAGGGGGGAGAAAGACTTCTTTTCTCACGCAATTCAATCTCCATAAACTGACATACCTTGAGGACAATATAACTGTCACCACTGTAGAAGCGGCCATGCTCGCTCTTAGGGGTAGCCACGACCTTGAACTGTTCAATGCGCCAGACCCAAAGTCCTGTCTCGGAGCCAACGCCTGTCGACTTGCCCCAGGCATCTTCGAGTGCTCCTTCCTCCTTGCGGTGCTGCTTCTCGAGTTCACTACCAAATTGGGCAAGGTTGGTCTCCTCGAGCTCTAAATGGCGGTAGTAGTGGTGAAAGAGGTGGGGGGGGGAGAGAAAGAATTGAGTACTGGTGAAAGATAGAGTGTAGCGAGACATGTCCAATCAGGTACACACACAGGCTTATAAACAGGCACGCGCAAAGGCACGCACACATAAAGGTGCAAAGACTTACTCCAGACAGAGTTCTTGAGCATGGTGGTGAAAAGATTTAAAAAAAAAAGAGAGAGAGAAATAGATGGGAGGAGATGAGTAGGGATGGAAGAAGGATGAGATGCGTGAGAAAGATGCAGAATGAAGAGAGGGAATGAAATGCAACAAAAACGTACGCACTGGTCATAAAATATGCGAGTCGGGCCCATGATTTAGCCACTCAACTCTTTTGGCTGTCGGATTGGAGTTTGGAGCAAAAAAATATTGCGAGCCAATCCCTGGCCCTGCCTGTGGCACAACACAGCCCGTTTCCTCGTTTGTCGTCCATACTTCCAGATAGCTTACATGGACTCGCTTATTTTTTTTTTTTTTTGTCGACACTCAACCCCGCAACTTGTCACAACCCCTTTCTTCCTTCTCCTATCCTATAATTGGGCACCGCACACACTCCTACTCACGCAGCACTAATGGTCAGTCCATCAGTTCATATCAATCTTTACTCTCTCTCCCTCTCTCTTTGCCCATCAGGATAAAAAGCTCATCGAGAAAGTGTTTACCAACCGGCAAACACGCGCCGAGGAATGCTCCATCCGGGACATTGCGGGGATGCGACAAACCCCTAGCTATCCGTTAATGGACTCACTTCTCATATTCAGGCCGCTCATCCTCAAATAAAGATTGGCTTCCATTTGGAACAGACGCAGTGAGTTATTCCTCACATCGGGGGACGTCGTCGCCTATTCGGATATCAACCTGATGGTTGACATTCAGGTGCTCTTGTTCAGAAACTTCAGGCTGATTCTTTCGTCGACGGCCACTCTACTCTATCTGATGCTATCAATCCATCTGAGCCAGCCAATTCCACTTTACGCGCCCTAACTACATACCCGTCATGGCAAGCAGTTGCAATATTCGTACATCATCTACAGGAGCAATCATGAGGATGAAAGACTGAGCATGACGAGGACCTTGCTGCATTCCAGCAGGGTAGAGCATAGAAACTCACATATGGCATCTGCATAGGCGACATCGCAGCGCGGTGTGTGCGTACTTTGGACAAAGAGTTGGCATTGCACTCGTTTGTGATAGATATTCCTATCGTCGTTCAAGATGAGCTTTTCCACGAGTCGATTCATCTGACCTTGCATCCAATCTATATCGTGTATTGAAGCAATCAGTTCGCACTGTCGGAGGAAGCCACCGAGTCATTTCGCCTCCAAACCCTTGGAAAGGGGGGGGGGGCGTAAATACCTTTCTTCTTTGCGACGAGATTCTCACCTTCCAGCTAGCTTTGGCTCTCACACATGCCTCCTCTCTTCAGAAAAACAAGAATCGCGCGATGGATGGGATAACAAAACAGGCCGTCGATCGTAAAGTAGACGACCTTGTTGTCTCCACGTCTAAACTTCTTGAGCTGTGTGTGCTCGAGGCTGCTCGCAAGGACCCTGGCCCCAATGGCACCAAGGCACTTCCAGACACTCGCAAGATGACAAAAGTGCTAAAGGACAGCTTTGATGTCATTTGTGCCAGGGCAAATACAGATATCACCTCATTTCTAGTGGTGTATAGTGTCTGTATTGCCGGGGCATCAATGACATTCTATAGCATGAGGAAATGTCAAGGACGGCTCTACCAGATGACCAAGATGGGACCGTGTCTTTTCCCGCTCAGTGGGACCACGGCACCACAATCACCATCTTAACAATCATCGCCTCAATCAAGGCATTCAGAGACCGGATCTCACTCATGGCTCGCCAGGGCACAAAATGGACTATGTTGTCCTTCAAACTTCTCAAATCAACAGATAGTCCTAGCGTGCCCCAAACATTGACAACACCTCCTGAGACCCCTCGCCTTTCACCACGACCTATCGCCGATTTCAACCGTGTAGAGTATGTGAGGAAGGAACCACTGAGTCCTGTCGAAGCCACTGAATCTCACCAGAGCCATCGAGTCCAATCAGAGCATTGCCTACTACTCTCTCCTTACTTAGGATCTATACGCTCTACACGAGGATCACAAACGACCGCCAGTAGGTGGGAGAGGAAGAGAAAGGAGGCTAGAGAAGGAAAAGAGGAACAAAATCAGATAAACACTTGTGTCATGTACAAGAAAGAGGTTGAGGTAAAGGTTGGGCAAGACTGGACTTCAAGGAGGAAAGTTAGGAGGGCGAAAGGTCATGAAGCGCAACCTTTGTAGACTACAACATTTTTATCTAGTAAAACAATAAGGAATCCAAAATTGACATTGCTGCAGACAGCATTTTACTCCTTAGGTGGGCATCTCAGGACCAACATAAACCAACTTTTGCTCAAAAATAAAGACACATCGCATTCCCACTCTGATTTAACTCTACCGCCTTGTATACACATACACGTGTTTTTCATAACAGCCACTCTTTCAATCGCGTTCGGACTTGAGGTTTCCCAGATATTACTTCTTGACTGATAAATACTAGAGCGGCAGCTGTGCATCCTTGTTACCTCAATGAACATGGTTTATTGCTCGATGGATTTGATTGCTACACCTGATACCAATTGAGTAACACCATGAAGACAATTCCTTTATTCATTTGCAATCCTTTAGGCTGGATCCATAAATGTGTAATAGTCTTCGTTGTTAAGCGGACAAAAACAGAAAGGGAAGAAATGTGTGCTGGATGTATACCAAGAGTGATTAGTTCTGCCACATCGTACAATAAAGAAAAAATGAAAACAAAGGGGGGGGAGGAAAGAAATAAAGAAATAAAGAAATAAAGCACTATTAAAAAAAACAGATCCCAAGCTAAGAGTATCTCTGCAAAGGAGATTCCCTTTGAGAAAGCGATATGATCAGCCTACAAGGATCTAGGTGTCCTGGTCGGTCCACTACAGAGTCCGAGGACCCCAACGCTGTACCTAGCGTCTTCCAGTCTCAAAGACTTATTATTTGCCTCGCTCATGCCAAACGCGACTGTATCTAATCAAGTAACTACGGGTTCCAACAGGCCTTCGAAGGCCGGTTCTTATTTTCATCCAGTTCTTTATCATAGCCTTCTCGATTTTGGACACGAAAAAAAGGTGTATTTCATTAAGCCTATTAAACCTATAGTCGGATCCCTTGGAGCGAGTTTTTTTTTTTTTTTTTTTTGAAATGCCTCTCTTCTTAGAAAAGGGTTTCCTGTAAAACTTTTAGTCTGACTATCAAGTCCGCGCCATGAGAATTCTCAGGTTTGCCGAACACGCAACAAAACCGCGTCGTATCACTTACAAAAAGGATCTGAGAAGAGAGCGAGAAGAAAAAAGTAATGGTTAATGACAGATGAGCTAACACAACCGTACAATTCCCTTGATGCAATTACTCAGGCCCCAGTCACCCAAACGGTGAAGACAGCCGCAGTCAGGCGGAGGTTCACGATCACCATATCCCTCTCAAACGAGAAAGGTCCGATTGTAGCGCCACCATGAACAGGATGACAGAGCACCTTGCTATGGAGAGGTCATATGGAGAGACAGGCAGCGCCAAGGCTATGACCTATAGTTCTCATGGACCCAAGGAATAATCAAATGTAGCAGCTCAAGATCAGCAGCACCACCTCAATCAACGAGACGAACTCATTGACGAGGAGAGGTCAAATGGAGAGACAGGCAGCGCCAGGCTATGACCTATAGCCTCTCATGGACCCAAGGAGCTGATCCTTTCCGAAAGCAATATGGATCTCTGCTCTTTCCAACGAGAGATAGACATTAGAGAAAGCAAGGTCATATGGAGGAACCTTTTTCCTCATGGACCTACGAGTCTAACGGAGATCACCGCTCGAATTACAGCGCCACCATTAAACAAGACGACAAAGCACCTTGCTATGGAGAGGTCGAATGGAGAGACAGGCAGCGCCAAGGCTATGACCTATAGCCTCTCATGGACCCAAGGAGTAACCGAGAACAGCAAATCAAATCCAGCACCACCTCAGTCAATGAGGCAAACTCATTGGCGAGGAGAGGTCATATGGAGAGGCAAGCAGCGCCAGGCTATGACCTATAGCCTCTCATGGACCCAAGGAGGACCCTGCTCACATCTCCTCTTGATGTCTGTACAACACGCCATGTATGTTCTCCACCATCACCATTACCTTTGAGCATGCATGGAAGGGAGTCAGTGAATGAACTTGTCCTGTGGGTGAATTAGTCAGAGCTCTACTTTTATCGAGACAAGAGTTCGAGGGATTATCACGTACAATAAAGTCCCAGATGATAGCAAGTGAAGCCCCAGTCAGGAAGTCCTCCAGTTCACCAACAGATGATGGGAGAGAGACCACTGATGAAGTAGTCTTTCCAGCGATCGAGATGTCCTCCATGGGTCGAATTTGGTAAACAACTCCAACGAATCCTGTAAAAGAGTCGATATTATCAATCATACAAAAAGCAGAGATCATCCTTCGGCTTGTGGCATAAATCTGTAATGTCTCCCATGACCATTGAGGCATCTTTGACTCCATATGTGATATGTGCCTCTTGTAGACATCTCCCTAGCCTAATGTTCTTGCGAGATTGCACGTTAACTTCTCTCCTTGATGTGTTGGGGCGCTTGAACTCTATAATTGATATTTCGATGCCTTGGTACATGAAGAAGAGATCAACTCTCCTACCGGTGTCCGGATTCTGACGCTTGCTGTTGTCGCAAGACTTTTGCGAAACATTGAGTGCATATGGGCGGGTCCTTCAACGAGGATTGCTGCTGTTTTTATAGCCGTAACTCGCGCACGCCGGTAAAGTCAGGATTGATGCACCTTATCAATTTTCCAAACGCCGAGTTGATCTCAGAGTCGCTTCCTGACATCATCGCCCAAATGCTGAAGAAGGTGAACATAACGCAAATGGCCTCGCCGTCTATCTTCGATACTGAATTCGTTAAAAAACGCCCCAGCTTATCGGTCTAGTGCATTTTGAATCCACGTAGTCTCCGCGTCGGACAAACCTATGGGCATTATTGCTAGGAATAAGCGGCATAGTCATCATGAGCTCTTATTCATAGGGTGTGTATTCCGCTAACATAAATCGCTATAAACAAAAGCAGGATTTTGCTAACAAGCGCACGGTCCAATAAGAGCCAGCATCAACTTCGATGACCTCCAATCAAGAGAGATAAGAGAGTCGAGGGAGAGAGTCAATCAATGGCAAGTCGTGGTTTTCACATGATGCCTCATGACAATACGCCATGATGGTAAAAAAGCGTTGAGCAAAAAACTGTGGCAAACGACAAGCACACGGTCCAAAGAGAGCCAGTCAACTTTGATCATCCTCAAATCCGATAAATATGAGGGACCAAGGGAGAAAGTCTGCTCAATGGCAAATCGTGGTTTTCACATGATGTTCTCAAGACAAAACGTGATGGGAACAAAAAGCATCAATTTGCTCCTCTATCCTTCATACACGACGTTACATTGGCTTGCACCTACTAATGCAAAGCAAGGGATAAAGAGAGAGAAAGAGAAAGAAAGAAAGAAAAGAAAATAGAGTAATGGTTAATGACAGAAGAGCTAACACAACCATACAATTCCCTTGATGCAATTACCCAGGCCCCAGTCACCCAAACGGTGAAGACAGCCGCAGTCAGGCGGAGGCTCACGATCACCATACCTCTCAAAAGAGAAAGGTCTGATTGTAGCGCCACCATGAACAGGATGACAAAGCACCTTGCTATGGAGAGGTCATATGGAGAGTCAGGCAGCGCCAGGCTAAACCAATGGTCTCTCATGTGCCCAAGGAGTAACCGAAGGCAATAGATCAAATCCAGCACCACCTCAGTCAATGAGGCGAACTCATTGGCGAGGAGAGGTCAAATGGAGAGACAGGCTAGCTCCAGGCTATGACCTATAGCCTCTCATGGACCCAAGGAGGACCCTGCTCACATCTCCTCTTGATGCCCGGACAACACGCCATGTATGCTCTCCGCCATCACCATTACCTTGAGCACGCTCTATAGTGAGCTAGCGAATGAACTTGTCCTGTGGTGTTGGTGTTTTGGAAGGGAAGCGGATGGGTATGTGCACTGTCCTCGTCCGTCGTTAAAACGAGGAGAGAAGAGTGTGCACAAACCGCTTCAAGTCAACAAAAAGCTCAGCCGCCAGGGAAAAGGATCAAATATGTCTCTATCAATCCTGAACGTTGAGGTTTACATTTCTCTACGGAATAACTCTGGACCATGCCTCCATGAGTGGAGGAAGACAGCCCTCAGACGCGTACCCCCCCAGAACATCAAAGGAAGGGCGTTTTCTCTTCCACATCCACCAAGCCCAACGTGTCATTACAGCCTACAGTGAGAAATCCTAGAAAACGCGGCAAGGAATGGAGGGGATGGGTGAATGACACACCACAGATGGAAGATTTTTCGACGTACCTTTTGCCTACTTTGCGAGAGCTGTGTGGGTCTTGTGGGCAGAGCATCTGTGCTTGGATCTTTACCCTCTTCCCAGCTGTCAGACTCAGAGGACTGCCTGAAGACTTTTATGATATGCTAGCAATGACAAAGCTTCCTTGCGAACCATATTTATTCGGTATTGGCGTACGTTGGGAAGAACCTTCGCGACCTTGCACAAATAACTTTAGCCAGGCTGACCGCGTCATGACTGCACAGCAGTTTGGCTCACAATCAGAACCCAAGCCAAACTCCGAGACATGCCCAGTCAATCCCCGAGTTCGCCAATACAAATGGATGCGCACCTAAGAGGATATGTTCTTTAACTCGATATGATCTACAGCCGGCACTGGCCCCCATTTTTGGCATTGCTGTGCTTCCAGCCAGCCACACCAGGCCAAATCCCCTTCGACTTTCCTCCTTGAAAGAACTGCCTTCGACTAGTCAGCCAATTTTTATTTTTGTTTTTTTAGATAATCTACCAACACAGCCCTTTCGCCTAATACCGTGACCAAATTGCTTCCAATATTAATTGGTTTGCCTCCGCCCCCTTTTTTTTTTTTTTTTTCTTTCTTTTCTGTCACTTCCTCCCACCTCTTTTTGTGTGACCTGCCTGTTTCTTCACTCCTACCAACATTCAAAAAAAAAAAAAAAAATAAACAGGTCAGTATTTCGCTCAATTTTTTCTTTTTTTATCTTCACAACATTGTGCCCCTGACATTTTTTTTTCTTTTTTTTGTTATACCCATAGGACATAAAATCTTTTTTTTTTTTTTTTTTTTTTTTTTTTTTTTTTGAAATGGTCACTATCAAACGATGATGTGATCCTTGCTGTGCTGGCATACTCTGATATCTCCACGGTGTTCAAGTGTCGAGCAGCGTCAAAACGTTTCAAGCGCATCATTGACATGGAATTAGCTCTCAAGAAAGCAGACTTCTCCGCCCTCACATTCCGTCAACGTCATAACATCACAGACTCGGTCATGACTCCAGCATTTGTACACATTTTTAGAAGAGCATCCATCCTCAACCTAGATGGAACAGGGATCAGTCAGAATGGAATCCGGAAACTCATTACAGATTATACAAAGGACCTACACGTCGAACGGTGTCCTCGCGTAGATCTTGGGAAACTAATTCAGACGATCGCTGAGGAACGATGGTTCTCTTACGATTTGGACCCTATCCGCCTCTACACAAAGGATCGAAATGTACGAGGGATGTACCAGTATGATATTATCCTTAGACCTCTCTACGAATACAAATGGGCAGTGGCCATGATGAACAACAGCTGCCCCTGTCGATACAACAAGATTGAGGAATACCAAGGTACGGACGCCGTACCTTGCCATGCGTGCGACAAGGATCTCAAAAACTTCACAATTTATGTTAGATGTAGTGTATGCGGAAGACCGACCTGCAAAGAATGTCAGACAAGGGTGTGTGATGAACCTCTTTGTGAACTAGCGTTTTGCAAGGGATGTGCTACAGAGACCAAGTGTTCGCTATGCCAAATGGAATGGTGCTTCTGCAGTGACGTGTGGGTCTTTCAGTGCTATGGCTGTGAGGCCAATGTTTGTGGTGAGTGCCAGCCATCGCACCTGAAGTGCTCAAAAGAGTTGTCCCGCCAGTACTGTGCCCAATGCGTTGGCGCCATGACGGACAAGGACGGTCATTGGTGCTGCGATTCTGGGAACTTTAGCATAGAGCCTACGCGATAGCGGATATCGAATTAAAAAAAAAAAAAAAAAGGCTAGACTAGTACGTTTGGCAGATTCGTAGGCATCTAGCCGAGCCAAGATCGTCTACCTCGCAATCGCTGGTCCGATTGGTGAAAAGGCGCGTGTCCATCATACGACATGCCGACGCGACCACAACTACTACAAAGAGGCAGTAATCTTTATAGAGAAGATGGCGAAGGGCTATGGAGATTGCATCTATGTCAGGCAACACCATTTGAATGAAAAGGGATCGACAATATGTCGCGATGAATCAGATTGCAATATAAATTATAATGTATATAAAAAAAAAAATAAAAAACATAAAAAAAAAAATCGATGCTACTATGCTATCAAAACCCATTCGTCAAAAGACTCTTTTCCTTTCTTATTCCCGCTTTCTTCCTATGCCATCGGCTCCGAGACCTCTTCCTTGGATTCAGGAACCTCACTTTCTCCATCTTGGTTTCCACGGCTACGTCCCAATCGACCAGGACAACAGACGGAGAAGGCCCCAAAGAGAGATCCAAAGACGGTCAACGGGACCAGAGCCAATGTGATCCAGACACCCGGTCCCAAGTCAACATCAGTCTGTGGAACAAGGTATTTCTCGAATTGAACTTTCCGGGTCACAAAGACGGTAAAGACCATGACCATCAACAAGACACAGGAGAGAGTGACCAACAAGGACAAGAATGCAGAGATGGCATGAATCCAGCGCTTGCGGAACCTGGGCCAGAGAGCCATCAATGACAATAAAAATGCAACAAAGGCGACGCATGTGGCTAATTGTGTATTTAGGTGAAGGAAAATGCTGTGAGTTTTTTTTCATTTTCATTTTTTTTTTTTTTTTTTTTTTTTTTTTTTTTTTTTTGGAAATGAACAGAGAATTCTCATACCAGGGATGTAAAGGACAGTGACCTTGCTAAAGCTTCGGATAGCATCCGCTACATGTTGCTCATCCACCGTGTGCAAGACCGGGACTGGCTCTAAGGAGAAAGAGAGAAAGAGAAAGAGAAGTATCGTGTGGAAAAAAAAAAAGTGCCGAGATGATCATTAGACCTCCTTATTCTTTCCTCCCCTCTCCCTCCCCTTCATGATATCCCACTCTCATGTCAAACGATTTTTTTTTCTCTTTTTCTTCTTCCTTCTTACGGAGCGAATAGTCGATATGTGCATCATTGCAGGTGTAGATAGTGTCGTTTCTGCCCGCACAAATGTTCCAGAGTCCAAGTGTCAAGACGTTGTATGGTCTGTCCAACCATCCTCCTTGGGGACCATTGACGTTTATGAAAGTGACCTAAAAAGAGATAAATATTTTTTTTTGAAATGAACAATTGAGAACTCGGTGGGTGGGACGATAGGTTGTGTGGATCCATAATGTTGATAGTTTCGAATACGGATTGGCAAAGAAAAAAAAGAAATACGAAAAATGTGGAGGGAAAAGGAAGCAAAGACTCCAAGGGATTCGATGTGGAGGAGGAGAGGAGAAAGAATTTTTTTTTGATGGGCTACCTTGAGAAAGTGAAATGTGGTAAAGAAACTTGCTGTGGTCAAGTTGCCGATGCTGACCAGGAACAGTAGCAACGCTGTCAACAGGTTGACAAGGAAAGAGACAATGACAAAAAACATGGCTGCGTAAAAGATAGAAGAGTGTGGGCGATTTGTTCGGTTTGGTGGGCGTCGAAAAGGAAAAAAGGAGAAAGGAGAGAGAAATAAAGAGAAAGAGTGGAGGCGTCTTCGTCTCTACGAGGGATAGGAGGAGAAAAGGGCGACGGAGGAGAAGAGAAAAGATTTGTGCAAGTGCGAAGGAAAAAGAAAAAGAGTGAACGCAGAGGTAATGAAGCAAAAAGAAAAAAAAAAAAAGGGTGGCTCAAGTTGAACAGATGGCGGGAGTAAGGACCTGGACCCTACTGATCCGAGCACTGGTACTGACAGACTCTTTGCTAATAACCAGAATGGAGTCGCGAAAGCAGGTACGTTGAGATGGAGTGGAGTACCAAAAGGACTGCACGTCCGATTTGTGCGTCTTGGGTCCAAGGACAGAGAGAGAGAGAGAGAGAGAGAGAGAGAGAGAGAGAGAGATAGCTCAAGGGTCAAGGGACATTTTTGCTCAAGGGCCAAGGGGAAGCAAGGGACACGGGCAATGTGGTGTCTGCCTGCGGCGGCACACGCTGCGATATTCGTTCCGTTTGTGAGAGGAGGGATAAAAAAAAGAGAGAGGGAGGGAGAGAGAAGACTTTTTGCCCGAGTGCGAGCAGGGATGCGGCAAGTATGAGGGATGGAGTAATAGCCGCTAGAGACACCACCTTTCAAGGCTCTAATGTGACCGAGAGCAGACAGAGAAAAGGAAGGTAAAGAGAAAAAGAAGAGAGGAGGGGGGGAAGGAAGAAGAGAGGAGGGCCTAACCAGTGTACTGACGTTGAAGGGGTAGGGGACATCCAAACCAAAGGGGCCCCATGAAAGCCCGGGAAAGGGGAGAGCAGGACGGTTCGACAAAACCAAGGAGGCCCGAAATGCAGGGAGTACAAACCTATGCTGCGTGCTCAATGGGTAACGAACCATCGGCCATATCGTGAAGAGGCGCACTCAAGCTGGGTACCCATTCATTGACAACACCACTTTTCTTCCCTCCCTTTTGCCTGATTATTGGTCAACTCGCCATGTGGAAAACAGACAAAGTTTTACAAGAGCATAGGTGTGTCAATGCTTGCTAGACTCGAGAGAGCGCTGCGATGAAAAATAGAACAGTAGCATCAATGTCACAGAATCACGGAGCCGGTTGTTTGCTATGGATCTAAAGAATGGCTCTTTAGTTCCAATGACGTATCGTTGATGTTACATGCACGGGTCCTTCCTGATGATTCATTTGCACCTCTAGCACACTCATGTTTGATTTAATTATTCGTCGTATGGATATTGAGAGCTATTGCGAAGCACCAGCCATGCTGTCCTGCCCGGCAGGAACTGGTATGGGCTGGTACCATCCAGTAATACCGTTTGTAAGTCCAAGCTTGATCCGTTTCTCGCGTTCAAACTCGCACCATTTCTTCATCACAATCTTGCTTGAATCAAACTCTCCTTCTTTACCACCATGATGGTCTGCTTTACCCTCTCCTTGGACCTTTCTCGTCTGACCCCATGTAAAGTCGTCAAAGTGCCAGAACGCGTAGACAGGGAGAACAAAGTTCCAGATCGGGAGTGAAAGAAGGTACATACCCATCCATCCAACATAGACAATCTTGCGACTTGTCATCAAGATCAGGATCGCTGGCAGACCCAAAATGGCTGCCAACAACATCAATGGAATGATAGGTACGGGCGTGATAATGAACGAGATGACAATCAGGTACAACGTGAACGAAATAGCGGCCGGCAGTACAACGGTTCCAACGAGTTCCATAAAGATGACGAACTGCATCGAGAAACAAAACGTGCCACAGAGATCTCGAATCAACACCAGCTCCATCAGATTATGGATGGTAGAGTTGATCCAACGACGGCGTTGTGAAAGCAGAACTGGGAACGAGGTTGGGACTTGAGTCTTGCAAACGGCTTGCGGAACAAACATCATCTTGCGCTTGGGGAAGGTCCGAAGCATCAAAGTGGTCAGATATCGATCTTCACCCAGAAGCAGCAGATTCTTTTTGTGGAGCGTATCGACCACGTTTTCGGAGTAATGTTCTACAATGTCAGGGTTGGCTAGGACAGGGACCCAGAGTCGGTTCGGACCCTTGGGAGCCTTGATTCGGTACATGCAGAAACATCCGGGTAAACATGTCACACCACCAAAGATGGACTCGAACGCCTTGGACAAGTGATGTGAGATGTAGTACTCGAACACTAAAGAGTCGCGAAGGGAGTTACGGACCATGAAAAAAAAAAAAAAAAAAAAAAAAGTTAGAGGATTATCATCTAGACATGGATCGTTTTTTTTCTTTCTTTCTTTCAAAGAAAATAAAACCTCCTTAATCTTACCTTGAATCATGGTGACCCATGATTCCTTCTTGTTTGCAATCTTGGTCTCTCCACACAGACCCATGACGGTTGGATCCTGAGCCATACAAGCAACCATTCTCGTCAAAGAGTCCGGATACACCTTGGTGTCCGCATCGACCATCAATACCAATTCATAGAAATCCGGTGTCACCTTGGTCACATTCCAGACGGCATTAAAGAATTCATACTCGAGTGGAGTCATCCGTTCGTCAAACATTACTTTTTGCAAAAAGGACATCAAGATAATCTGAGAATCTCGTTTGCCTCGATTTCCAGGTTTCTTGTCCTGACCTTCGGTTGGAGTACCGCATTTGACAATCACAATCATGGGAACTCTTTGACGTTGCTCAGCCGGAAGCTCACAATCATCTGCATATCTGTAATACCCAGCAAAGATCTTGGCCATGTTGTGTCGTTTGGAACCATCAGCAATGGCGATATACGATTGAGGTTCAACATCCTCTCGAGGGACAATAAAATCGGTCATCATGTCCAAACAAATATCAGGGGTAGTCTTTTCTTCGTTTTCACCTCGGATAATGCCGTCTGCAATGATCAATAATAACTTGTGGGATGCTGGATAAGAGGTATTGGCAAGAGAGTCACAAGTCGCGCGGAGTCCCTCCATGCCTTCCGAATAGCAGGTGACCAACATCAGGGTGTGCAAGAGTGGACATTGCAGCGTGTCTCCTTTGAGTTTGGACATGGAGGCGTTTAGTCCGAGACGGCTCAATCGAGAGGTACTATTGTTGCTGATACTGTTTCCAGCATTGGATGCGTTCGATGGTTTGAGAGAGTCAGTTCGGCCAGGTCTAGGCATCGAAGAACCAACAAGGGAATTGGAAGACTGGGCTGGTGGGCGCGGACTTGAGGGCATGCTGCTCCAGCGCCGGGTGGGCGGGGGAAGACCCAAGGGGAAAGGAATCTCTGTCGCCGCAGAGACATGAGACCCGTTGGGGGTGGCTGTGCCTGAATCGCTAACCGAGTTCCATGATCCTGCAGGCATCACGTTTGCTCGAATCCGCTCGGCACGACTACAAAACCAAACAGGATGAGGGCATTAGGCAAAGCAGAGGAGGAGAAAAAACAAACACACACAATTTAGAGGAGAAACACAGACCAAGGCGAGTATACATACCGGTGGGTTTCCGAGTTGGGGCTGTCAACATAAGGTGATGTGTTATCGTCAACCCAGGCCTCGATAATCTCTTGGCGTCTCAACTTGTCTGCAAACGTCTTTTCATCAAAAGAACCAAGTCTCCAACTCAACACCCATCCAAAAATGACTGCCAAAAAGAACCTCAGCAAGACGACACCCAAAATGACAATCAACGACACATAGAGCACAATGTCTGCCACGACACATCCGAGAGACAACTGGTCAATGACACCAACTTTGACAATCTCAACCAGACACTTGGTGAGCTTGGTTCGTTCCTTTGTAAAAGACATACTGAGCGAAATGTCCTTTCCTGCAAAGGTTCCGTTCATGAATGGGAAGAGACTTGGTGACACTACAATGTTGTCCTCAAGCCACTGGAGTCGATTCAAGTCAAGGACGTTGCCATTGTAGACCGCATAATTGGTACCAGGCTCCTTGATATCTTCCCAACTGAAATACACCTCACCCATAAAGCGGAGGTGTCGAATAAATTGTCGGGCCTTGCTGGATTCTGGACTAACATGACAACCCTGTTTTCCAAGTCCTCCAAAGGGTTTCATACCCGTGCCTGTACTGGTCACGACGCAAGGAAAGTAATTCCATACGTTGCCATTCTGGTCATGTTGTCGTCCCGTCAGGATCCCCTTGCAAGCCATGTTGACATTCTGGAACATGAAGGTCATATCTTTACCTCCTGCATCGGGATAGGGTTTGGCGAGCAGGTTGCTGGTCACTTGTGGGATCTGAGGAGCGGGTGGATGGTTAAAGTCCTTGAGAAGATAGGCTCGACCGAGCAAGACTGCTGACTGGGCATCAACATGGCCATGACGAATACGTGTAGGTTCTTTGCCGCAGAGTACAACGTTGAATCCAAAAGTAAGAAAACCGACTGAGAAGCAGAGCATAAAGATAATGGACACTAGAGCGACCTTTTCACGCCATGCCTGCTGAACCTCTGAATTGGCTTTGCCTAAAAGACAACAGCGCCCAAATAGTAGACATTTAGAGACGTGGGCGTGTCAATATGCTTGAGATTAATGTGAGAGGAAAAGAAAAAAACAGAAAAAAAAAAGGTGAAAAAGCACTTACCGAGAAGAACCAACAATGGTGGAGGGAAGCAGCAGGTCACCATGCGCGAAAAGGCAACCCAGATCGAAGGGCATCTCGACTTGTCATCCTTGTCAGACCCTTTGCCACCTTTCTTGGGTCCCTTCTTGCTCCCAGCCACTCCTTTACGAGACAAACTTCGTTTAGATCGTTTGTGGCTCTGTGAAGAATGTTGGTGCTGTTGCTGTTGCTGTTGTTGCGATTGCTTTTCCTTGTCAAAGTCCGGATCCTCACGACGATGTCGCATCCCCGGTCCGTCAAACGACCCGTTATAAAGATATCCAGGACTTCGATCCGAGTTGCCCATAGAACCAGAGTTTACATCAACGCCATTACCCGCTCCGGCACCGACACCTACACCAGCACCGACCGCGTGCCCGCCATAGATCGAGTTTCCTGTGACTGATGTTCCCGGATAATAAGTCGCAGCTGGGTTGGTAGGCTGAGGTGCTGCATCAAAGGGGTGAACGGATCCTTGTGATGGGTACCCCATACTTCGGTTAACATCTGTAACCGACCCACCATAAGGATACGTATTAATCCCTACACCAGCTCCACCTGCACCACCACCATTCCCATTACCGCCACCGCCTACTCCACCTGCACCACCAACATTGACGCTAGCAGCTGCAGCGACGGCAGATCCTGCACCAGCACGTGGAGAGTGAGTAACGATTGAAAGTCCACCCGAGTTTCGATGACTATGTTGATATGGTTGTGGATGGGGTGGAGCTGATGGTGGAATACCAAAATCCATGGATGGACTTTGGGTTAGTTTCCCAGTGCTGTTGCTGTTATTACTATGGATACTGCTGTTGCTGCTGCCGTTACCATTTCTGGAGCGGTTAGTGATTTTGCCAGGATGACCTGGGCCCGTGGGTGGTGGTTGCGACCCCTGAAGACCCAGTGTTTGTGACAACTCTGAATACAGCAGGTCGCTATTATCGGCCTCCAAATCGGACTCCCGGCCTTTCATCGCTCAGGAGATCTCTCTCTATAGTACTGGTCGACTATTGTTCATCGGTTGGTTAACAGTCTTTTAAATGTATGGCGATTAAATTCGAGAGAGGGACCACTAGGTGTGAGTGCTGATCCTACCTGGATAAGGGGAGACGCCAGGCAGAGGAGAGGAGGAGGATAAAAGTGGTGCAGAAGGAAGGAGAACTGAAGGGGGTTGGGGGGTGGTAGGAGATAACTTGAAGAGCGTTTGGCGATGAGTGCAGCAGATTTCCTCAGTGGTTGATGGCCAGGCCCATGAGATCTCAAAGTCGCAGATAGAAAGGGGAAGGGGGGAGGAAGAGGAAGAGGAAGAGGACAGGTGCGTGCTGTTGAAGGAACAGAAAGAGAGAGAGAGAGAGAGAGAGAGAGAGAGAGAGAGAGAGAGAGAGAGAGAGAGTCGTCAAAGAGGATTTCGAGCACAGGGAAGGTCTGGAAGAGAACGGACAACTCTCCTATCTCCCAGCTGAAATAAAAACGAACCAGCACGGCTCATACAGCAAGTGAAGGAGGAGAGCGAGAGAACGAGAGAGTGGCAGCAAAAATGAGAGGAAAGCGCGCGCGCGTTCAAGGTGGAGCTGTCACCTCGTTTGTCCACTAATCACGGATGACAAACAACGTTGACCGGCTGCACTCGCGTTGTTGCTGTCCACACATGCATGCAGAAATTTAGTTCTGGACGAAACCGTGCCATCCCAGCGTGTGTGTTTTGCTGGCTCGACTCCTCCACGGGGCTTTTGGAATCTGAAAAAGACGTAACGAAACAAAGACCTCAGCCATTCTCTCCTTTTTCTCTTTCTCTTTCTCTTTTTCTCTCTTTGTTAATCGTCATTTCCTGGTGCACTGGAGAGAAATCCCTAGCTTCTTTTCTTTATTCTCATTCGTGTAACTCGCAGGGGGCGGGGGCAATCGAGTGTTTTGTGTAATGGCCCTTTCTCCCCTTCCTCTCTATCTTCATTTTTGAGCTAATGGTATCACTACAAAGTAGACTCGGATGTGGATGGGTGCACAATCGACCGGGCTAGGTTCCTTACTAGAGAAAGCCGGATAGTGTTCAGATATGCTTCACGGTCCTCTGTGACGGCCTCTGCTGAACGGTCCTTGGACAGGGGTGATGGTACTGGGAGCAACTGAAGGTATTCTGCCTTGTTTTGGGATCCCAAAAGTTCTTCCAGGGCCCTCATCAACACGAACGTGGAACTCGTGTCAAAAACGATGGCCGTCTTGTGTTCCAATAATGGCAACGCGTCAAAAAGTAGGATTGCCCAGTATTTTTTAGGTGTCGTATCAGCCATGAACATCGAGATTAGCGTACTTCCAGCCTTGGTTATTTTGCCACTCTATGTTACATAAAAGACTCGTTCAGTATCGGTTTGGTAGCATCCATCCTCAAGCACATTTGGATCTTTTTTTTTTTTTTTTTTTTTTACCTTGTACTCCTCGTGAAAAGTTGCATAGGAACGTAAAAAGTCGACATGGTCGTTGGGTGCATGTAATGCGGGAATGGAGCTCACAGTATCCACGAGGTCAAAGTCCTTGCTCTGCAAGTAATTCTGCATCAGATTGTCGGTCACCTTGGCAACTCGTTGAGGGTCCCTCGAGGCCATAAAGTGTTGAATTGCTAGAGCATACTGTCCGCGCTTCTCTTCCTCAACTGCAATAACCTATTTTTTTTTTCTGCAGATGAGTAAACAGAGTCATGGTATGACATTATGACCTGGGTCATCTAAAGGAAATCGCCACTTACTCTGTGAATAGACTGGAGAGAGTCTGTCAAGTCGTGATCCTTGCAAAATCGAAGAACCTTGTAAGCTTTTCTGGAAGATTCCAGCGGCACGTGGCAGATCCACTATAAAAGGCGAAAAAAAAAGTGAGGAGAAAAAGTCAGTGTGTGAAAACACCTCGGAGCCTTGGCTATCATTAACCAACATACTTACTTCAGAGAGCATGGCCCTGCCCTTGATGCCACAAAGAAGCAAATAACCAGCGATAGCCTCCCAGAGATTGGGGTCTGACATCAAACTCTGGGCATAACTGATGATGAAATAGTCGCGAATATTGTGATCCCAGCCTTGAGTACTGAGATCGTTCATGTTGATGCCAGACATGTCCAAGTATCCATATTGATTAAGAACGTCGGCAAGGTGAGCCACAAGCCATGCATCCAGTGTTCCACAGAGGCGGATCGTCTAGAGTTTAGATGGAGATGAGTATAGGGCAATAGCTGTTAGTCATTAATCTCAAGCTCAAGCAATGTGTTTGCTGGAATACGGTCATTGAGGTGAATACCTTGATTGCATCCATTTCCAAGATAGCAATCTTGATTTTGTCAAGCAAAGTAGTGTTGTTTCCATCCAAGAACTTGGAGGTACAAATCTTAAGAATCGCTCTAACGGATAAAGGCAATCATGAGTTGAAAAGTCAGTTCAGTCGATCCGAGCAAGTTCGACACCCCCTCCCCTCAGATCCTTTTAACAATCGTCAAGAAATTCTTCCATACCCAAGATCCTGGCGTGCGCATGTTGGGTCTGTGTAAAGAAGGATGGCGGCAAAGGCCTCCTCCCAAGACGAAGTAAATTCTAGGATCTCTTCAATATCGCCCGTCAAAATGCTGAGAGCCTTCTTTGCGTCTGATCCAAGAGTTTCCATGTGCGAGGACTTTGTGAATTTGCTATGATCATCCAAGATAAATTCACAGTTAGTTCAGATAGCCCTCTATCTTTCAGCGTTCCTAGTCCAGATGTGATTTTTTTTTTTTTACTATTTTTACAAATCCACCCTTTCCTTTGCCAAAAACTCTTACTTGCAGTCCTCCTGCCATTTGCGATGCCGTTCATTTGTCTTTCCATCTGGGAGAGTTGTTTCTGATGAAGGAATACCACGGAGGATCCTGACCAAGGCTTCTAGAGCATCCGCTGTCTCATCATTTTCTTCATCGTTCAAAGTCTGTTCAATCAAATAAACGACCGACTTTCTCATTCCCCGAAGAAGACACCTATTTTTTTTTTTTTAAAAAAAAAAAAAAAAAAAAAAAAAAAGAGAAAATTGAGAAAAGAAACAAATTAGAAAGTGCATTCTCAACTGAGTTTGCTGGTTCAGAAGCTCTGGTGTTTGACATGTCGACTGAACCTACTGGTGAACATAAGGCCAGAATTTGTGATGTGACATTTTTCCTGAAGATTTTAGTAGCGTCTCTCCGAGCTCGACCTCGGGTGCTGTAAAGGTAGAAAGAGTTGAGTCCTCTGTTAGACTTTGTGTAAAAATAATATGAATAAAAGAAAAAGAAGAAAAAAAAAAAAGGAAAAAGAATTGAAATGAAAGAAAAGATAGGAAAAGAAAATCCTGCATGGAATACACAACTCGCGTCTCTTTACCAGAATCAAGGACATTTAGCCATTCTCCCATTAGATAAGCAATTGGTTTGTCAGGAGTAAGGAACATGGCTTCAGCGAGTCGCCACACTGCATTAACACTCTCCATCAACTCGATTTCCTGCCCGATATAGGTATTGTCCCGATTTTCCAGCTCTCTCTTTGTAGTGTCCTATGGTGGGAAGGGAGAGGAGGGAGAAAGGAAGAGAGGGATTCGACGAATGATCAGTTTCTATCTCCAAAGGACAAGTTCTTGGTGTAGTCATCCATTTTCATTCAGGCTACGGTATTGCAAGCCATAATACTTTGTTGTTGTTGTTGTTGTTGATACTCACATAAAGTTCCAGCAAATATCGTGAAATTCCTTTGCCGTACTGTTTGAAATAGCGTTCATAGCGTTCTGGAGACTTGTAAGGATCTGTGGTCGTTGTGTTGAGGAACACGCCATACATTTGTGTAATAAACTACCGTTCAAAAGTTGAGAGTAGAAATAGTTAGCAACAAATCTACTAAAAAAGAAAAACAGAAAGAAAGAAAGAAAACATGCCACCGCCTTACTGGAATCCTGATCTCTGCAATCGAAGCCTGGCAAAGATACACAGCAGTATCCTTCGGGGAGACGGTTTGCTTGATTGGAAACTATTTCGTATCACGAAACCATGAGAGAGAGAGAGAGAGAGGGAGGAAGAGAGGAAGAGAGAGGAAGAGGATGCGGAGAGAATCCAGGCAGCGGAAAAAAAAACTATTAAAGTCGGCTCATATTCAAGTCAACTTTTGCGAGAAGTACAATGAGCGAAGCTACTGGATAAAGACCTCCTTGCCCTGTGGATTGACAATACTGGATCTGTATTTTCAACCTACCTCCTCTGCGCCTTTCTTTCCAGCAACGTATACAGCCACTTCGTTGGTATTGGGTCGGAAGGTAGATCGAATTGTCCTGTTCTTAGCTGTCCAGTCCTTGACAGAGATACCCTTGCCAATGGGACTGGGGTCCAGGTAGAGAGTTGGGATGGGATCAACCTCCATGTCCTCTTCTAACAGCTGATCTTTGGCTACACTGTTCACTCCACCATCCTGCAAGTCCATGGTGGGATGGCTGAAAATGGAGCGGCGCGTAGTGCTGGCGCCGAATCCCGATCCAGTCGAGGGTTTGATAAGAGTGATTCCTGACATGGTTCTACTTTTTCTTCTGATGCTTTTGCGTCCCCTTGCTCGCTTGCTTTGCGTAGAATGAGAAAGAACGCGACTCTCGTAGCGATCCAAACGCATGCAAAAGGAATTCAAGATTGACAGATGCCTCAAGCCCCGTAAGTGATTTTTCAGATGCCGCGAACAAGTGTAACACCCCAATGACCCAATCCACCAATGCTTCGACCATCTTTGGGTAATGTCATTGATTGGCGATAATGCAGAGTACCCAAAGTGGAGAAAGGGAGAGTCAAGTCCTAGAGAACCCCTTGTTCATGATGGTCCGAGATCCTGAAGCAAAAAAAAGAAGAAGGGTTGCCTCAGGGGCAAACGAACGAAGAGCTCTCCGTCCCCTACCTCCTCGCCCCCAGCCCAAAGTTGCCTCCTTTGAACCTTTAAGCTTCCATTGAGACTTGTGCTACCAGTCGTCACCATCCACTTGTGCAGGGCTAGACAATTGCTTGTTCTGCAACATACAAACAAAAGGGAAAAAAAGGAAAATGACGCATAGTCAAAGGCAGGTATGCAGGCAGGCAATGAAGGTGTACATTGTCCAGTATGTTCTGGCTGCCCCCCGTCGCCCCGCCTTTGCCACATCGCCAGAGCTTGCCCCGTCTGGAAAGAACGTCACGAAAGGGAACTAGAAATCTGGCGGGGAAGGTCATCTGATATTGGTCCAATAAGCAGCGGACAATTGTTCTTGTGCGCCCCAGCCAGACCAGGCTGATAAATCCTGGTCTGGGCACGCCATTTGTGGGTTCATGCACCGCCCAATGCCAAGAGAGAGAGGAGTGACTTTGGACTAGATGAATTAGATGAGATGCTCCTGTTCAGCAGCATCCATGTAGCTCATCTTCTGGCTCATGAGTCAACCGAGCGTCGACCGTGCAGTCCCATCTCATCTTCTGGTTGAGCGAGACCTTCTTGTGCCAAGGCGGGAGTACTTGAGACCGACGGGAAGGCTAAAGAAAAAAAAAGAAGAAAAGGAAAGAAAAAGGGAGGCGCATGCGCATGTCCTGCCTGTCTGCCTTCTGCCTATCTGCCTCTGCTGCGGCGGCGCGTATATATAAAGCAGCCCAGGTCTCCCTCTCTTTTGTCCTCCTTTTCTCTCTTCTTTTTTTCTCCCGACCCACACACACACACTCTCTCTCCCTTCCCATCCATCCAAAACCACCATCACCACCAAAAGTCACAACTCTCCCTTCCAGTACTCATCCCTTTTGCATCATGCAAATCTTTGTCAAGACCCTGACCGGAAAGACCATCACCCTCGAGGTGGAGTCTTCCGACTCTATTGAAAACGTTAAGCAGAAGATCCAGGATAAGGAGGGTATTCCCCCAGACCAGCAGCGTCTTATCTTTGCCGGCAAGCAGCTTGAGGATGGTCGCACTCTTGGCGATTACAACATCCAGAAGGAGTCCACTCTCCACTTGGTCCTCCGTCTCCGTGGTGGTATGCAGATCTTTGTCAAGACCTTGACTGGCAAGACCATCACCCTCGAGGTCGAGTCCTCCGACTCTATCGAGAACGTTAAGCAGAAGATCCAGGACAAGGAGGGTATTCCCCCAGACCAGCAGCGCCTCATTTTCGCTGGTAAGCAGCTCGAGGATGGCCGCACCCTCGGTGACTACAACATCCAGAAGGAGTCGACCCTTCACTTGGTCCTCCGTCTCCGTGGTGGTATGCAGATCTTTGTCAAGACCTTGACCGGCAAGACTATTACTCTCGAGGTCGAGTCCTCTGACTCTATCGAGAACGTCAAGCAGAAGATCCAAGACAAGGAGGGTATTCCCCCAGACCAGCAGCGCCTCATTTTCGCTGGTAAGCAGCTTGAGGATGGTCGCACTCTTGGCGACTACAACATCCAGAAGGAGTCCACTCTCCACTTGGTCCTCCGTCTCCGTGGTGGTATGCAGATCTTTGTCAAGACCTTGACTGGCAAGACCATTACCTTGGAAGTTGAGTCTTCTGACTCCATCGAGAACGTTAAGCAGAAGATCCAGGACAAGGAGGGTATTCCCCCAGACCAGCAGCGTCTTATCTTTGCCGGCAAGCAGCTCGAGGATGGCCGCACCCTCGGTGACTACAACATCCAGAAGGAGTCCACTCTTCATTTGGTCCTCCGTCTCCGTGGTGGTATGCAGATCTTTGTCAAGACCTTGACCGGCAAGACCATTACTTTGGAAGTTGAGTCCTCCGACTCCATCGAGAACGTTAAGCAGAAGATCCAGGACAAGGAGGGTATTCCCCCAGACCAGCAGCGTCTTATCTTTGCCGGCAAGCAGCTCGAGGATGGCCGCACCCTCGGTGACTACAACATCCAGAAGGAGTCTACTCTCCATTTGGTGCTCCGTCTCCGTGGTGGCCAGTAAGTGGGTCCACCTCACCTTCCCACAAACAGGTCCTTGTGCCGTCTCTCTTCTCTCTGTCTCTCTCTATCCCCCACTCCCCAGAAGTAGCACAGTCCCGTTGAAAAAAAAAGAGTCTCCAGATGGTCCTGTCGTCTTGCATTTTCTCTTTTGTAAATAATAACAATAAAAAAAAAAAAAAAGACTAGCAAAAGCAGCGGCACAAGCTGACTTTAACAACATTTGAAAGATTCTCCTATGTGGTGATGGTGGCAAAGACAGATAAGAAGTGTGTGTCTTGATGAAAAATGTGAAATTTGAAAGTGTGCCAAGAGAGAGAGAGAGAGAGAGAGAGCGGAGTAAGTAGTTGTTGGTCCCATGGGGGGAGGGGTGATATAAATTTGGAAAGACGAGTGTGTGAGTGTGAGTGTCAAAGGGCTGTAGTCCTTTGAATGAACAGAAGTGAGGCGTCGCGTATGTGCATGTGTTTTTTTTTTTTTTTTTTTGTTGTATTCTCCTCCTTCTTCTCCTCCTTTCTTCATTTCCTTTCTCTTCTCAAACAACAACAACAACAACAACAACTATTCCATTAGGTCCCCCTCCTCTGGTTCATCTCTTGACTCCTTCTCCCTTTTTTATTTTTGCCATTTCTACTTTGCACTTGCTTGCATTCCTATCCGCCCTACTTTTCTTCTCTTCCGTCCTTTGCAATCCGAACAGTCAGACATTGCCTCCAGTCATAAACGGAGAAAAAAAAAAAAAGAAAGAAAGAAAGAAAAGAAAAGAGCGAGCTTAATAAAAATAATAATAAAAAAGGGGGGGTGAGGGAACCGACATTTCAGCAATGACCACCATCGGGTTTCCATATGTCCTTCCAACAACAGGAAATGTGTCGATGCAAGAGTTTTTTGCACCCAATGCACAACTCCAACGACAAGTTTCTGATGCCACTGCATTCCGAGGTCGACTTCGCGCTGCATTGAAAGAACATAAACTTTCTGACAAGCAAGACTATCTGAATATTCAAAAGGCAAGGCTGAAGTACATAGGATGAATTCTTCGCGTATCTTTTTTTTTTTTTTTTCTTCTTTCTCTCTTTCTCTCTCTCTTTTTTGCAACTCGTCTCAAAGAATTTCAGCTCTACATTCTCACTCATTGTGTGGCGTTTTTTTTTTCTCCTGTCTTTGCGATGGAACCTCACCCGACTCCCCCTTGCCCCCCCATTCCTCCTCAACTCCAATTTTTTTTTAAATAATAATTAGGCTGTGGAAGACTATATTCCAATGGTCCTGGGATTGGCCGCAGCCGTTGAGAGCTCAGAGCTGCGGCTGATCAACGAAGTTGGTAAAAAAAGACATTTCTGTAAACTCTTTTTTTTTTTTTATCAGCATGTGTGTACGTGTGTTGTCATCGATTTGGGGCAACCTGGTAGCGTTTGAACTGAACAATCTTCTCGTTTCTGCCTCCTCTTGATAGAGACAACCTGGCGATGCACATTATCCAACTTGGCCCTGTCCACCAAACAGCCTCGAGTCAAGCAAAAATCCATCTACTTCGAGACCATCTTTACCTTTCTCACGCTCGGCTATGTCCTCATGGACCGTGCCAACGAATATGCTCACTCAACACAACGCAAGATCCTCATTGCTATCGGTGATCTCTCTGCCTATGCTGCTGGTGGCGCTTTTGGAGACATTTCTGCGATGGGTTCCAACAGTCCCCTCTCTGCTGCTGCTTCGGTCGCCTCGTCTGCTTCTAGTCATCATGGAACTGGAGTGAGTGGGACCAAGAGTTCCAAGCCAAGTGCTGCCTCTCGACTATTCAAAAAGAGTACAAGCAGTTCAGGATCCGGTTCTTCCAAAGGAAGCAAGTCCAACACCAACACCATTGGCGAGTTTACAGACTATTTGACGGATGAAGATTTAGCCAGGATCGATCAACAATTGACCATGGCAGCTGATCTGTATTGTCGTGCTGCAGGAGTCTTTGAATATATTGCACAGGAATTGATCCCACGTTGGAACTCGTCCTTAATTGTTGTCCCCAAGATGGCGGATGGATCGGATGCTACGCCTGGTGGAAAGATTCAATCAGAAAGCTCCAGACCAGTTGATGTCCAAACAAGTCTTGTTTCGGCAAATATTCGGTAAGATTGCATTGTTTTTTCATGCTTCATATTGAAAGGAAAGAGACACGCCTCGATTTTGTCCGCATGGCCAACTCGATTTGTCAGTTCTTATAGATGATCAAATGAGAACTTGATAAAAAAAAATTGCTATGCCTTGAAGCTGACTTACTAATCCCTTCCCCCTTCCCCTAAAAGATTGGCGCTAGCAGAGGCTCACGCGTGCACGGTCAGAAAAGCTTCCATCAAGGCTGCTAGAGCATCCGCCATTCGACAAGCAACAGCCATGACCGGTGCTGGATCAGGAAGCAGTGGCAATGGAAGCGGTGCAGGCTCCAAGGCCTCGTATGTACTCTTGGCAAAGATTTCAATTGGTGTCAAGGAGGAGTATGAACGAGCTTATGGATTATTGAAATCTGTCAAGGACTTGAACGAGATCTCGAGCGACCTTCGAAACCATGTCAAGGATGGCAAGGTTTATTACGAAGCGCTGGCACATACGCTTTTGGGCATGGATGCCTACGAGTCCCAGTAAGACTTTTTGTTTTGTTTTGTTTTGTTTTCATTGTTGCTGAAGAATGACCTATTGACAGGAATCGGTCAATTCGTGGGTCTACAAGTTTACTCTCTTCCTGAAAGAGAGAATTCTAACTTTTTCATAAAAAAAAATCTGCCTCTTGCCCTTGAATTCTTTTTTCATAGACAATATGGCAAAGCAATCGGATTCATGTCTGCAGCCCGTGCATCTTTTGCGACCCTCACCAAATCCAAATCTTCTTTCCATACCATTGCTCAAGTGGCCGCCTTTGAATACCGTCTTGCGAATGAAAGATGTCTTGCCTATGAGAAAATCAATGACTCGGTCACGTTCGAAAAGGTTCCTTCACCCACAGAATTATTGGCGGTCATGCCCTCGGGTCGAGATTTACTCTCGGTGAAAAAATATCTGGCCCCTAAACCGGCGTTTGGTGTTCCTGTTTCTGGGAATGGATCTGGTGCAGGTGCTGCAGGGGATGAGGATGTCAATCAAATTGCTTATGCTCTTCAGGGTGCCTATTTTTAAGAGCTAGAGTTTTATCCAAAAAAAAAAAAAAAAAAAAAAAAAGACGTTCGAAGAGAAACCAAAAAAACTTTTTTTTTTTTCTATTTTATCGTAGTAGAGAAAGTCTGTAGAGAAATGACATGAAGTTTATTTGACAGACAAGAGTAAATCAAGGAGAATGCAACAGCATGAGAGAAAAAAAAATATTGTATAAATGTCTTCTTTTTGCAAATAAAAAAAGATGGGAAGAGAAAAAGAAAAGAAAAGAAAGAAAGTGCTCAGAGTGTGTTGTTATACAGAAGAAAATGGAACGCGGTTTCAAGATGGCCCATATCTAGTTGGGTCCATCACAGTATCTCTCTCTCTCTTTCTCTCTCTCTCTCTTTCTCCCTCTCTCTCTTTCTCTCTCTCTTAAACACCACAACACTACCGTCGACATATTGGTTCATCTGTAAAAGCTACAGTGCAACCCTCATCCTCTTCCCAGAGAGCCTCCTCATGAGTTATCAAAGCATTCTGTCGTCGTCAAAGTGACCGCTGGCTGACATAAGGGTCATTTGTGCACATTCGCGCTTGAAGGCTGTGACATTTTGAGTAAACCGGTCGCGGGTGGAAGTCAATAGGCTGAACTCGATTCCTTCCATGAGCTATTCATAGATCGAAGAAGAAGAAGAAGAAGAAGAAGAAGAAGAAGACAAAAGCCCAAGTTGAAGATTAGCAAATGAAATTGAAAATAAAAAAAATAGCCCACTGCAAACAGTCTTGGGGTTATGACAAACAAGGAATAGGCAGCTTACCGCATTGACCGCCGCCTGCAACTTTTCTTGTCGATCCGGCAATTGGGACTGAATCAAGTTATTCGTATACTCGACAAAGAATTCTCTGTTCAACAACACAACGCCCAACAATGGTCGACTCAGGCTCCAATAGTTGCCCCGGTTCTCAAAGGCAACTGCATGGAAAAGTGTCAGGAATAGATAACTGAGAATATCTTTGTGGGTCATCAAATATTCTACCAACCAATGAGTCTCCTTTTGTTGTTGTTGTTGATGTTGACGCCGTTTCGAAACAGGTCGACTGCCTGACCCAATAACAAGTCCATTGCTGCTACCTCCACTATGAGGTGGACCCCTCGATAACTCGACACTACTCCTCTGGCTGTTGCTGCCACTGCCGGGACGACCATTTGGATCGGGAGAACCTGCATTCCTGTGGAGCTCCTCTTGTTCATCGTCCTTTCGGATCTTGTCCTTGATCATCCAGTTCACGACAAACGAGCAGATTTTGTCAATCGAGGAACAAGCCAAAGAGCAACACACTGTATCCGGGTTCTGTGGGATAACAATTTCTCCAAGTGCTCTGAAGATGTAAGCGAGCACTGGGTGTGGAATCATGGGTAATCCCATCATATGATCGCAGACAAAGACATCGAGCGCTGCATAGTAGGCCGCCGATAACTTGGGATACGCCTTGGTAAAATGAACAAGGTTATTGTTTAACCCAAAGAAGTGTCAGTTAGCTTGGAACAAGATCTGAACAAAAATATTCTACCGCTCTCCAAAATATATAAATATGCGTAAAAAGCCTACTTACAATGATATCATCGACTGGGATTGCTAGCATCAACTGGAAAAAGATGTCGAGGATCCGATCAAGGGCCTTGTCCCCATAGAGCTTAAAAACACCAAAGTTGACATATTTTCCAGAGAGTGAGGCGGACAAAACGTTGAAGTAAAGCATGATACCCTTGTACCTAATAAAAGTAAAAGCAACAACAACAACAACAAAAGGGAAGAAGTAGTGTTAGATAAATCACAGTCAAGCTGCATCTTAACTACTACGACAATCAACGAATAGAGCTGAGAAATGACAAGGGAAACCTACTTTTCGGACCAAAGTGAGCTCGCCCTAGACAATGGCCTATTCAACAGATGTTGACCATAGGTAAAAAGAAGAGAGCTCGTCTCCTGGAAAAGGAGAATACCATTGGGACTGCTACTGTCGAACGCGATTCGATTGCTCTTATTGGTCACAAATTCGTTCCAGAATCGAAGGATAGCAATACCAAGCTCATCATGTGGCCAGATCTCGATCGCTCGTCGGACAATGGGTGTGTAGGCTGGATAGAACCAATCAAAGAATAGATTGTACTGTTTTCGATTGGTGATGCTGATAATGAATCCTCTCAGATCCTTGAAAAGACCAAGAAGGATCAGCTACAAATAAAAAAGCAAAAGGGTGAGATCGATTTGGTTAGCAACGTGGAAACATAAAGCGTTCACAGGGGGGAAAGGAATCTTTTGCAGTCGCACTTACTCGAATATCCTCCTCACTAAGGTCTCCACCACCCTCAAATGCTAGAGTGACCTGGTCCATAGCAATCTCCCAAGGCTTGACAAACCGCCAAAAGTCGGCATCGACATTGTCCTCTGCAAAAAGTACTCGAGAAAGCATGGTGTAATAATTCATCCTGCACCGTGACACAGATGTATCAGAGCTCTTCTTTGCCACACTCAAGAATCTAAAATCACTTGGGTTGTGGTTTGCCAACAACACCTTTGTTGTGTCCAGTTTCCGGATATACTTGACAGATGAATATCTGTTATACAAAGATAGTTTCATTTCAGACACGATGAGTTGATTGAATAGTTACACCAGTAAAAAAAAAAAAAAAAAAAAAATCTCCGCAAAGAGCAAAAATGCTTAAACTTACCCAGAAGCAAGATTGGTGTAGAGCTTCAGTGTACGCACCGTGAGCAAATCTTCTTGCTTTTTCCATTCTGGATCACCGTTTGAACGTAGGTTCACCAAACACGAATTCATGATAATATCCAATACTTGATTCGGCGTGCTCAGTCCCCAACGTTCCGTGAGGAGGGTATAGACCTTGACCGACTTTGATGAATCCTCGCCAATGTAGGTAGTGCGGAACTGCAAGTAAAAGTAAATAATCGCTGACTGGACATAGAGATGAGCATCAGGGGATGCAAGATAGTTTGGACGCTGAGACGTCCAGATCTGAAGCTGATGAATGAATCCGAGAACCTCACATGCAAACTCTCCATCCATTTGATCCTGTTCTGTTGTGCTTTGGTATGACTATCCATTCCGGCGAAGAGATTTTGGGTAAGAGAGGTTAGCAATGTAAAATATAAAAGTCCACAGCGTACTGATCAGCCTATCTGCAATCTATTCATCTCCTATTGGCAATCCCACTTACAATTCTACCGCCAATGCATGCAGCAATTATATAGACCAGCCATGTCAACTGCATCTCAGTCATCAAGATCCGGTCCTTAAACTCGCTAGATCCCAGTGTCGGCGACGTTGTACCAGCCAATGTCGACGCGGCTTGGATGATTTCACGGTACTTTCGGAATTGATCTTTAAACTCTTGTAGGATAAATCGTCCAGAGTCAACGTATTTTGTCCGAGTAATAGATGCAAACATTTCGAGTCCTGTGACAAGTTCTTCTTCAGACTCGAGGGGATCTATCGGCCATCAAGGACAGCGAGCACGTTAGTGACTTTGGTAGGAGAGGGGCATCAGGCAAAGGGCCAAGTGTTATCAATAGGCAAGTGGATCAAACTCAACATACCATCTACTTCTCCTTCTACAGCGGCCTGGGCGCACTCCAATCGACTCTTGACATAGGCACGAGAGAGGTCGATGGTAATGTTTTGAATCAATTCTTGCTTTGGCTGCTCTGCAGAGCTGATCGACGACACCATCTTGCTCCAGAAGGTCAGGATATAGGGGATACTATTGGGTGACCACTGTAATAAGCGTGACAGTATGAAGTTTTAAATTCACCAGAACCATAGTGTTAGTATCAGGTTTGGGGGTATGACTGTGTATCCTAGGATGACTGTGTGATAGTTACCATACCTTCCAAGAGTGTATTGCGCGAGAGGAAAACTCTCCCACGATCGAGATCCACTGTTCAAACTCGCTGAACGAACAAATTTCAGACATTTGGAAGGTGGCCCTGAACTTGGAGAGCATCCTGCAAAACTCGTGAAAGTTTCCAGCGATTTGTAACTTGGTTTGTCCCGCACCAGTCTTTAGTGTCAAGAGGATCTCGCGCATGATGTGGTGGATATACTTGTGTCGGTTCTCATCACTGGAGAAAAGTGAACGGCGGATCGAGGCAGCCTGGGACAAAGATTCCATCACCAGGGTAGAAGCGGGACTCGCAAAGACTTTCCAGCTCTCCCAGAGCACATCCAGGTATCCCGGCTCCTCAAAGACAACACGCCAAGCAGATGGGGTTTGGATACTTCCGGCATCATCCGACGACTCGTCGGGCATTGTGCCAATGAAATCAAAGGACAAGCACGTTCGCATCAAGATCAAGATTGCTTCTTTAAGTTTTTCTGCATCAGGGTCTGTGCGCGATTCAAGAGAAAATGGGACCATTGGGAGGTTAGTCACCAAGAGTTGTTGCATGATGAGCCCTTATCATGAACTGTTGTCAGACACCCTGTTTACCTGAGAGTTGGCTCTGGAGGCATGCCTGGAGCATAGAGAGTGCGCACTGGAAAGTTGGGAGCAACTGTGTGTCTCGGAAACTGACAGCGATCTTACGGAACTTGACAGCATGCCTATCGTTTGTGAGGTTCATCTCGGTGGCAACGGCCGTCAAAATACGAATACCAATAATACGGTGTGCGGCTCCTCTCTGTGCCATCCATGATTGGACAAAAAGAAAGGGGAGTTAGAATTGAGCGCAGCCAGGAGAAAGGCGGATATGGGGACATAGTATCCTGCTAAAAGTTCAGGCGTCCCGTACCTGGAAGAACACCTGGATGTTGTCAACCAGTGTTCTAAACTCGTCATTCTCGAGCCAGCCGAGCTTTGTGATGAGCGCAAAGAGTTGTGCCTGTGTTGTGATGATGAATGGCTCTGCATCCGGGTTCTGATAGATGTATCGGAGAACAAAGGTACCTAATATGTCCAAATATAAAGCAGAACATCTTTCTATCAGTCTCGACCGCAAATGTGGTACTGTTCTGGACAAGGTCGCTGCGCATGGGGACAACGATCATTGCCCCCTCCCCCCTTTGCTTCCAAAGTATTTGCCAAGACCCTATTTTTTATCTGTCCTCTCTTGTGTGTGTGTATGTGTCTGGTGCAGATCCATGTCTATTGTATCCGTGTCCCTGTTCCTGTCCCTGTCCCTGTTCCTTGCTTGTGCCCTTGTCCTAGTCCTAGTTGTCCTGGTCTTGATCCTGACAATGGCTCTATCCCTAACCCTGGAGCATAAGCGCCGTGGCCAAGCCGGTGATGGAGAGGAAAGGCTCTACCAGAGTGATAGGCGGGTGACGAGCATAGCAACAGTAGACTATCTGGTGTGGTCGTGATCCTTGTCCGCATTATCGGAATGAGCATGTTGATCGTTCTGAATAGAAATTCCCCCTTTTTTTTTTTTTTTTTTTTTTTTTTTCACTCTCTCGCTCTCTCTCTCTCTCTCTCTCCTCTATAATCCAAGTTCCTGGTCCGTTGTCTTGTCTGTGCAGTCGTTCTTCAAGCTCAGTCCAACTCCCTCAATTTCCCCTTGTGACTCCTCTCCCGTTCGCACACCCATACATCCTCTTTCTCCCGTACCCTCCGTACCGTCCAAAGAGGGCGAGGCGGACGAGTGGGTGAACTGAACAAAGAAAGGGAGTGAGCAAGTAAACGAGTGAACGAACGAACGAGCGAACGAGTGAACGAGCAATAAAAGAGAGCTTGAACAAAAAAGAGCGGGCCTGAAATAGAAAAACTCTCCGGGGCACTTCCAAGTATATAATGAATGAACGAGCCAACCAGCGGCCGGCACCGCGTTCCTTGAGTGGGTCAGCGATGGCAAGGAGCTCTATCGTAAAAAGAGCTATTGAGGCGCCGGGGGGAAAGGAGGGAGGTGAGGGGAGATACGTACGGAGGCCATGCTGTTCAGGCGCGGTGAAGGTTGTAAAGTGGTCCTCAACTAGTGTCTTGAGGCGTGAGGTAGCGAACCTAAGTGAGCAAAAAAGAGAAACAAAGGTAAGCTTAGGTTGGAGGCAAAAACAAAGAAAAAAAAAAAAAAAAAAAGGTAATTATGAGATAAAACCCTCCGTCCAAGGCGCGTGGTAGAGAGTGATTGATGGAGAGACGAAAGAGAGACCAAGACGAACGGGCGGCATGCGCGCTCGCACATGATCGTGCTTGTCGATTTTTTTTTTTCTTCCCGCCCCTGTCCCCAACATTCCTTTAGCCGGGATCTAATGACGACTCTCTTAGGCAGAACGATATCGATCCACTCTCTCTTTCTCTCTCTTCTTGACCACCTTTGTCCACCTTCCACTGGAAAAGAAATATAAAAAAAAAAAGGAAAACGAGACATCCGGGTGGAGAGAACAGATTGGGGTGCAAAGGACGATTAGAGGAAAGAGAGAGAGAGAGAGAGCGACGAGCAGGAGAGGAGGAGAGAAGGAGAGCGAGAACTGATTTCATAAAAAAACATTGAGAGCCTTTGCAACCCTTCAACCTCGACTTGCTCGCCCGCTCAGCTGTTCATCTTTAGTGCGGGTGAGCGTAAATGTTGAAAGAAAGAGAGGGGAGGTCCCAAAAAGAAGACCAAAAAAAAAAAAAGGTGAATCAAACCGTCAAATGACACTGTCTGTCGTCGCCATGCTCTCTTCTCTCTCCGCCATGTGTGTCTGTCGTGTTGTGTGTGTGTGTGTGTGTGTTATGTGATGTGAAGGTGTGTGTGTGCACACGCACCACCACGCACATCTCGAACCCCCTTCTCCGTGGAGACCGTCGTACCACCACTACCTTTGTCCTCTTTTTTTTTTCCGCGTCTCTCCCGGTTCCTCTTTTTTCTCTCTCTCTCTCTCTCTCTCTTTCTCTCTTTCTCTCTCTCACACACAGTTTCTCACTTTCTCGCTTTCTTATTTTCTCACTCTTTCTCACCCTTTCACTCTCCCACACGCGCTTTTTTCACTTTCTAATCTCCATCCAAAGGAAAAGAAAAAGCGGAAAAGAAAGAGAAAAGAAATAAAAAGGTCACTTGCATCAGTGCATATGGGTTCTTGGTATTCTCGAGCAGACTTCGACAGAACAACGCCGAGTCCAAGGGCGAGTTCACAGAAGGGCTGTGCGGGGCCGATGTTGTGCCGTCCAGGTCATCGTCCGCATCCACACCCACGCCGATCCCACTCCCACCCCGACTAGCTCCACTCGACAACGCGATGCTGCTTCCACCCCCGCTGGTGACTGCCGCCGCGGGATTGGTCGAGGAACTGGTCGAGAGCGAGAACGTGGGGAAGTGATAGTTGAGGAGTGACTCCACTTGGAGGCGACTGGCCTGGCTCGACGGATTGTAGAGCGTTTCACAGTACTGTTCCAAAGACTGGAGGTCAAGCGTAGCAGCCATCATAGTGTCTTTCTTTTTTTCTTCTCTTTCACTCTCTCTTTTTGTTTTCTTTGTAGTCACTCTTCTTTCACTCTTTCGCTCTCAATTTTCACTCTTTTTTCTTCTTCTTCTTCTTCTTCGTCTTCGTCTTCTTTGTGCCTGCTGGGAGTGGGTGGTGCAGAGTAGAGGAAAGGTTAAAAGGGAAGAAAGAATAATGAGCGCAGGTTTGGGTGGGTCGATGAAAAAAAAAAAAAAAAAATCAGGGTGCGGTATATTCTTTTGGAGAGGAATGCGAACAAAGGAGAAGCGGGAGAGAGATGAATGACAAAGGAGGAGGGGGAGGCAAAGGAGGATGGCGTAGAGGTGAGATGCAGTGCGATTGTGGATGATGTATTGGTGAACGAAGCAAAAGGAGAAAAGGAAAAAAAGAGAAAGAGGGAAAGAAAGAGAGAGAAAATAAAAAAAAGGCAAAAAAGAAATACACAGACAATGAGACGATGGTACAAAAGGACGACAACGAGCCCACGCCCCGCCCGCACATCCATCCACACAGAAATGCCATTTTGTGCTGACAGACCGACTGACAGGCAGGCTGACAAGAGGGAGAGAAAGAGAGAGAGAGAGATACACAACCCAAGCGAACCTGTGTGACCAATCTCTCGCTCGCTCTCTTGTCTTTCGCGCGGGTCACCCGTCGGCCTGGCCAACATGGGCCATCTGGCTGCCATCCCGAACGCCCCTTTGGCTCCGTACTCTCCCCTCTCTCTCTCTCTCTCTCTCTCTCTCTCTCTCTTTCTCTTTCACTTTGCCCTTTTAGCTTCTGCTTCTCTGTTGTTGAGTCTGTTTCTGCGCCTGCTCTGCATTCGCTCTGCAGCCCTTGCTTCTTGGGAGGCCCTTCCCTGCGTCCTAACAGGCAGCTATTTTGCGTCCCTGCTTTGACCATAGTTCATAAATGGCTCTTTTTTTTATTTCTCTTGCTTTTGATCCCATTTCCTGGTCAGAAAAAAAAAAAACTCGTGCTCCTCTAAAAAGGAACCCGCTTATCGCACCCCCTTGGACTGCCATCTCTCTTTCTTTCTCTCCTTCACAACTCTTTCTCTCTTATTCTCTCTCTCTCTCGCTCTCTGGTACTCTCGTACTTGCACAAACATGAGCACGCAGGAACAGGCACAGACACACAGAGACACACACACAGACACACAGACACGACCATCTCACTTTGACAATTCTTTTCAACAAACCTTCAACTCCCATCTCCATCGCCTTCCCAATACCCCTTCCGATCCTCTTTCATATTGCCTTTCCCTAGCTATGTCCACATCCTCAGACCGTTGACTGTGCAACAATTCCTCGTAGATTCTCGATATTCTCTTCCAACCCATTTCTCTCTCTCTCTCTCTCTCTCTCTCTCTCTCTCTCTCTCTCTCTCTCTCTCTCTCTCTCTCTTCCTATCCCCCCATCATACACGTACACACACTTTCCAATTTACTCGACATTTCTTCTTTTATTATTATTTTTTTTTATATGCCTACTAGAGTGCCCGAAGTGGATCTTCGTCCGGCTGTTGTCCTCCTTGGTGGCCCAAAGACGCGATCGACGAGGATGACCTTCCTGATGCCGACTCGGATCGTCGACTCACAAAGCCTCCCATCGGATCCAACGTAAGTCGTGTCGCTGAAGCTCCCGCAGAAAAGAGTTCACCCCCCGTCGTCGTCGTCATCATCGTCGTCGACTTGGGACCTGAAGTCGACAATACCCCAGATTTGGACGAGGACGAGGATGAGGACGACAATGAGGAAGGTAACCCTGGATTGGCTCCTGATCCAACATGTCCATGACCTTCCTCGTGCGTACCATCCAGCATCCATCCATACTTGGATTGTGCCAATGTCGATCTTGGAGATTTGACACGTGGTGCACCCAAGAGTCCAGACGAACCACTTGGTCGCAATGGTGACGTGGAAAGAGTAGGTGATCCTGGCTCATTCGTGGTATCCTGAATCAAATCGTCAAACGAGAATGGCTTGGGTGGCACGGGCAAAGGGTTCGACACCAACGGCGAGAGCGTTGGTGAGGCACTTGTCCCGATCGGTGGAGACTCTACTCGCATCTCTGGAATGATACTGCTAGAAACGGACCGTTGAAATTGTCCAGATCGACGCGGTGTTGCCTGTGAGGAAGGCCGATCATTCGTTGGTTCAGTTGCAGTCGTGGTGGGTGTGGTCGTAGCATGATGTCTTGAAGCCGCTGGTTTGGCAGAAGCCTTCTTTTCATGAATAGTCGTCGCATTCGCAAGGGTATCGTTCTCTGGGGGCTGTTCCTTGACTACAGAGACAGTTGGCACCGGTGGGTGCTCAGACATATTCGATTCTATGATCAGCGGATCAAATTCCTTTGTAATCTCAAAGAGGATATCGTGTACATGTTCCAGACCAGAAATTGCTGCCTTGGCTGCCTTGGAGGGACCCTTTCTAGAGGCCTGATCGTCACCCCCCTTTCCACCAGAGCCAGCACTACTTTCCTCATCCTTATTGGGCGATGATGACGAGAGTTCGGTTTTTAGGATCGCGATTGCTTTGGCCACCACCTGACCGAGCTGTGCTTGCATTTGCCTGTCCATGACAGCCCTGGGTGGTGGCGTAGCCGAAGGCCGACTCGCTGCTGCCAATCTCCCTGTAGAGTGGATGGCACTGTCAAACATGGGTGGGAAGCTGGGAGTTGAAGGTGCCTGGATCTGGTGATTTGCCTTTCGGATATAGGATTGGGTATTTTTCTATTTTAGAAATTAGCAAACAATCACAATACATTAGTAACTCTAAATGGATTCATCGTCACTGTAGGACCCTGCTTTGATTTGGTTTTTCTTTTCTTTTGAGCATTTTTTTTTTTTTACCTTCATATCGTGGATGGCCTTGTTTAATGCAGCACCACCTTTGCTCTCCAATACGTTCTTGGTCACATTTGCAAAACCTTCAGCAACAGGTTTGATGGCATCCAAGGCTGCAGGTGGCAAATGTTGACTAAGGACTCCATTTCCTGAAAAGTGATGGCCCTGACCTCTACCATGATCCTGCCCTGGATGAGCCGAACGACGCTGATGACGGTGTGGAGAAGAGTGTCGTTGATTTGTAGGGTCCGATGTATGTATATTCTCATTCTCATGTTGGGATTGTCGCGATCGATGATTCGAATCCTCTTCGGTGGGCAACGGTGGAAGGGGTTTTCCTGCAAGGACGGAGTTTTGTCGAATAATTTCTTGTCCACCCGTGGCATTGGGCACCTGTTGAAGTCTTAGAGCCTGCGGAATAAATCTGTAGACCTCCTTGACAGCAGGATAACGCATCAACTTGTGAAGGCATTCTGAAAAGTCGCCCTCGAGCACTGTTTCCACATGGACCATTGGACAAGAGTAACATGAAGAGAAACGTTAGAATTACAAATAAATAAATACAGAAAAAAAAATCCCACGATATGTGCACATGCACGCATTGTCCTTGGTATCACCATGATGCAAAGTCAAAACTGGATAGTGTCCTTCCCACGTACATTCATCCCTGATCTTTAGCAATAGCGCCACTCCAATAAAAATACAAATGTTGAGACTTGGGTCCTTGGCAAAGATACCATCCCATAGGCATAGAGCATCCTCCATTGGAAACTCTCGGCCAAACAATAATCGGAACCAACGACTATTCGGGATTACAAGATTGTGAGAATACGCGATGCAAATGTAACGATAATGGTAAGTTTTGGTTGATCAAAAGCACTCTCTTTGGTTTGACTCGTCAATTCAAAAAAAAAAAAAAAAAAAAAAAAGATGCATCACACGAATCCTTACATTCCAAAGAGTTGCGGTTGAATCTCCAGACTCTTTAAATGAAGAAAGAGCTCGTTATCGATGCGCTGAAGGTAAAAAAATATCTTTTCGGACCATTCGATCACAGGCGTCTGTTTTCCAGGCTTGGGCTAATTTTTTTTTTTAAAAAAAAGACCATTGTTGTAACACTTTTTCTTAATATCAAAGTAATCGTGATTAAAGGTCGATTTTTTGATTCTCCCTTTTTTTAAAAAAAAAAAAAAAAGACCCACCTCTGGTGTCTCTGACTTGCCAAAAAGCTGAGGCTCCATATTGTTCACCTGAATATAAAAAAAAAAAAAAAAAAAAAAAAACAAAAAAAAAAAAAAAAAACTGTTTTTGAGCATAGACAACTCTGAGAAGAAAACGCACAATAATAAAAAAAATCAGAATATTCCTTATTGATCTCCAACTAAACTCACCTTTGGTCTCGTTATTCTTTCGTCGCTAAACTCGTACCAAGGCTTTGCACGCTCCATGAGACTTGAGAAAAGCATGAATGTATCATGCTCAACATAATTCGAATCTAGAACAGACTTCATAACCTCCAGCATTGCATCACTGGTACCAGTGAAGTGGTGGTACGGAGTAAGGATATGAGAGTGTTAACAATTGACATATGGGAGGGAAGGAGGGGGGGTGGCAATTCTATGATACCTATTAAAGACAAGCTCTCTTGTTCTTTTTCATCCTGTTGAATTTACCTGGTGGCAGGAGAAGCTTCGCCATTGACATCCAGACTCTCGGAGGAAACTACATACAGGATATGTGCGACTAGCTCGTGCATTCCCTGGCGATACGATACATCGTGATGAATCTTGCAATAGATAAAGAGAATGTCATTCAAAATGTCCTGTACCTTCTCCGAACGAAAGTAATCGATATCGGGAAGCCTAAAAGGATGTTCAGAATATAACAGGGGTTTGGTCAAAACTTTTTTCTTTCCTTCTTTCCTTCTTTTTTTTTTTTTTTTTTTTTTTTTTTTTTTTTTTCCGCTAGCAAACTTTACCTCACAAGGGAGTTGTTGCTAAATGGAGTTGGAAGAAGGGAGAGAGAGAGAGAGAAGCACGCAAACATGCATGCCACTCGATGGGGCAGCTGATGCTATGCCAACTCAAAGCCGTTTTTTTTCAAACACAGCAACCCCCATCTCCCCTTTCTCTCTCTCTCTTCCCTTTCTCTCTCTCCTTTCTCTCACTCAATCACTCTCACTCTCTCCCACATTTCTTCAACTCTGTTGGTTCGTTGTGTTGCATGATGACCACCTCTTTATCCCTTGGCTGTTTGTGCGCGTAATGCTTGTCCTCTCTCTCTCTCTCTCTCTCTCTCTCCCCTTCCTTCCTTTCCAGTTTTCTCTCTTCTTTTCCCCTGTTTCCTTACGTTCGCTCGACATCCTGCTTGATGACCTTTCTCAGTTCCGAATCGGCAAAGAATTGTTGCCAAGGACTGTCCTCGGCAAGACTGAGTGGGTTGTTGACTTCGAGATCGCGTTCCGGACCATTTTCACCTCCAAGAACTTGGATAAATTTTTTACGCAGGTCGTTGTATTGTTCTCGCCTGGCATGAAGTGCTGAAGGCCAGGTGGAAGTCTCGATCGATGGTAAACACGAGAGATAGACCTAACAATGGACCATTGATGAATGTATCGGTGCGTGTGTGTGTGTGTGTTAGTTGAGACTTTCTTTTGGGAGGTCTTCCTCTTATACATTCTCCAAATAGTCGACTACTTTTTTTTCTTCTTCTTCTTCTTTCGTACCTTCCAACAAACAGAACGGATGCCATCGACCCCCAGATTCGAATGCGGGGATACGGCGCGGGCCCTGAGCGAGTCAAGGGTCAGACTGGGATCCTCAAAGACCTGTGCCCACTTTTCCCTGCAGAAAGAAGGGGAGAAAGGAAGGGAGGGAAAGGAAGGAGAAAGGAGGAGTTGCAGTGCAACAAACAACCCCACATATAGAGTCGATCAGTTTTTTTTTTTTTTTGTGCCTCTCTCTTTCTCATTCTCTTTCATGCAAGAAAGAGGAAACTGAAAGAGACAGGAAAGAAGAAAGAAGAAAGAAGAAAGAAGAAGAAGAAGAAAAAAAAAAAAAAAAAAAAAGAGTCGTGGGAAGGAGTAAAATCGCGCGCAATGTCTGTTTATTCGATGCATCTCCATTCTCTCATGCTCACCTTGCTCCTTTGAGAGTGTTCATCGAGACAGAACAATGCAGACGAGTCTGTGTATGTGTGCGTGTGTGTAATTGTAATTGGTGGGAGGTTCAAGTTAGGGACAAGGCCCACCCGTCAAACGAGAATGGAAAGGAGAGAGGGAGAGGGAGAGAGAGAGAGAGAAGTGAGGAATATAGAGAGAGAGAGTGAGTGAGTGAGATTGCTAGAGTGCAGAGATCAGAAAAAAGAGCCGAAAAGACAACGCGTTTGGATGGATGCAATGAAGGAATGAAATGAGAGAGAGAGAGAGAAAGATGGGACTGGTGCAATGCAATTGCATTGGAAAAGAAATATTTCAAACTCTCTTTCTCTCTCTCTCTCTCTCTCTCTCTCTCTCTCTCTCTCTCTCTCTCTCTCTCTCTCTCTCTCTCTCTCTCTCTCAGTCTCTCCAACCAGAGTGACTTCTCTTCTCTCCACTGGGATGACTGGAGAGGGGGGAATTTCAAGTACGCCGCATCCTATACACACACACACACACACACACAACAACACACACAACACACTGCACTCACTCTATCTCTCTCTATCTCTCTCTAACCTTCTCTCCTTTCTCTCCTTTCTCGTCCACGCGCACACAACGTGGTCAAGGACACGAGGGGGGGGAGGGGCTCCATTCCCTATACATTCACACTCTCGACTTGCTATTGATACAGTATTAGTAGGGGTGGAAACACTATCCAGAAAAAAAAAAAAAAAAAGAAAAGAAGAAAAGAAATACAAGTGGACTAATTAAAGACGCTGGGCAAAAAAAAAAAAAGAAGAAAAAAAGGGAGAAAGTGGAGGATTGACTATATACAGTGGTGGTTATTAATGACAAGGAGAACATCCAAACAAACAAAGAGAGAGAGAAAAAAATAATAATAAATAAATAAAAAGGCAGGACCTCATGTCTGCAATGGGTCAGGATGACGATGCCAATGGTCGCTTGCTACTGTCGCTTTTTTTTTTTTTTTTTTTGTTTTGTTTTGTTTTGTTTTTGTTGTGTGTCGTCGTTGTTGTCGTCGTGTATCCGACGTCCACTACAAACACGATAGTGTCATCCAATGGTCTGATGGTAATGAGGATGGCAGTATGAGACGCGTCTTTTTTTTTTTTTCTTTTCCGGGCTCAAGCGGCTTTTTGTCGCTGTTGGCATTCTTGATCCATTGAGGCATGCTTCCAACGAACCCAGTGGTGTCGTCTTCCCTCGTGACGCTGGTCAGATTGATCCAAGGATGGCTTTGTCGACCCCATGGCCAGCTCGAGATCTTCTTGGCTATGTACAAACTCCTCTCTGACTTCGCCTTCTTTGTCATAATTACTCGATCCTAAAAAAAAACACACAAGTGAGAATATCACGTAGTCAGTCCACTAGATCTTCTTGGTCATGTCTTTCTCACACAATAATAATAAGAAGAAAATTCTAACTTACGATCCAGAGACGCAATTGCGTAGAGAGGAATGAAAAGTCCATGTAACGGCAAGGTACTCAGGTACAAGACTAGTCCGATGAGTCGTCCAACGAATCCCGTGCTTCCAGGAAACCTTGCTCCAACCATCAGACCAAGCACAGGCTGAAGCCAGATCGCACTCCAGGCAATGGCTAGCGCGAGCACCACAGGAAGAGAACCTAGAGCACCGATATTTCGTACAGCTCCCAAAGCATACACAACCGTCAACACTCCAGCCATGACAACAACCAAGGGTTTGAGCCAGAGCACGAGCCATTCAAGAAAGACCATAAAGTTGATGGACCAACAAAAGAATCCTCTCATGTCCATGGCCCATATTTGATCCCAGAGCACAAAGAACAGTCCGATCCATTTTTGTCGTCGGTCCTCCACAAAAGGTGTAAACTCTGTTCCTACAAGGACATGGTACGTCGCAAGGGGTAGATACACGATCCGCCGCGTGGGAAAAGTCTTGTGGAGGATTCCCGTCAGGAACCGATCCTCCGCCCCTTCGAGCACAAGACTTTTATCATGTAATGTCGACGCCTTGTTGTCCACATACGAACAAATGACCTCTGGATGGATCACAATCGGATTCCAATACTGCAATGGATCGTTGCTCTCGAACTGTGGTCGTGTGGGGGAAGTCGTGGGTGCCTCGAGATCGGCGGAACTTGATTTCTCTAGAGACTGACCGTCTTGTTCCTTTTCTTCAAGATGAGCCAACGCACTCTCCATTTCCTCAATCGATCCAAGGGATTGCCCTCTTGCTTCTTCTTGAACAGGCTCAGGATCCGCCCTGACTCGAGCAAGCTTGTCAATGCTCTTTGGTCGACCCCCGTCTGGTCTGTTCACCTTGATCCGTACCAAAGAAAACTCGCTCGGAAGGCACTGTACCGCACCCACGGTCGACTCGAATGTGTTGGTCAATTGATGCCACAAATGGTTCTCATAGTCTTGGACCCGGGTCAGCCAGGATTGAGTTCGGTTCGAGAGGATCCGTTGACCACAAATCCCCATGATTTGCTCATTGGCATCAAGTGTCGACACCATCTGGCCAAGACTTGTTCGATCACATCTTGTGCCGACCATGGTCATCCAAAGTAACTGGTAGATATCTGGGGTTTGTCCTGTCAACCCACGGGCCTTCTCAAAGAGTTCGTACTCAAATTGACTCAGGGGCTCATTAAACCCAACTCTGTAAAGCCATTGGAGCACAATCCGTTTACTCTCCCAACTTCGAAATTCGGCGTCGGCCCCTGGGCCGTGTGCAAAGAACCGAGAGGAGTGGGTCACGAGAATACAGGGCACACGGCGTGTATCAACTTGATATTGACATGCATACACCTGACGTGCCCCAGGAACCAACGGCAATCGAGTGATTTTGACGGGTGGGGGTGGGGACAAAGTCTCAGACCCCTGAACTTTTTCATGACTCTTTTCGTTCGACATGGTCTCGTTCCCACGAGTACGACCAAGTCCAAGCAAATCCAGGCAAGCAATGGCTCCAACACGAGTATCCCCAAGTTCTGCCTGTGGGGGTAAGGTCGAATCATGATCACAAACAATGAGCATCAACATGCGTTCTGGATCATAGGCAGAACCGGCCACCGAATCCAAAGTTGCCTTGATCTGTTCTCGTTCATCCGTGGCTCGACAAACAACCAACGCCAGGACAGGACTCTTGTTGTTTGAAGGATGTGTCTCTCCTCTCTCCAGAGTCGCAGACGCGGCTTCGGGAGCTTGAATGGATGGATTTTCTTCAGATTTTTCTTCCATACTTCCTTGCTTTTGTTGTCGTCCAAGAACCCATCCGTAGATCCAAGCCGAGAAAAGCCGCATCACCGAGATCAGGACAATGATGACCAAGATAATCGTGTTAAGGACGATCGCCACAAGGCAACCATCTGTCTGCCCAGTCATCACGCCCACTTTAAAGTTGGTCTCGATGCAACGAACTAGAGTCGAACGATCTGAACGTCGTTGAATTGCCTTGGAGGCATCCTTTCCGACAAGCGTTCGAAACCAATTCATGGTTTGTCTTTCCTGAGCCGACATCTTGGACGTAGTATTCGTCGTCGTGGTGGTGGTGTTGACCATTTGTGCTAGATAGTCCGTGATATCGTAGACCTGATTGTTGTACACAAAAAGATCCTGACCACGACCTTGACCACTCTCATGGATATCCGACCATTCAAAAGCAATCTGAAGATCATTTCGAAGGAAGCCATTCAAAGCTTTCATTGACAAGGAAGAAAGTGCAGGATCCAGTTGACAAAACTGACTTTTTGGATTGTCTCCCAAACACTTGCCAAAATCAGTTTCTGCCCCATAAAGAGAACAAGCTCCACTGTCCTGAGAAGGAAACAGAAACGAAAGGTCATGTCCACGAACAGTCGAAAGGAAGGATTGTAGGGATTGGGGAGGGACGGAAGCAAATTGTTTGCTTTGAAAAAGTTGACCCAAATCATACACAGACCCTCGGACCATGACTAGTCCACCTCCAGTGGAGAACTTGGCTGTAAACTGTTCAGGTGTCAGAGTGATGACGGATTGAGCTCGACATGTCACCAAAGCCAATCCGAACATCAGAAATGTCAATCCCATCGAAAAGAGGGTCAAAAAAAGACAAATCGTCCATTTCTCTCGTCGGTCCTGTCGTCGGTCCTTATTCCAATTGCGTCCTCGACTCGAACGGGCGAAACGACCAAGTCCTCCTCCTCCTCCTCCTCCTCCACAACAAAAGAGCATCGACAAGAACAAGGTAATCCTGACCCAGAGTGGGTTTCGAGTACGCTCTTTTAGATCCTGCCATCGTTGCATCCGTCGGTTCAGATCTGCTTCTTTGTCCTGTTCCTTATCCTTTTCGGAAAGACTGTGATTCGAAGGACGATGCAATCGTACATGCTTCCTAGAAGAGGCCGTCGAGGTACTCGCCGATGGATCTGGAACCGCAGATAACTCGGTCGCCGCCAGTTGGGCTGGCAACTCATCCCCTGAGGGAGGTTGTTCCTCGGGGAAATAATGGACACTTTTGGATCCATAGCGAGGGATGACCCCATGTCGATGAACACTGTAGACTCTTGTAGAGGTGATTGGTTCCACCGTCGACACGAGTTTTTGTCGACTGACTCTTTTTTCAAGAGGGTTGGCCGTTTGGGCGCCTCTGTGGGTGTCTGGCTTGGGACTGGATCCCTGTGCCTCTGATGAACCAGCTGTTGTCAGTACTGCAGGAGAAGAGACAGACACAGATGCACTGGGTGCAGAAACACTGCGGTTGTGACCAAGAGAGGACGATGCAGCCTCGACCTCTCTTGATTCGGTCGAGTCTGACTCTGGAGTCCGCTCCTCTGGCCTGTCAAAGAGGGTGGCTAGATGTGCAGGAGCAGTAACAGTGGAGGAAGAGGCAACAGTGGTCAAAGCTGCATCTCGGCCAACCTTGGCAGTGGAAAGGGTGATGGCTGGCTGGTGGCGAAGCGTGGTCGGGGGGGATGCAAGTCGACTGGAGAGGACTGATTGTCTAGAGATGGTGCTGTTGTGTCCCGAAAACGAAGAGTACCGTGTTCGATGGTTGTCCTCCTCGACGGGAGTCTCCTCGGGAACAGAGGGCAAGGATGGAGCAGGTGAATGGGTTCGTCTAGAAGGGGACCGTGGTGCAGGCGGGAGGATCTGCTGCATCATCGCTCGTGAACCGATACTCGAGCCTGTCCCGTTCGTAGATACACTCATGGAACGCGCGATAGACTTGGTGATGTAAGCAGAGATAGCGCGGTGGCCAGCATCCCACGAAAGGCTGCGTGCGTTCTTGCCATTGGCAGTCTTGATGTGTGGATCGGCACCTCGTTCGAGCAACAACTTGCATGCCTCGCCCTTGCCCGCATAAGCGGCCAACATCAGCGATGACCAGCCATACTGGTCCAGGGTATTGAGGTTTGCACCGTGATTGATAAGCTCAGTCATAATCTCAAGATGACCCGCGTACGAGGCCAGGAGAAGCGCAGACTTTTGAGTGTTGTCCTGTTGGTTAACATCGACCTTGCCAAGTGAGATGAGGAGTTTACAAATGGGTGCGAACCCGTTGTAGGATGCGATAATCATGGGTGTGATGGATTCCTGAGGGCCACACAGAGTCCAGGGGCAAGTTACCGTGTCATGTCATGCCATGCATGCATTGGGATTGGTGATTGGGGAACGTGTGAGAGTTCCGTGTTGAGAGGGAAGAGGTAGTGCAGTTGTGCGTTGGCGTATCCATGCGAGACGAGAGTACAAGGCCAAGTAGGAGTCAGAGAATAAGCAAGAACAAAGAGAAAGTGAGTATAGGAATGGGTTTTGTAACTGTGGCACCATGACTGCATAGGGATACAAAGCTATCTTTGGACCTGTCCAAAGGACAAGAGAAGAGACAAAAGAGAGGAGAGGTAGGGGGGAAGAGTCCAACAGGTTTGTGATTACACAAAGAGACGTGGACCTTCTTCTCTTGCACTTTTTTTTTCTTGCCTCACCCCATAAGCTGATTCACAGACAGATCGCGGAGACCAGGCCCCGGGGGAGTCGGATGTTTATTCTCGGAAAGAAAAAAAAAGAAAAGAAAAGAAAAAAAAAAAGAAAATTCACAGGATAATGCGACTACTCTTACCTCGTTGCCATGGGAAGCGGACGCACCTGCCAACAGAAGCAGATGTACACATTCGGTCGAGCCTGCAGCTGCAGCTTGGTAGAGCGCAGTCTCCCCTTCGTCATCTGCTCAGACCATCCAAAAAGAAAAGGGGAAGAGAAGGGGGAAAAAGAAAGAGGTGAGAAAGAGAAGAGAGAAGATCCATGGATGAGAGATATGAAAGATACTACCCTGACTACAGCCAGGCAGACGACAGCCGACCATTAGTATGAACTATGAACCGACCGGAGAAAGGGCAATACAAAAGTGACGTGGAAGAGGCAGTGACAGGGGGTATGGACAAAGAGGTGGCGTGTGCTTCTCAGGGCCAAGCGAATGGGAAAGGAAAAGAGTAGGGGTGATGCCTGAAACCCATGCCCATGGGAGAAAAAAAAAAAAAAAGCTTGACGAGGGGCGAGGAGAAATGAGCGTGTGGGGGAAAGGAGAAGAGGGGTATGGTTTGCAGTAGCTCGAAACTGGGAAGATCGGACCAACAAAAAAAAAAAAGAGGAGGGGGGAATGGCATGGATCACTATGCATGACCGTAAGCAAAACGGGCCCAGCTGTGGTTCTGCAAGGGAATGGTCGACTTGTCGCAGGTTGCCTGCCGCCGATCTGACTCCGCCTCCACCCGACTCATTCCTTCGTTTTTTTTTTGTTATTTTTTTGTTATTTTTTACCTTCAATGTCGACTTCGATGGTTGGGAGGGTTAGGAGGTAACGAACGACAAGGTGTTTGTTCTCTGTTGCAGCCACCATGAGCATTGTCTTCCCCTCCTTGTCCCGTACCCTGTTAGGGTCTAGTGAAAGGCTGGAAAGGACATGGTCCAAGTGTTCAGTGTCCTGGACTAGTACAGCATGGAACAGGGACCGGATCACACCAGCGACAGAGTACCGCCGTGTTGGGGCTGAAGCTGTGGTTCCCGATACAGTGTTGGGGTTAGGGGTGGTAGTGGTAGTGGTGGAAGAAGAGGTGGAAGTAACGGAATTTAGACTGGATGTCTCAAGAAACGATCCATCGTCTTCCTCCTCGTCGTCACCATGTTCAGAGGAGGTGCCGATCTCCTGTGGAGGGTGCTGCTCATGCTGAGGTTGCAGGTCTGATGAGGGGCTGCCAGCCTCCATAACTGAAGGGGCCACAAGTAAGCGTTGGATCCGTTGTGAATAGCTCTCGCAAAGAGGGTAAGTTGTGGGAAGGAAGGAAGAGGTGGAAAGGACTAGAAAGGGCAGTTGGATGGCTGCTTTGGATAAAATAGACAGAACAAAGCTGAACAAGCTCCACTTTGTTGGACGATTTCTTTATCGATTTTTATATGCAGGAAAACAGGTGGTTGAGAGCGAGGGTGGGGCGCTGCCGTGGATCGTCGTTGGTTGCTGACAAAGGCGGACGCACAGCGAGTAATGCTCTGGGATGCTCTGATGCTCAGCTCAGCGTTTTTGTATCCCCTGGAGGACTAAACAACAAGAGCGATGGCAGTGTGCAGATTCGGGTTACAGGGCAGACCTTGCAGGGGAGGAGTACGTGAGGGCGCGGGGTGCTTTGGAGGATCAAGGGTGAGAAAGTGGAGAGTAAATGAGATGGATGGGCAGAGTGGGCGAAGAAAAGAAAGAAAGAGAAAAAAAAGCAAGCAGGGGTTGAGATGCAAGAAAGCGAAAGAGAAAAGAAAGAAAAAGAAAGAGAAGGAAAGAAAGAAAGAGAGAGAAATGAGGGTGCACGCGGTGAGCATGGAGGTGTTAACAAGCCAGGGCCACAGTGGTTCAGCCTCAGAAGTGGAGGACAAGGACTCGGGGGGTGCGAAAAGAGAAGAGGCGAGTGCTGCGTCAACAACACTGACAACAGTAGCAAAACCCGCGGCCAACACAGCGACAGACAGCGCCGTCCGTGGGCCTTGCACGATGAGCAAACAGAGAGGCGGCCTGTTTGCCTGTGTTCGCATATTGAGTTCCCCAATGGGGAATAATAAAAAGGGCCTATACAATAATCGGCGGTATCGCCCCCGACGTAAAAGCCTATTCGGCCCTTGGCCCTTGTTGAGGAGAAAGAGAGAGAGAGAGAGAGAGAGAGAGAGAGAGAGAGAGAGAGGCTCTCGGCCGTGCCAGTGACTAGGAGCTTGGTGTTGCAGTCGTGTGTTGCAGAGGTGCGTTTGCGTGTGCGTGTGCGTGCGTGAATGCGCATGTGCGTCAATGGCGTGTCTGGGCGAGTTCCATGCCTTGAACTGCCCTGTTGTTCCACGTCGATGGCCATCGACTATGGTCCATCATTGACCAGCATCGAACGTAGCTCTTTTGGATTGCGACTTTCTGTCATGTCGGCATGCATACCCTTCCTCCCCACGCCATCCACTCCGCCGTCGATATGTTCAGTCAGTCCAGTCAGTCCGAGTCATTCTCTCCGATGCGAGAGTATCTAGCCTACTGTAGTCTCCTTGGACTGTCCTCCTCCTCATCTTCTTGCCCGCAACCTGATGTCGATATCGATATACCTAAAAAAAAAAGCCCCTGCCCTACTCTCGGTCCTACTCGCTTTCCTGTCGCACGTCGTCATCCTAGCCAGTCGCCCTTGATTCCTGTGTCTGTCATGCGATTGCACTTTTGTGCTCAGCTCTGGTTGGTGTAGCCGTCGTACCTGAATACAATAGCCATTGAATATCTCCAGAAAGGTGAGAAAAAGACCCAGACAGTAGTGTACAGTGTACATTACCTGTCTTGATGCCCCCCCTTCCTTGTGTCGCCATATCGCCCCCCCCTCCTCTCCTCCATCCTCTCTTCTCTTTTGTCAAGCGGAGTGGGGTATCCTTGGGTGTGCATGCCATCTGCAGAGGCCAGAAAGACACATTGAAGCCTTGTGTTGTGTGTATATGTGTAAGAAAGAGAGAGAGAAAAAGAGAGCAGTAACTTTACCTTTTAGTGAGCTGCCAACTTGGCAAGAAAAAAAAAAAAAAGGGACCCACACAGGAAAAAGTTGTTGGGGAGTGTGTGTATGCATCGTTAACGTGCAGTTTGTTGTCTGCAAGACTGGACTAGAGGTTGCGTTGTTGTCCATTTCCAAGGCTCAACAGTCAGCTCCCAAAAAAAATAAAAGGTGAGAAAAGAGAATGAGAGTCAACGCCAGTTTGACCAGGACGGCCTCTGAGCCAAAAATGGGAACTCGAAGAAGCCCTTTTGTCGGCTCTCGGACCATTTCTTATCGCTACGCCTCATTCGAATTCTTTGGACTAGGCCCATGGCATTGTCGACGCCAAGGACCCGGCTACTGAGAGCATATGTGAGAGGGTGCATTTAGTCACCAGTCTCTGCTTGCATGACTTGCACCCCACTCTAACCCTAGCGCAATGGTCCGAAAGATGTAAGAGTGAGGGCTGGTGGTAAAGAGAGAGACGAAAGCAAAGCAAAGGGAAGGGGGGACAAATAGCAACGTGGAGTTGACTGGTGCAAACCATGAGCGACTTGCCCTTGAGACCAGTCGAGACAACTAACAGACCAAAGTTACAATAAAGCATGTGTAGAACCAAAAACCTTGGTGGACCTCATGGCCATGCACCTTCATTTTTCTCCTTTTTTTCTCCTCTCTCTCTCTCTCTCCTCTTCCACTCGCCCCTTCGCTCACTCACTTGATCCATGACACTCTCGCAGTATTGTTGATGCTGTTCGTGAGTGAGTGAGGACCACTCATTCGACTCTCAGTGCCAACATGACTCGCCCCATCCAATGTATCATCGCAACGGCTCACCTAAGCCAAAGAGTCAGTGGGTTGGTGTCGATCGTCCTCCTCAAAAACGCAAACAGCGCGGACTTCTAGAGCTAGTTCCCCTAGCCTTGGGGAAAGGGCGATTGCCTCCTAGCAATGACTGATGCCAATGTCTCCTCACCCTGCCCTGCCACCCCCCAATAACTCCGAAGAATGTCCATGGCTCTTGGGCCACCAAAAGGGGGTGGTCAGTCTTTGTCAAAAGGGAAGAGATGCATCGCAAAAGAAAAAAAAAATAGAAAGCAAGGGAGAGGCATTCAGGCACCAAAATGCACTATATTGAGAACACTCGGTGCATCGAGCGCATAGATTGAAGGAGGAGGCATCAAGGGGAGAGAAAGAGAAAGAGAGAAGGAGAGGGCTAGAGGCTATGCAGTCATCACCAGCATCTATTTGCCATGCTATTACAAATCATGCCTCAATGCCTTCAAGAGTGGCTGTTACTGTTGTTGTTGGCTCGGCTTGCCCCTGCTCTTGACTTCTTTAGACAGAGCGACAGCGCGATCCCAACTCTCTTTCGACAAGGTGAGTTCACCTTGACTAAGAGAGACCAACCTAAAAAAAGAACCACAATGGACAAGCAAGAAAAGGCCTAGGTCAGTTCTATTTCAACCTTTTTTCTCTCCTTGGAGGTTATAAACAATGATTAGAAAATGAAAGAGTTGGTTGCAACAACTGTTGTTAGCCCCCCCCCCTCCCCTTTCTTTCTCTACTCGTTCTTACCTAGCCAACAAAATGTTAAAGGCGAGCTCTTCCGCACTGGGCAGGGCTGTGCCCGCAGCGGAGGCGGCCTTGCGTAGCTCCGTAAACTCTGTCTCGATTTCCTACTCAGCAATAAAATGTTTTTTTTTTTTTTTTTTTTGCGCGGAAAAAAGAGCGGGAAACACCAAAAAGTTTTCCGTTGTTTAGTCTGTTCTTTTCTTGGTTTTGGCCATCCTCCCATCCTCCCTTCTTTTCTCCACCCGTTACTAACCACACAAACAGTGGTAAGGTCATTACACCTAGCCAAGTTGGTTCGATCCAACCTGCACTTCCACCTTATCCCGCAGGATATCCGTTCGTTCTTTCATTCATATGCCGCTGCCCTGCATTGTTGTTGAAATTTTTTTTCCCTCTCCCTCCACTTTTTTCCTCCCTTTTTCTTTTTCTCTCCCTTTGGTCCCTGCGCCTTACCTTGGCCATCTCCTCAGGCAGCTTGTAGTCTGCAAGACGGAGGACACTAATGTACTTGCGGAACTCCCGAAGTTGTTCCTCAGAAGGTTCCTGTCCCTCGTGAGTTTCTCCCGACTGCAACGTGATTGCACAGTCAACCTAATGCCGTAACAACAAATAAGGCAACGGGAGGTGAAAGGTTTGTTCCTTGTAGCTCTCCACATTCCCGCCAAAAAAAAAAAAAAAAAAAAAAAAAAAAAAAAAAAGCCAGGTGAACAAGTACTTACGGGAACCAGTGATTTGCCAAAAGACACAATCAACAAGGAAATGTCTGTCTGGAATTCAAGATTGTTGAATGGGAACACATAGTTGAGAGTTTGGTATATGCTGACGTCGGTCACGGCCTTGAGGTTTTTGACCCCTGTTCATCAAATAATAGACGCTGTGTGAGTGGTGTGTAGTATGGGTTTTTACAAGTCCGAAGGACCAAGCAAACAAGAGAGAGAGAGAGAGAGAGAGAAAAAAAGGAGGAGGGCCTCATTTGTCAATACGTTGGCTAGTGTACCTTTCTCGACCAAAGTTCCCTCCTCCATGACCGATTCGTCAAGGATTAGATTGGTGCCCTTTGTCACCTGGAGGACACCGGACAAGAGTTGTTCATCACCGCGAGGAAAGAAGAAATGGTCGTTCAAATCCCGAAGCGTCATGGGCCGGCCATGAACCTTGGGGAGTACATTGTTCATGACTCGAGCGAGGTTCGAGAAAACAGGGGACTGAGCAACGTTGTCCATCAAGTTTAGGCTAAGCTTTCCAATAGCGGCCCCACTAGGTCTCGAGTACCTGTAAAGTCGTACGAAGAGGAAAAAAAAAATCGGCAACGGTTGCGGAGGACGAAAAAAGAAACGATACACAGTGAGTATCAAGGTGATCGAGAGGTGTCACACGGTTTCCACATCAGGGTCTGACATGGTACATTTAGTACAATGATACAACGCTTACACTCTCGACAAAAAGTGCAATAGCACTAGCTCCGCCGCCAACATATCTCCTCGCACCGCAGTCGAAATGTACTGCAGAAGTTCCTGTCTGACTCTCTTGGCATGCTCCACACAATGACGGATGTCGCTTTCTTGAGGTACACCAGTCAGACTCAGCTCAGGGTGTCCATGGTCCATTACCTTGTGCATGAGAATTGCGTGGACAGTAGGCACACGAGGCCCATCTGCGGATTCGTCATCAAAACCGAACGAATCACCAGCCACACTACAGGACAGATACACTTTTTGTATTAGCAAATCTGGATCGTTCCGGTAGCAAAAGAAAAATTCTGTGGAGTATCGCGCGACAGCTACATTCGCTTACACTCTGTCATTTGCTCCCAAGACACCGATCACTTCAACCGTGTCTGTCACTCCAATGGAAACATCGGCCGAGTGTGTCTTGACAACAGCTGCAAAGTGATCTGCACCTGGGAAAGGATATCTTTCCTGAATCACTTTGGAATTCGAAGAGTTGTCAATCTTCAAATCTATGACGAGATAAGGCTATGCGTGAGATATTCTTTTCCTTTTTACAACGAGTACCAATATCTGTCCTCAGGATTTGTATAGGAGGGTGCGGGGTGTACCTTGCAACGCGCCGTCTAGATTTTTTCCAGATCCTTTCTCGTGATCCTTGACCCATTGTGTCTCTCCTGGAACGGAGACGCAATAGTAGCTATTTCTCAAGTCAACAATTTCCTCAATGGCATTCCCACTGTCAAACTACAAAAGAAGAAGAAGAAGAAACGCACGCGCAGGCGCAAATGGTAAATGACAAATCCCGTTCAAAATGCATTGAAAAGAAATGTAAGAAAAAGAAATCCGCCTTTCCGTCCGGTCAGTACCTGTTCATCCAGAGGGCCATCAGAGTATCTATGACAAACCAGGGACTATGAGATTGCAAAAACGTCAAGATAATATCAGTGTGCTGTAGAAAAGGCTCAGAGCCACGTAAAGTCGAGTGTTGTGGTATTGTCCTGAAGATATGAATGATATATAGGTACCTCCTCGCCATTTGGCTCCTTTGTCATGGTAGATGCAAAGAGTGCTACTTCCTGGGAAAGCTCTGTATCCTGGACCATACACCGAAACCTCACGAGCGAATACAAGGGGAGCTTATCGACCGAACGCGCATCCAACAATGGGATCTACAAGCAATGGTCCAAAAGGGACAAAAAAAAATATAATATATACAAATTTAAAAATTTTAATACGATGGTTGATTTTGAGACCGCAAAAGAGTAGAGAGAGGAAAAAAAAAAAAAAAAAAAAAAAAAAAAAAAAAAAAAAAGAGTTGAGATGCGGAGGAAACATTTATTACCTGAAGAAGCTTCTCTCGAGTATCGAAAAGTCCCTGAAAGTGTTCTGGGACTCCAAAATCTTCATTTTCGTTGGACTGACCCCTCTTCCAATTTTTGGCTTTTGATACAATGAGACCCCAAAAAAAAAAAAAAAAAAAATATAAATATTTAAAATGCAAAGGTGGTCCATGTCAGTCTGAGGCCCAATCCAATGACCAACATTTAATGCATCAACTATTTTCTTTCCGTATCCAGTCGGTTCTCCAAAAAGGGGAGGCATTGTACCAAAGAGTTCCTGAATGGTGTCGAGAGGTCGATCGATAATAGTCTGCATGATGGTAGTCGCTCCAGTTAGTGGCAAATGGCTGAGAGAGATGGCTGATCCTTCTACTGGGGTGTTTGCATCAATATGAAAAAAAAAAAAGTGTGACTGGCACACGTCCTTTCTCGGCGAAGCTCCGTGCCCACAAACCCAATGTCCGAGTCTCTCTCTCTCTCTTTTCGCACACAGATCCTGAGCTCTCTCTCGCACACACACACAGACACCATCCAACAAGTAGAAAGATCAAAATTCCCCTTGAACAGATCCGGTTTTTTGTTTTATTACTCTCCAAAAAAAAACTTGTTTGATCGGTTTGGTATTACACAAGTGCCTCAGACTATGCTTAGAATGTCTTTGTGTGAACGACGCTTGGTCCTCCCTCGTTGTAGTCAACCTTATTAATGTAGTTGCGTGGATCTGGGAAGATCAGCTAGTAACGAGGCAATAAAAAAAAAAATAAAAAAATAAAAAAAAAATAAAGCCAAATGACAAAGGAAATGTTAAAAAAATCCAGTTTCAGGGAGAAGAAAGAGTAGAAAAAGAAGAAAAAAACTAAACACCCTTCTCTCTGTTACTCACCTTGGCGACAATCTCGGCCCCCAAGAATCCAGCATGAACAATCGAGTCCTTCAAAGCTGGGAAATAATCGGGCACCTTCAGGAATTTGACATCACGAACCTGGAATTCTCCAAAGTTCTCTGATACCGCCAACGACCTTTCAATCTCGTACTGAATTCGTCCTTGGAGACCTATTTTTTTTTTTTTTTTTTTTTTTTTTGAAACAGTGCGTAACATGTAATCCATCATTAGTCACTGTCTCTGTGTTATCATAAAAGTGAGAGTTGAGGGTAGTTCAAGAAGCAAGTAACCTTACCTTTCATTTGGCATGAGCCTCCAGTGAGAATGATGGCCTCCCACAGTGACGGGCGCTTCTCGGCTTTGCAAGAAAACACTGCGGCCTGGACAGCATCAATCAGAGTAAGAGCTCGCTTCCCAACAAGGTCGGGGTTGAACAAGGGCTCCGCTGCCTTGTATCGAGCAGCGCCTACTGTAAACTAAAGGTGGAAAAAGACAAACAAACAAGGATAGTAGGATGAATTTTGGTAAGATTGCATGGTTCAGCCAACAAAAGAAGCAAAGAGGTCAAAAGTCCAGCCGAGATCGTACCTTCTTTCCATTGTATTCAACTTCCACTCTAGCCTTGCTCTCTTTCTCCTCTGGTGTCAAGATTCGGCAGACGTCAGATTCTTTCAGGAACCTTGCAAACTCAAGGTCTAATGGTTGACCATATTCCCGTACCAATTGCGTGTCTGCCTTGAGTTGCTCCAAAAAGTAGGCGTCAAAGTCTGCACCTGCAATAGGGATGGACTGAATAGCATTGCGCTGGATCTGTGTCTCGATGATAGGGGTGATTTCTACATACCCAACCAAAATTAATCGAGTTAATATGTTGGACCTCTCACCTCACCAGTTCTCTCAGGTAAAAACACAAAAAAAGTAGAGAACGTCTCGATGTACCTGTTGAGTTGTGGCCAATGTTGATGACAAGTCCTGTGATAGCACCGCATCCATAAAGAATCATCAACGACTCTTCGGCGAGGTACAATCCTGGGACATTAAAGTTCTCGAAAAAGATTTGTGTGATACGCTCATGCTCTTCCTTGGTCCATTCCGATGGGACGACCATTAACACGGGTGAAGCATTCCTTGATCGCTTAATTCCAAGTTCTCTGAACAACACATGGCGCCTGTATAACCCCCTCCCCCCAGAATGACAGGTATAATAGAAGGATTCAAGGTCAGGATCAAGCAATTTTGATCTTGTAAAATAATTCAGCTCTGCAAAAGAAAGAGCTCCACATAGCGCTCGACGAGAAGAACTTGCCAGAGTGCCTCCATTGCAGCCCAGTCCTTGACGATACCATCCTGAATAGGTGTCGAGATGGTGAGTTCACTCTCTGGGTATTGTTGCATTGCCTCTGACAGGGAAGATCCACAGTAGTAGACTGTTTGTGGTTTATCCGATTCCTGATCTTTAGCCTGCTCTCCTTGCTTTTCTTGAGAGTCCTCTGTAGATGGTGCTGTTGCCATGGCTGTGCTCTCATCCTCCGATTTCTCGACCTTGATCTCTGTGCTATCAGAGCCATCCTGCTGGCTCGAATCAGCCTTTTCTTTTTCAGTTGACTCTGCCGCATCTGCTGGGGTCTCGTCCATAGGCTCGTGAGAGACAACCCTTACACCGACCAGCGAACGGATGGTCTATAGTAAGGATGATATGGAAATCGGGAGGGTATGGCTATTAGACAGCATCCCCTGTTGCGGACCAAAATTTTAGGTAGCATCAGGTCTTCAGGGGAATTGCAACCAAAATGAAAAAAAAGAAAAAAAAAAAAAGAAGCCCCTCCCCCCTCCAGCAAGAGTCAATGGGATGCGTACAACGCTTGGAGGCTTGTTGGTGTCGATGACATTGATTCCAGCTTTAGTATTCCATGATCCAGAATGGAGAACGACAAAGTTTTCTTCCTTGAGCGCCATCTCCAAAAAAAATATTCTCGAGTGTCGAAGCCTTGGTCTCCGAGAGGGGAATGGATGAGAGTTGATCTTTTGCGAGGCGCGAATGTAGACAGAAAAAAGCTGTCTGGAAAATGATACACGTGATATATTGTACAGTCAGTCGGCGTTCCCAGATGCCAAGGCGAATACGCGAGACTGAAGCTCCTGGTTTGGTGCCTGTGAGGTGATGACAGAGGATCAAGAGTACGGATGGAGTTTCTCATCGTAGCTGTGTCTCTCCTACCGCTCTTCCTCCTCTTCCTCCTTCTCCTCTTGTTCTCCCCCCTCTTTGGTGGTAGACATCCTGACGCTATTGCAGGTCCTCTCCCAAAGTGCGAGCGCATATTTGGTGACTTGCAAACCCCTAATCTTAGCTCCTGGCTCTTTCACTCATCTCTTCTCATTCATCTCTGCACTCTGCATCATCTTCTGGACACCAATCCTAATATACCGTCTGCCAGACCACATCATACAAAGAGTCATAGTAGTTTCAACTCGGCCGATCCACCATGGTAACCATACCCTTGTTCCCATCGAAGCTAGGCCCTACCGAATAGCTCCCTCTCAACCTCTTTACTCCAGGAACATGGCTGCCCAAGCTGTTATTAACAAGTGTCCACCACTGTGCTCCTCTTTTTTTTTTTTTTTTCCAACATTGCTTGGCATTTCTTAATGCACGTCTCTAGGCGAATACCGATAGACAAAATCTCTTGTCAGATGCACAACCAATGGGCGTCAATAACCTGGAGCCCGATCTGGAGGCTGGACAACAACCTTCCATTCTGAAACAGTCGAGGTAAGCTGCCAGGACATCCAGTCAAGTTTGTCATCGACCAATGACAAGAGACCCAGGAGTGCGATTATGGATATCCATTGCAAACATCAATCTCAACGTTAGCCAACCGACATCGCTGTGGGCCAGGATATATCAAGCTCTCTAGAACAATACTTTGCAAAGGGACGATTTAACCAAGCAGCATGGATTAGCGCTACTGGAGACATGGACCTTTTTATCTTTCAGCCCTGGGGCTGTCCTATGGATGGATAGGCAGTGACTTGAGGAGACCCATGGTGATCTATAGAACGCAAGACTCATCACCAGTGTCCTTCTCTTCTTATACTCCCCAATTTACAACCTCTTTTAGCCATCCAGTGTGTCTCATTTTCCACTTTCTTTTCAGGACAGCAGCCATCTGCATCTACTTTTTCGGCACATGGGTGACCAGCAACTTTGTTCTGATTTTCGTCCTCTGCGTCCTGATGCTTGTCTTTGACTTTTGGACGGTCAAGAACATTTCTGGACGACTCTTGGTTGGATTGCGTTGGTGGAGTGAGAACAAGGACGATGGCACGACCACATGGCTCTTTGAGTCGCGCGACGTAGGTTTATGGCCTTTTTTTTTTTTTTTTTGCATCCCGCATCCCGCATCCCGCATCCAAATACCCATGTTCGCTTTTTTTTTTGTGCTATTGTTGTTGTTTTTACTGCGGCGGTCTTTATGGTCATGTCTTTATCGATTCTGTTCTCACTCTCAACATTCATTTTTTTTTCCCTTTCCTCCTTATTTCTCTCTTTCACAGCCAAGCCGACCATTAAATGCTGTCGACTCTCGTCTCTTCTGGACAGGACTTTATGTTGCACCTGCAATCTGGATCTTTTTCGGTGTGATCTGTATCCTGACCTTCAAACTTCAATGGTTGTTGATCGTCGCTGTTGCTTTGGCACTCAACTTTGCTAATGTGATTGGATATACACAATGTGATAAGGATGCAAAGCAAAAGTGGGCCACAGGATTTGCTTCCAATATGCTTGGAGGCTCTGGCACTGGTGGCGTTGTTGGCGGATTGATGAGCCGAGGTATTTCTCGTTTGGCAAGATCGATCTATTGAAGAAGAGGGAGACAAGAGCTTTTTAGGGATTTACAATTATGCTGCTGTGTCATTCAAGTTTGAATAATTAAAAAAAAAAAAAGACAGTAAGAAAGAATGACTTTATCTACCCTTTACTTTGCTGGTCGAAAATCAATGCTGCCAGCATTTGAATTTCTCTCTTGGGTCGAGTCGATCCTAAATTTTTATGGAGCACTTGATCTAGGGAAACGCATCCTTCAAGTATGCTAAAGGACAGCCGAGATCAGCATAGCTTTAGCCAAATAATTAGGGACCCTTGTCTAGGCTCGCTTGTCTAGGATGGCTTATCTAAGACCGCCTGTCTAGGGATGACAGCATTAGAGCATAAGAGAACTTTTAGTTTTACCGGACCGATCGAGCCGAAGAAGGAGATCGAAAGCAAACGTAGCTCCAGTAGTCAAAGTAAGATATATTTCCATTTTTTGCTCTTTCGCGATCGGAAGGGCGACGGCCTGCACGCACGGACAGGAGGAGGGCGAAGAAGGAGGGCGAAAGCAAATATGGCTCTGGTAGTCAAGAACGATGATTTCTTTTTTTCCATTTTTTGCTCTTTCGCGATCGGAAGGACGACGACCTACACGCGTGGACAGGAGGAGGGAGGAGAAGGGGATAGAAAGCAGACGTCGCTCTGGTACTCAAGAACGAATTCATTCTTTTTTCGCGATCGGAAGAACGACCTGCACGCGTGGACAAGAGAGGGAGTGCGGGCTCAAAATTTGCGATTGGCTGGGAGGTGTTGAGTTCAACTGAAAAAAAAAAAAAAGAGTCGTCTCATGATCTTCAGCATTTGTTTCAAGATGCATAAAAGCACATCTCGTCTCTCTTGTCTGCTCTCATCAGCACATGGTCAACACTACCATTTTTCTTCATCCTCACCACTCACACCAGTATTATTCTCGCAACTGCTAAGACATAGTCCTCGCTATTCTTTACCGCCTGCTCTACTATCTCGTCGTCTTCACCAGCCCCTTTCTACCTATCCGTCAAAGGCATTTTCGTCCAATACTCCTCTGCACCGCCATACTCCAACCAGAATGGAAAACAACAGCGGATCTTCCCCAGCCAATGCACAGGGTGGTGGCGTAATCTACGTGCAAGGTGTCCCCACAGCCAAAACCCGCCTAACCATTGGCGGTAATCTGTCCGTCTCGCCCATGGCTATCGGCACATGGGCTTGGGGGGTAAGCTCGGCCCTTTTCTTTACTAAATGCCACGCTAGAGAGACCCCTGAGTGAACACAAAGAACTAGTTGGTCTAATAGAACCTATATCATCTTTATCTTGGACAACGCACTGACAGGATTCGACATGGGGTTACAAGCCCGAGATGTTTGACGATATCGCGGCCACCTGGGATGCCCTCCAAGAAGAGTCAACGTCGGGAATCAATTTTTTTGACACAGCCGAAATTTATGGCCGAGGCGAGTCCGAGAGAATTATTGGTCAACTGCTGAAGAAGCAAAAGGCGAAAGAAGGGTACACAGAAGCTATGGCTCCCGTCATTGCAACCAAGTTTATTCCATTCCCATGGAAACTTTCCTACCCTGGATGCCTGCTCAGTGCACTCAAGGGATCTATTGAACGACTGGGAGTCGATGTTGTCGATCTTTACCAGATCCATGGGCCTATTCACCTCCGTAGTATTGAGGTTGTTGGTATGTTTCCTACTTTTGGCAGCGAGCAAAAGAGGAAGTGTTTTCGATTTTATTTTTTATTTATTTATTTGTTCGTTAGGTCAACTAACTTTGACCTCTTTCCATACCTTTTTGTTGGTCAAATGTATAGCGGATGCTCTTGCGGAAGCTGTTAAGCAAGGGTTGGTGAAGGCTGTAGGAGTCTCCAATTACTCGACTGACCAAATGGTTCGCATGCATACTGCACTTGCCAAGCACGGGATCCCACTAGCTTCGAACCAAGTTGAGTATTCTCTCCTTAGACGGTATCCAGAGACAAGTGGATTGATTGCCAAATGTCATGAGCTAGGTGTTGCCGTACTTGCATACTCTCCACTAGGCATGGGTCGTCTGACTGGCAAGTACTCGGCCAGCAACCCACCTCCATCTAAAAGACGGTTCTCAAACTATCCAATGGAGCAGTTGACCCCACTTCTTGCTGCAATGGAAAAGATTTCCAAGGAACACAATGTCCCAATGTCCGCAGGTAGGCTGGATGTTCTTTTTTTTTTTATTGCTTGTATTTTTTTTTTTTTTTTTTTTTTTTTTTTTTTTTTTTTTTTTTTTTTTTTTTTTTTGAGATATATCCCATGGCATCCTCTGACTAAACCTTTGATTCTCATAGTGGCCCTAAACTATACGATTTGCAAGGGTACCATTCCACTTGGAGGAGCCAGAAACCCAGAGCAAGCACGCCAAAATGCCAAGGCTTTGGGCTGGAGATTGACTGATGAAGAGATTGCCCAGCTTGAAGAACACTCACTTGTTGGAAACACGGGCTACTTTTGGCAGCACGGTTAAATAATCAAGTCAGAAAAAGCAAATCATTTTGAATGAAAGATAGAACATGGATTTTTTATATTTCAATTTCAGTGAGATGTGACTGCAGACCGCCTATAAACGTCTCCTTGGCTGTCCATTTTAGGTTCCTATTGCTTTTTTACTACGTCCATCGTCCAGAAAGTACATTTGCCGCTCCACTGGTGCTTCATCAGCGTCCCCACTCGTTTTACATTGCGAGAGTGTGTGCTGACGCGTGATGCTTGATTGAGCGACTTCATCTCTAAACATGGTGTATGGATTACGCAAGATCCATTCTAAATGTTACGCTTGAGGCGTTACTCGATCTTTTTTTTTTTTGGCCAGCAGACCTACTTGCGACCGAGTTCATTGGCTACGGACATGGTCCTGATTAGGAATCTGTAAATTGCTCAGGCTATCGGGTGACACCTATCTTCTACAGACTGGTGCTTCATCAGCGTCCCCACTCGTTTGCATTGTGAAAGTGGGTAATGGCGTGTGATGCCTGGTTGATTGGCCACATCGTTAAGAAATATGTTTATGCAGTAGACTTCACAAATCTCCTGGCATAGTTTTGATGAAAAAAAAAAAAAAAAAAAAAAAAAAAAAGATTATGACTGAGCTAATTGCACACTTGCATGTCCACTGACCATACCATTGCTTTGACTCTTTGCCTAGTTGAGAATGACATCTCGTGCCACGAGCTCGCAGACGAGTCGTCCATGGCTAGAAGCTATCAACTGTGACCGCAAAGCAGTGTTTCTTATCGAACAGAAAAAGTCAAGATCTCATCTCGTTAAGCCGCGGACTCGTTTCGTTAAGCCCGTACTAACTCCCTGTAAATGGCCGTTATCGAAACGAAACGTTAACGAAACGAAACGAGTTATCGAACGAAATCCATCTCGTTGAGAAACACTGCCGCAAAGGCGCTGCCTACTTTCTGGCGCTTGAGAACGTTCTTCAAGCGAAACCGGCAAACTACTACGAGAGTAGGGGGATGGAAATTGCTACTAAAGTGGCTATAAGCCTATAACCCAAGAATAGGAAGGTTGGATGGCAACATTCCGAAACAGCAAGCATAAAGCTCTCATCGATCTGAGTCGGATATCACATAATCATACACAAGTTTCCACGGAATACCTGACAAGGAAGGAGCTTGATGGTCGAAAGTTGGATATGCTGGTGACAAGCAGGGAACAGCTACGTGACAATGAAGCTGAGATGACTCTGATGCTCAAGGCCAGTAAGCTCTCTTCCCCCTCCCCCTTGATTTTGTCCTCTTCCATGTCGCTATTTCTGATCTTTAAACGTGTATTTCTCTGAAGCTCCTCCTCTGCCTATAGTAGCTCCGGATGCATCAAGAACTCTTTCTGTTACAAAGACAACCCCGATTTATGAGGTAATGCGCTTTTTTTGTTGGTTTTTTTGTTGGTTTGTTTGTTGTTACTGTTGTTGTTGTTGTTGATGATATTGTTAGAGCATAAATTAACCGGTCTTTCCTATGGTTTTTAGGGCCATGCATCCAGAGGATTGCCCTTTGTTGGGGTACATCGGGTGATAATGTCACAAGAATTGTCAAGTTTGAGCCGGCGAGACTTCATGCAAAAGTCAAACAGTTGGCGAACTCGATCGAGGCAATTCACGAGCTGCTGTGCTTCCGGGTAAGTTGAGAACAAACACGGTACTTGACCAAATTTCTCACTGATTTCAACGGGCTAACAGTTTGATTGATGTAACGCCGCCAACCATTTAATTGCGCTTAGATGTTGACAACTCATTTCATCTCAAGGCACGAGGAGGCTATGAAACGCCATGCTAATAAAACGAAACGGGACAGATTCAAGATCTTATCCGGGGCATTGCTAGAGCCAAAGTCCTCAAGACCAACACTTCTCCAGCGGTCACCATAAGCTCTCGTATCTCTCCTCGCGCACAATAGTACTGAACAAGCCAGCAGCCTTTTCAAGAAATAACTCTTCAATGCCAATCCACTTTCATCCTCGAGGATTGGTGATATTCAGTTAACTCCATTTTACAATGCCTTTTCCCAAGCAGGCTACTGTACCGAAACCGCACCAACATGCAATAAACATCTTATCATTTGCTCTGAAGATATGAAAAGCTATTGCAATCTTTCTACTGGCTCCACTCAAAGTTTCACTAATGTAACCTCCGTAGAAGACCGAGCGGCCAGCCGAGTATCTCCCTCTTCAATCCAAGATTCAAACTGTCTAAAAAAAGTTGCTCATCTTCCACTGAGAGCTTAGGCACGTTGCAGTTCGAGTGGCCAAGCCAACCCATTACCATTGCCACCAAGGGCGAAATAGCTGCCAGTGCCATATCGCGCTCCTGGCAGTAAGAGGCTACAGGCATTTTAGTTTTTGATCACGCCCTCGCCACAGCATGGACACACTGTCCAACCAAGGGCGGGTAGTCCGGTTACGAAGGCTGCTTTTGTTTTAGGCTCCTGAAATCTCGTGGACAGAATTAAAGAGCTACATGTATCTTGAGAAGCACTAAGCCTATAACCCAAGAGTGGGAAGGTTGGATGGCAACATTCCGAAACAGCAAGCATAAAGTTCTCATCGATCTGAGTCGGATGTCACACAATCATGCACAAGTTACCACGGAATACCTGACAAGGACGGAGCTTGATGGTTGAAAGTTGGACATGCTGGTGACAAGCAGGGAACAGCTACGTGACAATGAAGCTGAGATGGCTCTGGTGCTCAAGGCTAGTAAGTTCTCGTCCCCCTCCCCCTTGATTTTGTCCTCTACCATGTCGCTATTTCTGACGATTAAACGCGTATATCTCTGAAGCTCCTCCTCTCCTTATAGTAGCTCCGGATGCATCAAGGACTCTTTCTGTAACAAAGACAAACTCGATCCATGTTGAATCAGGGATCGCGCAAACGGTAGAAAGGAGTACCAATAGCCATCAGGATAAGACCAGGGACCATATCTTTCCAGGTAAATAATATTGTTACCTCGGATCTATGATAAAGTTTCTGAAGATGGAGTAGTGGATAGACAAGTCACTAATAGCGTATCAGACTATTCTCATAGATGGCGCCAACCAAGTTGCTACTACAGCTTTATCGGTGACCGCGTCTTCGTCCACGTTGAGTCCACGAAACCCTATGAAGCGCAAGCAGCCAGCCAGTGATATAGACGTGAGTGGAGACTTCAAAGGGCCTAACCTGACAAGTCGGGTAGAGATATGCACATTTATTAGCATGATCTTGTAGATCCTCATGGTTATTCATTAACTGTGTTAGCGCTGAGAAAATGTAAAACTCTGGGGAAGGTCAATTCGGTGAGATGCGATCAGTTTTTTTTTTTATTTATTTTTTCTGACAGAAAAGAGTGTAGTTATATCTCTCTTCTATAGCGCCAGCTATACGGATAGTCCAGCGCACTAAGTACAGATATGGAGCTGGAAGGGTTCCTCACATAAGGGTCAGTTATTATCACAGGGAGATGGGTATACAAAGTGCTACAAGAGGGTCGAAGGCCCTAACTGGAAAGGTTCCTCACATAGAGGTGAGGAACTCTCGAGGCAAGGGCGTCTATTATTTATATGGCGTCGCCCCAAGGGTGACGTGCTCCGGCAGGAGGGTTGATGGGTACTGCTCTGCCTGCAACGGGAGCAGTACCTGTGGGAGAGCCAAACAAGGTCGTTTGCTCTATAGGGCGCCCGGATAGATTTCCTCTGTTCAGGACATTTCTAGGCACAAGGCCTGTATTTACACTGGCCCTGAGCAGTCCGCCTTCAGAGTAAAAATGGTGTCTACAGCGTGGCTGCAGACCACCTATAAACGTCTCCTTGGCTGTCGATTTTAGGTTCCTATTGCTTTTTCCTGAGGGCATTAATCTCAACCCGAAGATTGTCTACCTCCATGGCCATGGGGAATTGGTGTTGGGACTGGAGGTTGGAAGCAACGACAGAAGTCTGGGTGTTCGTTGTATTCTTGTTTTTGGAGCCGGGATGATCTGGTTGGAAGTTGTAGATGCGATCGAACTTCTCTGCAGCGGTGAAAAGCTCATAGACTGGGAGTTCCTTGGAGACAAACAGTGCTTCAAGGAGTTGTTGGAGGGCTTTGGGGGCAACCATCAACAAAACTGATGTGGGCCGTTTTCTCGATATCTGCTCTGACTTCATCTGTCTCGGCTTCGGTCAGTAAGGCCGTGAGGAGTCTTTTTGATTCGGCGACATAAGAATCCACGGTGGATGTCATTCTTAGGTTGAACAACTTGGAGCGGACGACGCGAGTGAAGTCAGCAGCAGGGATGTACATCTCGGTGAAGCCGTGTTCGAAGTCTTTAAAGGGACTGTGTCGGCTAATCCTGATCCATCGAACCAACATGCCGTGTCTACATCCAGGTGCGGGACCGCGACAATTGTTTGAGTGTTCGCGGGGACAGAGGCGATGTTTGGAGTGATTTGCCCTTGACCAGCAGACAACTTGGCAATGACAGAGACTTGAGTCAGACCATTTTGCTCTACCCCAGCAGGGTTCTTCATGGAGAAAGGCCTGAGTTCGAGTGCATCGCATCAGAAGCCTGCATCTGGTCGCATGCAACAGGTCCAGTGAGTGTTCTTGGGTGAGGTAGTTTAATGGGTCTCGGGTCAACTTCTTAGGGTCTATCTTGGGCGGTGTTCCCCCTTATGTAAGGAGGTATTCCTGTCCCTCCAAGGTCTATTGTTGAAGCCCTAGGACAGGGCTCACCCTAACTCAGGATGACCTCTTGCATTGCAGCTGTACAGAACCACGTCATTGTATTCTCGAATTTGAGGTGTCGAGTGCGGTGTAAATGACAAGCACAGGGGGATATGGCTCGCACTGCTTGGCAGGCAGGTTTGTGAGACCTTTTGGGAAAGGGATTGTCAGTATTAAAGAGGGGGACTTGCCGATCTCGAGAGGAGAGAAAGAAAGGGAACAGAGATAAGACAAACGAGACTCGCAAATGAAATAATATCTAGCTACAGGATCGCACCCGAGGGGCGGGCTGCAGGCAGACCCGCTCCAGATGGTAAGTATTCACTAACGGATCAAGGAAAAGAAAGAGAGGAAAAAAGAACTGTCTTTTATTGGGAGGAGCGGAGGGGCCTTTTAAATAAGCCCCTTGGAAGAGGCGCCCAAAGGGGCGGAAGATCAACCAATCGTATTTACTACACTACACAAGTCGGTCCTTGTTGGAATTGGAAGGGGCTGGTCGCTCGGCATCGCAATGGCTGGTGTTTGTTCACCCGCCTCATCGAAAGCTTGCTCTTCGGGGGCGCAGACCGAGTTAACAAGTTGTTTTCGGCAACCTCCTTTCATCTTAAATTTGGCGACAGAATGGGTAAAGATATTCACCATAAGCCTGCGTTACAGTAACCCGTCTCGATGAGTCGACGGCAAAGTCAAAGGTGGACGCATGGTAGTTCAGGAAGTGAACTTTTGAATCCTCTGATTAGCACCGAGCTTGAGTTGATGAGCACATTGAGCAATTTAAGGTTTGGTTGGCCATGACGGGGCGCAGAGTGGCGATGCTCAGGCAAAGGGAGATGCTCAACGATGAGCGAGTGATATCCCGAGACCGGTGGTGCTCGGGGCAAGGGTGGCGATGCTTCATGGACTAGGACGCTGCAAAATGGTGAACAAGCACGAGAGAAAACAACTCGCACCGCTTGGCAGGCACGGTTGTTAGACAGGATTGGGAAAGGGGATAAGAGAGACAATCCAACCAATGTGCATCTCCCGATCTCTATGAAAAAGAGGGACAAAGTAATACAAAAGACTCGTAAATGAACAATATCTAGCTGCAGGGTCTCGCCTGCAGGACGAACTAATAGGCAGACCTGCTCTAGGAGGTAAGTACTCAAACTAACGGATCAAGAAAAGAAAAGAGAAAAAAAGAACTGACTTTATAAAATGCTGTAGAGGGGTGCCTTTCATATATACTCCCCCGAATATGGCTCCAAAGGCCGGAAGATCTTCCAAGCGCATTCACTACACTACAACGCCCCAGGCAAGGGTGGCGACGCTCCAAACGTCGGTAATGCTCCAAACGATGATACCCCAGGAGGAGAGGAGGATGCTCCAGGAAGATGTTTCATGGAAAAGAGAGGAAAAGGTGATACTCCGCAGGATAAGGATAGGGAATCGTTGGTGCTCCTTGTGATGCTCCATGGGAAGGAAAAGAAGAAGACGCTCCCCAAGCTCTTAGTCATTCTCATCCTCGCCTATCCTCCGCATTACTTCACACTCTTCTCGTTTCCCTTTACAATGTCAGCCCTACTCGCCCGTCTTTTTCTTTGCTCTCACTCCCATGCTTTCCCCAAAATCATCACCTCTCTTTCTCAACATCACTTCTTTCATCCTTTTCTCAATATAGCCATGACCAACTCCTCTCCTGTTGACAGAGAGGCCACTTTTCAAGCCTTCTCTTTTGACATCGACCAAACAAAGTCAGTGGGTCGCCACCTCAAGGATCAATCAAAACCAAGGAAACCCCCTGCTTTGACGATACCGCAGCGAATGAGCGTTCCTGAAGATAAGAAGGGATTCAAGGCCACAACCAGACTCTTCTTGGTCTTTGACACTGACCTGCCCAAGGACACGATCCACATCGTTGTCCAGTGCCCTCCTCCTCCTCAAGGAAAAGCGCGTGCGTTTTACTCAAGAGTGCACGTCCATCAGTTGATTGATCACTCCCTTACTCCTTTATCTCTCGATTGTTGCTGCGATGATAGGTTGGAGGAGTGCTGTGGGCGTACACTTGTTATGCTTGCTCCTTTGGCAGCATTCGCAAGTATTGACAAACGCCCTAAAAACATTGACTATCTGTGGCTAAAATACAAACGGTCTCAAGCTGTGGTAGGTTTGATCGAACCTTAACACCAAAGGCAGAGAACCAAGAGCAATCTCCAATTCACGACAGTAAGTATGGGATACAGTAAAAAAAAGTGGAAAATCGGAAAAAAAAAAAAAAAAAAAAAAAAAAGAGCGCTCCTGAAAGTTCTCCTTCGGTAGCCATTCAGTCAAGTTTTCCTCTGGTAACACACAAGGACTTTGCGGACCTATCCAAGTTTGATCCGCTCATGGATCCATGCCCCAAGATCCCTTTATTGATGGTATCTTCCATCCATACATTCCCTATCCCTAGGATTACAAAAGCACATAACATTCTTTCGCAGTTATCCTGTCATTTAATCCCAGTAGTAGTTCCTTCCCCATCCTCCCAGGCAGTGTTTCCTAATGAGCGGAGAGAGCCGCAACTTCATCTCGTTAAGCCGACTAGCTCCCTGTAAAAAGTCTTAATGAGATGAGTTAACAAGCCGAAATCCGTCTCGCTGAGAAACCTTGCCGTAGTAAGCCATCAGTGTCCCGGTCCTTGACCCAGTGTTCTCGAGAAGAAAGGAATAGATATTGACTAAAGGCGCCTATCCTTATTTTCTTCACGGCAACAGATGGGGAAAATTACAAGGTGTTGATTCTAGCAGAGAGGAGTGTAAAAAAAAAAAAAAAAAAAAAAAAAAAAAAAAAAAAAAAAAAAGAAAAAGTAAAATAAAGTTAAATTATAAACACTGGTTTTCTTGGCCAGGTACACATTATGAAAAGACTTCTCAAAAGCACAAGATGAAAGGAAAGTCAACGAGTAAAAGACCAAGACGTTTATTCTGTTATCTTCGTAGATTTATAAAAACAAATGGTAGAGACGGCGCGTGCCGTCAACCTCTTGTAGCTTACATCGAATCTAGACATCGAGCCGCCTAGACTCGACAAGTTGACTTTTGTTGGGCACGCTTGTTCATCTCCCTGAATCGAGCAGGATTGGTGTGCCTGAAGCATTTGATATCGGCATGACGGCGTCCATATTTGATACAAGACGGGTTAGTGCAGTAAGATCTATCCACTGGCTTTGGAGCATCGGGAGAGGACCCTGCGTATGGGGCCACGCGCTTGTTGTAATTGTTCCGGGAGCGGCGGCTGTTATGTCCACGGGCAAAGCTCCAAGATTCATTGGTTGTTATGGCATGGCTTCCTTGATTGGCCTCCTTCTTGTCGAATTTACCCATCACCCAAGCCAAAGAGTCAGTCTTGGGTCCCTCGAGGACACTGGGGTTGCCCTTCATGAAACTCAAAAGTTCCTTATATTCGATGGTCTTTGTAGTCTTTCTGAATAGAGAGTCGACCCTTGCCTGGCCTTTGTCAGAAAGGATATATACCAAGCGGCTGCAAACCAGCTCTCCATGGTCTTCTAATCCCGCAGCCTTGATGAGGATCTCGACCCGATCAACAAACGTGTGGATACTCTCGTTCGGCAGTGGCTCAACATTGAAAAAGTCACTGAGGAATTCAGCCCTAAGGAGCTGAAAATTGAAAATCTCTTCCAGACATCTCTGGACCATTTTCCACGTCTTGCCTGAGTACTCCGGCTTCTCGATGGCGTTCGAAAACTGTGTGTCCAAACCGATAGGCTTCAATGCTTTCACCATGTACTTCCAAGCGAGGTCATCAATAAGATCCTTAGTGAACACCCACACATAGAACTTGTAAAACTCGGCCATAAATTTGGTAACAGAAGCGACAATCTCAAGATATCGAGCCTTCTTCCCAATACCCTGCAGCTTTAGCTCCAGAGTGGGGGCATTCGGCAGTTCTTCAAGTGGCACACGGGAGAAATCAATCTCCATGGTCTGAAGATCTTTGACCGGAATCAGCTCGTACCCATACACTCGAGAGAATGACATGTGTTTGTAGTTGCTTATCACTGGCACTACATCTAACCCATGCCCTTGAGTGGAATTTTCATCACCCTGGGCCTTTGGGGATGGCGCCCTCTTCATGATAGGTTTAGGAGCAGTTTGGTTCTGCTTGTTAAGTTTACTATGCAAATCCAATGTTTCATGGATCTGCTCCACTATCGTCTTTTGCCTCTTCAACTTACCCTCGAGAGTGAGCTTACGCGCTTCGTACTCCGGACTGAGGGCTCTCTTCTTCATCTGTCCTTCTGGTTTCTCACTGAATTCCATGGAGGCCGTATGTTGCCACAGAGAAATCTCTGACAACTGGCTGGTAATGGATTGTAGTTTGTGAGTTTCCTTCAGAAGTAGCTGGGACAACTGGACAATGTTATCAGGCGAATGAGTCATTTCATCATTCGTGCGCTGGACACGCTCCATCCTGGAGTTACCGTCGTCTGAGTTGCGTGGAGAAGGAGTGTTGGCAAAGGGCATGTCAGATGGATAGTGTAATGTGTGAAGAAACAAAAGGGGCGTCTCAAAAAACACATGATGAGCAAGTCAATGTGTCTTGCAAGGGCTCTGAGCAACCAAGACTCAGACCGCGTAGAAATGTCTCCTATCGGTCACACCTAGCGCCTGGATTGCTCCCTTTTCATGTGTCGTGAAGGCTTTCCTTGCTCCTCAGGATGCAGAAACTCGGATAGTCTTTTATTTTATTTTATTTTATTTTATTTTATTTTTTTGGCTGCTTGTCGAGATACCCTGCTGCTGGAAGCCGCTGAATAATGGACACCCAGGGACAATTTCTCCTTTGCCTTGGTCTGGCCATGGTGCTTGAACTGTTTATTGGGGCCATCGTGGCACAATAATTTTGCAAAATCTTTCGGGCCAACAACTCGCTCTCCATCGACGTGTCGTCCTTGGACAGGGGGATGTTCTTGATCTCTTTTAGGCTCAAGCTCACAGACTCGCCCATTAACTTCTTGCCGTAGTCGTTTCCATACACCACACCCAAAACTTGCCTCTTCTCAAACAAGTCCAGTCCAAACTTGTTGATCGTAGGGATGTCCATGGAAAAGAGATCAAGATAAGAGTGCTCCATGGGCTCTTGTAGGAAGTTCTCCAACCCGGGATAGAAAAAAAAAAAAAAAAAAAAAAAAAGTGTGTGTCAGAGGATGCAACGACATTTCCGGGGTTGCGGCCGATACAGATATCTGCGTCATAGTGGCATCGATATACAAGCTATTTTCGTACAATTAACCTTGCCAGTGCTTTTGTCGTGATATCTACCATGTAGGACTATGGTGGCTCTGGAACAACAAAAATAAAAATAAAAAAAAATGGGTGGAAGCCGTACGGAATATCACCATTGAGACCTTTGTGACAAGGTTCTCTTACACAGACTTACGTACGGTCCACGTTGTCTTTTCGTGTACTGTCAATGGGTCTAGACTAAAAGGTCGTGTAAAGTCTACGGTTGTCATCGAAGGTTTGACGCCTGAAAAACCAACGAATCTGGAGCTACCATGTTCTGGTTGCAGCAGAGACAGTCATTGTCTATTAAGTAAGGAAAGTCAGCTGCTGCAAAAAAATTGGTTGACGCAGCGACTGAGGGCCATAACAGAAGAGGAGCGTGAGTACGTGACTCGTCGATCCCCAGAAAAAAAATGAGGTGCTCGTCAACAGATTCAATCAACTTCAAACAAAGAGACAAAATACGGCGATGAGGCAGGTAATGATGAAGTAGGCGATGGCGAAAGCGAGAGCGAGGTATTCGACGGTGAAGTAGGTATGCTGAGTGCAATTAAAAAAAGAAGGCGACTGTCACGGTATCATCCCATTGTCCCTTATACCGCGCGGGCAAGTGCCCACACTCAATAGGCACAGGAAAACATCTTTCAATTGTACTTTCCGAACGCATGATGTTCGGGAAGTTTGAAACTAATTTATATGCGACTAGCGCGTCCTCTTGCAAGCCAATTTGCACTTAAACTATTACCCTGTCCTTCCCTGTACCATTTTCCCTCTGAAGGGCTCTGTCCTTTGTCCTTGACAGGAGAGATTGCAATAAGTCGAGCCATTCGTCCATGTCATGCAAGACAAGGATACTGTCAAGTCAATACCCCAGAAAACGGGCAACTTAGCCTGATGAAGGAAGCTCGTGATTTCGGTCATTTGGGTACCAATGCAATAGTGGATACTTTACTCATGAATAGTTTACATTAGCCTCCTTTTAATAAACGAAGGTTTTGGCATTGGTATGACAACTTTCTTACCTCCACTGGTCACCGACCAGATATCTCGTTTACGTATCAATCCCTATTGTGTATCAAAAAAACTCTAGAACTAAAACAGACCCACTGCTAGAAGCCGCCGAATGGCGGATACTCGGCGCTAACTTCTCCTTTGCCTTGGTCCGACTCTGGTGCTTGAGCCATTTGTTAGGATCGTCCTGACTACTGTCGGATATCGTTTACTGCTTACATTTTCTTATGCTCGTCATGGGGACATTTCCATCCGTAACTGTGTCCGTGGTTGGATCGTGGAATTTGTATGACGTGTATTGACCCCACTTGAACACGCCACCGGAGGTTCAGAAACAACGGGCTGTTGCGTCTTGTTTTTGGGAGTCGGGGAAGAAAGATACTGCTTTGGTGTTGGTGGAAGTGGGCGAAGTGGACGCGCTAGCGGTATTGATATCCGAGGGTAGGAGCCGCTCCCTGTACCTGGAAGTCAACAGCAGCATAGATGGCTCGGCTGCTACCGGTCTCTTGTGATTTGTGAAGAAATGCTGCCAATGCTTTGATAGCATTGTAGATCTAATCTTCCATCGATTCTGGCAGAGTCTGCTTATCATCTTGCACTGGCGTTTTTGTTTCTGGTCGATGATTAAGCTCGCAAATGGCTAAAAATACACTAGAAAGGCAGCATCTGACTCTACAATAAGATTTTTTGTTGGTCTTGCCGCTTGGGCCAGTGGCAAGTTCTCTGTGCTGGGGGCTATCGTAGTACAGTACTTTGCAGAACTTTTGGGTTAACAAATCTCTCTCTCTATTCTTCTTTCTTGGATAGACTAATTTTCTTGATCTCTTTGTTTTGGTAATGGAGCTTGTTTTTGCACAGTAGGAACTGACAAATAAACGAGATGTCTGGTCAGAGACTAGCGGAGGTAAAAAAATTATCATACCAAAATACCTGTGCAGCCTCATCTGCGCTAGTTTTTTAAAATGAGACAACATCCTTGGTGTAAATGGTCCATAAAACAGGGCCCCAATCATTTTTTTTCCCACTAGTAACATCATGCATCCAACATTTTCTGTTGCATAGCCTACTTTAGTGTTGCCCCCCTCCTACTGACGTGTCTGCTTTTGCCTTAATATTCTCTCTGCTCTCCCCTTCCATTTCTTAAATACCTTTGATCTTTTACGTCCCCCTTCCTTCTTTTGTCTCGCACTTGAATTTTTGCATCCCTTCCTCTCTTACAATCGCCTGTATCGCTCTCATGCATCAGGGAGAGCGAAAAAGCGAAAGCGACAAATTGTCCCTTTCAGACCTGAGGAAGACGAATCTCTTCAAACATATAAAGAGGCTGCACTCGCTCCTCTTGTACTACGATACACAACTGATCCAACCCCAAGACCTTTACCTGCACGAACCGCCGCGACCATCACCATAGAACCACGACAAATCACTACCAGAAACGCTTTGGAGAAAGCTCTAAGCACGATCTGAATTGGTATACTCTGGTAAGGTTCAATGACTGGACTTCGTAGTTGGATACTCAAGGGTAAAAGTGTGCTGTCTAGTTAATGTCTACATTCAAAAGACTCCAAACTAACAACAGCTCCAATAATCCACTTCAAGGACCAGAGCAGTATCATCTCGAGTTCCCTCAAGAGCCAATACCATCACACATCTCAGCTACCCAAGTCCTCAATCGTGATCCCACAATGATCGTGTGCCCTGCCCGCTTTATCATTCCCCTTTTGGTCGTGATCATCATGACATCTGCCGTGATGAACACCGCCCATGCCCGCGATTGCAAAACAACTGAAGAGTGCGCAGATATGGGGGGCGACATGGTTTGTTGTCCCATCCGTGGGCCAAATAACCACATATGCTTAGGAAGAGATATATCTGCCAGCGCATTTGAAGCACGTTGCAAAAAAGGATCTGATCCGTCTGCTTCCCTATTAGGATATGAAGTGACTATTATTACTGTATCGGTATCTTGTGGATTATCTTTCCTACTATATAATAGCCCCATTCCACCTCCACCCCCCCCCCATCAATTAAAAAGCAGCTTCTCTCTTCCGTAAAAACTTACCCTTCACTTCGAGAGTGCTTTTAAGATACAAACGAGTCCAGGACTTCGACAAGAGCCGTGCTCTACCCTTCAACTCTCTCATACCAAGACCTCCATTTGCATTTGTCTCGAACAGATCTAATTGAACACTCCGATTCCCCGTAATCATGACAGCAAGAGATTGTTAACCACATTAAGCAGCGGAAGAATTAATACGTATGAGACTCAGTCAGAGGGGCTTTGGTCTTCGAGAAAGGCTCCTAAGCGTTGGACTTCAAACTACAGTTTGAGCTATTATCCTCCTCTCCCTCCTCCGGCCAGGATCTGTGGATTTCGTAAACCGATCTCAGTTTAATCTGCGCCAGATTATAACCTCAAGATCCTTTTTACTGATAGCTTGTCCATTTTCTAATGTCCCCCACTAGTTATGTTTGAAATGTCAAGCCTTTCTTTCTGTGAGTGTCTGGTAGCCATCGCCAGTCAAAGTTTCCTTCCTTGTTCTATTGTAATTTAACCCATCCTACTTGCTCAATGAGAACATGCTGTAGAGAAGAACAAATATTGACTAGAAGGGTGCTAATTGAGACACTATTTTGAATGACCAGAAGGCGACAGCATTGTGGTGTAGTAAATGCACTTGGAAGACCTTCCAGTGAGGTATATAATAGGCACCCCCCTACAGCATTTTATAAAAGCAGTTCTTTTTTTTCCCTCCTTCTTGATCCGTTAGTTTGAACACCTACCTTCTAAAGCAGGTTCGCCTGTTAGTTCGCCCCACAGGCGAGACCCTGCAGCTAGATACTGTTCGTTCACGAGTCTTTTGTGTCACTCTGTTCCTTTCTTTCCCTCTTCTTCAAGGAGATCGGTCGATGCGCATTGGTTGGATTGTTCCCCTTATCCCCTTTCCCAATCCGGTTTAACAGCCGTGCCGGCCAAGCGGTGCGAGCCATTTCCCTTTGTGCTTGTTCCAAATATTATTTTGCAGCATCAAGCCCTCGGCCGCGCTGACCTACAAAATAGGCCAAGACATTCACATAAGAACGCTCTGAATTATTTGTGAACCACGATGCCCCAGAAATGGAGCATAAATCTCATTCAAGATCTGGCAACAGGATCCCGAACAACCAAATGATGAGATGGTAGAGCCCGAGATAAGGAAGAAAGCCAAGATTAAAAAGCCTTTGCCTCCTGAAGTGAGTAAGGCAAAAATTCTCCAAAGAGTGGCATGGGAACACCCAACAGTCAGCTGAGGGAAGGAGAATTGATGAGCACCGTCATCGAGCTCATTCAAGGCGTGATCCGTGAAGCATCTATTATCAGACGCCAATGCCAAGATACTCTGGGTCACTATCTTGAGGCAGTTTACTTTCGCCAAATGTATTCGAGGCTGGTGATTGTATTTCTCGGTTCGGATGTGCCCTCGCAACAGCAGTGACCACGAAAACAAAACTGAGGACAGTTCATTTGACACAAAAATGATTTTCATCCAGTGTTTTATGACATTTCTTTATTCAAACAACCTTCCAAATACGAGAGGCAACCGCGGCTTTGTCAACAATTTCATCCGTCAGTCTGAGCAGCTGGTAGCCCTGCCCAGGAATGATAGAGGCCCGCTCGTTCACTCTGTACATTGTTTTCTGCTCTCTCTCAGTGCTTCTCTCAGTAAATTAGGCGAGGTCACTTGACTAGGTGGTTGTTGGAGTGAATGAATACTACACATCCAATAAATGTCCTACTTGCACCAACCTTTTTTGTGGAGACAAAGAACGCCTGGGGTATTATGAATCGATAGGAGAACTGCCATCGATCGTCTTGTTCAGTCCAAGCACATTGGAATTCGTCGGAGAGGCCAGGGTTGCAACGACAGTGAGACCGCCCTACCCACATGCATGCCGACGACATGTATTGGGTTCTCCAGAGAAGGAAATGATTTGTCAAACTGTAATCTGTTGCGGCAACAATCAACAATTCTGTCTGACGCGTCTGTTAACAACACGGCGAAAGGTATGCTCCGGTATGAACCGGTATGTTGCACGTATTTCATCACATGATGCTGTTTGGTTAGTTGAAATGTCTTTTTTTTTTTTTTTTTTTTTTGTCTCTATCATACCTACTACTGCTCTTCAGCAGCTGCAAGAACAATTAACACAACGTGAACTTCAGCGTACCAACAGCTCCCCATTTGACTCCGTCTCTTCTTCACCGAAAATCAGAAAGGCGCCTTGCATGATCCTTGAATCTTTTGCTTCAGAAACAATATCCTCTTAACTCAACGACAATAGCAACAGTGTGAGAAGGCACAGCAGCGCCATAACACTTCTGATATTGCGACGCGAAGTACTTGGCAGTGACAAGCAGCTAAGCAGCAGTTCAAGTTAAAGTATCAAAGGAACGAAGTATAGCAATTAGCTTAAGAACAACAAGGCGCTAACGTACGTGCGCAGGAGTTTCAGGACTGTGCCCATTATGAATGTTGGTGAGTACTAGGACTTTTCCAACAGCATATAATCACACACCATGAGGTTGTTGGTCGTGAGTTCACCACCTACTGCGACTCAAGTTGTTAAGTTGTCTCTAAAGGAATTCATATTGCCAAAACCCATCTTGCCAGGCTTAGTACTGGATGACATAGATGCTCACGACCCAACCAGAGACAATCCAAGTGGTATGGTATGGTATGGTATGGTATGGTGTGGTGTGGTGTGGTGTAGTAAATGCGTTTGGGAAGTCTTCCCGTCTTTTGGGTCTTTTTTTTTGAGTGCAAAAAGGCACCTATCCTCACCTAAAGTAAAGAACATTCATGTTTTTCTTGATCTAAAAGTGAGTTAATGAGTGTTTACCAACTGGAGCAGGTATACTGAGCAACACGCTCTGCGGGTGTGACTCTGTAGCTTGATATTGTTCATTTACGAGTCCATTTTCCTACCTCGTTCCTTATCACCAATGGCTACAGCAAATGATAGAGGGAGGGGGGGAGGCAGATTGTCTCTCAATCCCTTTTAGTGGGTGGACAACCCAGCGCTTATTGAAATCTGCCCCGGTTTGAAAGGTTTTCATCAATTGAAGGGTTAGTGGTGCCCCAAAGGGAATCAAGATTTCGTAAGGAGCTTGAAAGCTCTGTTCAATCTTTACAGTGTTGAATGTAGGTAGGCAATATGCGACTTTGAGTGAAGTGCCCAAAATCGAGGATGGATTTATGCAAGTCTTGAGATTGGATCGCGTATGTAGCGATAGCGGCTGTCAGCGATCTTATTAAACGTCATGGCTGATAGCTACAGTGTCCCATTCGTGGTTCAAGGAGTGGAGCGCTTGGATGGGTGACCTAGAGTCATTGAGCATTTGGCACAGGATATCTAAAGAAGGTAGACCAAACGTAGAGAATAGGTTGCTTGCATGTTAGAGAGGAGATATTGCTAATTGGGTTTGCCAAGGACAGTCGACCCTTCTTCAACGGAAAATAAAAATAAATAAAAAGCGATAAAGCCTAGAGTCGACTCCTCTACCGAGAAGAGAAGTGAAGAGAAGAGAGAGCGAGAAGAGAAAAGGGAAAAGAAAATGCGCGACAAAGCCTACAGTCGATACGCGCGGCGAATGGGAAGAGCGGATGGAGATATGCTTGCGCAGTGCACGCATAGGAGATGCGGATTGCGTGCATAGGGGGGTCTTGGAAGAAGGTAAGGAGGAAAGACAGAGCATATTAACAACAAACAATGCCGAGGGGTGACACGATGCGTGTTTGATGATGCCCGCCCTGCCACTAGAAGAAAGAAGAATGGTGATAGGCTGTGAGCTTAGGCGGAAGAAGCATGCTGTGGTAGACCGTGAAGGATGGGTCATTGTTCCGAGCCGTTGGTCACGTATCCTTTTTTTTCTTTTTTGGCTCCTCTACATCCATCTCTTCATCGCTCTCTGGCACCATTAGGATGATCCCCTGGAGTTCGAATGTTCAAGAAGGGAGTTCTGCAGAGAATGCGTGTGGTTGGGTAGATGTGACCCCTGAGAGATGACGGGCGCCAGAGTACGGTATCGACCTTGCTCTTGTCTCTAACATCTCCATGCCCTGTGCCAAATCCCTCTTTTTCACCCCCACCCCCCACTCCCTCTCTTGGCAACAGCCCATCAGCGAAGCAGCTCTTGAGAGCAAGAGGCAGTGGCAGCTCTGGACATTTCCAGAGGGAAAGAGGGAAAGAGAGAAAGTGAGAGAGAGAGAGAGAGAGAGAGAGAAAGAAAGAAAGAGAGAGCTCACTGTGTGTGTGTGTTGGTGGCGAGGCCAGGCGGAGATGGGAGCGATATATAAAGCGAGCGAGCACGTTGGCTCCTCTTGGGCCAGGTAAAAGGAGGACAAACAAGTTTTCTGCAACCTGCACTTCACTGCACGTTCCGCACCCACCCTTTTTCACTCTTTTTATCCTATCGCCCTTCTTACCCACTTGTTGTTCACTCACTCACCTACTCACCTACTCGCCTACTCACCTCTTCACTCACTCACTCACTCACTCACTCACTCACTCACTCACTCACCCACTCTCACTCACCCACTCACCCCAACCACACACGCGCACACATACATCCCTGGAAAAAGAGATTCTCTACCCGAACGATCGACCGATCGGACAGCAGTCGCATACGAAAGGGAAAAAAAAAAAAAAGAGTCGACTCTGTCGCTCAAGCGCTTTGTCGCTGTTCGTCCTCCATCCGCTCATTCGATCGCATCCTCTGCCTCTCCTCTCCTCCATTGTTCATCGTCACCTACTGTTACCGACTCTCCTCTCTCTTTCCCTCTCTCTCCTCCCCCCTGTCTCTCTCTCCCCCCCCTCTCCTCTCTCCTCTCTCCTCTCTCTTTCTTGCTTGCTTCTCCCCCCTCTCTCCCCTCCTCCCCACCCCTCCAGTTGACCGTTGTACGGCTGCATCGGCCCTGGCGAAGAGCACAGCCATCCAGCCATGTCCATCCCATCCGCCAATGCTGCCGTCAATACTAATGGCGCCGACGAAGGTGATCATCCAACCCAACTCTACCATCCCTCTTCTCATTGCATTTCGACCATCCGCAGCAACTGATCCGTCTCCCTCTCTCTCTACATCTATTACTCCCTTTTCCTAGACACCATTGCCAACAGCGGGAGTAGCAGCAGAAGCCAGAACAATGATGTCTCTGCCTTTCCTGAAAAGCCAATGAGCCTTGCCTACTCTCCAAAGTCAGGACGCAAGTCCTTCCAGTTCCGTGCACTCGTAAGCCCCTTTCACCGATCGAGTCCTGTGTGCCTGCGCCCTTGCTGGCGTGAATTTATTCTGGTTATTATTATTATCATTCTTGTTCTCTGACCCCTGTCTCTGCTCTCTCTCGTCTACACTTCCTTCGATTCGACTTTTCTTCTTTTGTCTACACAGGGAAGAAAGACGCTTTCGTACCAGAGACGCCAGGTCTTTGTGAACATTTGCTGCATTGGTCTATGCCCGATTCTGATGGTTGTTATTGCTGGAGCCATGGGCATTGCCATCACTAATCTGGTGAATAACCTCGCCACACCTGCAAGTAAGTCCGCCCGAGCATTCCTGCGTCCCGGAACATTAACCGCGTGGGCTTTGCTCCGATCAGTGGGGGGCGCGCGTACTGCTGCTCTCTATCTCTCTCTCTCTCTCTCTCTCTCTCTCTCTCTCTCTCTCTCTCTCTTTACTTTAAATTGCTGTGATACCTTCCTTTAGCTCACTCTCACCCCCAACCTTCTTAGACTACCTACTCTGCTCAAATGTCGATGCTATGACCCCACGCGGGTTCCCACTTGTACCTTCCTTCTCCAAGGAAGAGGTCAACTTCCCCACCTCTCCTGGATCAGAGATCCCGAATGCCAAGGCTGGCGACACCATCAAGCACGTCAATTGGTACATCATCCCCGGTAACCTCGGCTTTGGCGCCTCACCCACCATCACCGCAGATAGCTGCGCTTGGTGGTTCGAGAAGGACTACCCATTCTCTACTCCCTATGCAAAGGACCCCAACATCACCGTTCCTGGTGCCAACCTCGATAGCACCTACAAACCTCAACCCAAGGGAGGCTGGCTAGGACCACAACAACTCATGGCTCCCATCGAGTTGACCACTCAACAATTCTATCCCTGGCTCTTAACTGCTGATTTGACAGGTGGTCAGGCTGGAGCACGTCCACAACAGCCTCAGATCGACATCCAGTCCGCTAATCTCACAGGTCAGCCCTTTGGAACAGGTCTTCTGGGCTCTATTGACACTCGCTACTTTGCAAACATCACTCGCACCACTGGGCTTCCATCTATTTCTGGGTTCCAGGCAGTTCCTTTCTACAAGGAAGTGACGGGATCCAGCGATGGCGTCGATGATGCTCTCACAGGACAGATCCGGACTCTGATTGAACGCCTGGCACTTGTCAACAAGACTGCAATCCGTGCCAAGGACCCATCGCCTGAACAATTGATTGAGTATTACTCACAGATTGGATCCTTGGTCCAGGATATGCCTATTGGAGCAGTTGTTTTTAATGCCATTGATTTCGTCGCCAGAAAATTTGATTACACACTCCAAGTTGGCAAGGATGTGCGTCTTTCGAGAGCAGCTAACTACCCTAAGCGTGGCATTCGACTTATGGAACAACATACAGCTCTTGTTGGTGCTATCAGTAAGAATCCGTTTCTCATTCTCTAGTTATTTGTTGTTATTGTTGTTGTTGTTGTTGTTGTTGTTGTTGTTTTTCACCATAGATGTGTCTTCTACACCTTACAGTATGAACCATGTGCTAATAACTCGATTATTCCTCCCTAATAATTCAACAGTGAAATCATCACAGAATGCAGGAACCACAAAGATTACGCATGGATTCCGTGGCATGCCTCAGTTGTTCTCCACAAAAGCTGAACTGCCTATCGCTTCGCTGGTCGGGCGTATTCTTTATCCTTTTGGAGTCTCTTTCCTGTTGCCAATCTTTGTGATTACCATTGTCAAGGAAAAGGAGGATCGGATTCTTGTCATGATGCGCATGGTAAGCTTTTATTTCTGGTTCTGTGATCCAAATGGCTCCCCTATCCTTTTTTTTTCTTTTTTTTTTTTTAACCAAGTTATCTCTTCCTCATCCTCTCTCTCTCTCACTATTCTCTCGAGAATAGAGTGGCCTCAAGTCCATCACGTATTATGTTGCGCATTATATCCACTTTTACATCCTACACATCCTTTCGACCATTATGTTTATCATTGCAGGACTTGCCTTCAAGATGCCTTTCTTCACATTGGTCCAACCTGGTGTCTACATCCTTCTCTTCTTTTTCTGGGGTCATGTCCAGATTGCTCTCGCATTCTTCCTCTCTTGCTTTTTCAGCAAATCGAGAACAGCACTGGTCATTGTGTTCTTGTTGGTTCTTTGCGGAGTTATCGTTTCTCTGGCCACCGAGTCCATTTTTGAAGACGATAGGGCACCACTTGGTTACTTTGTCTGGCCTGCTTTTGCATTCTATCGTGCACTCTCAGTCCTCAACAGGTCGAGCTTTGATAGCTCCTATCAACCATACAGAATCTCGGATCTGAAGGGATCGGATGAGGTCTTCCAAGTCATCATTGCTTTGATCATTGCCACCTTTGTGTTCTTGGCCCTTGCCTTCTACCTGACCGAGGTGTTCCCCACAGAGTATGGAGTCCGTCAGCCATGGCATTTTATCTTTTCGACACCTTACAAGTACCTCTTTGGCAAGAAGAACAAGACTGGTATGGATATTGAGGGACAAGTTCGACGTGATAATACTGGATCTGCACGCGATATTATCCAAGGTGAAATCCCATTGGATCCCGAAGAGGTCAAGTTTGAAGACATGGATGTCAAGCAAGAAAGAGCTCGCGTTCTTCACGATGACTTTTCTCCTGACTGCCCCTTGGTCCTGAAGAACATGCGTAAGATCTACCCCTCCAATAAGAAGTTGGCTGTCAAGAATGTGACCTTTGCTGTGGACAAGGATACGATCTTTGGATTGTTGGGACCCAATGGAGCAGGCAAGACTTCGCTGATCCATATTTTAACTGGATTGTATGAGCCTACTCAGGGATGGGCGCGTCTCGCTGGTTTTGAGTTGGACACTCAGGTTAAGGATGTCTACAGAAACATTGGTATCTGCCCTCAGCACGACATTCTCTGGGATGACTTGGTAAGTATTTATTTATATAGTCTGTTCTATTTGCATTGGTTTTTGAACATACTTGGCGACAGGAATCAAAGATATTCACTAGAGATTTCTTTTCTTTTGTGGTAGACTGTGGGTGAGCATCTCTACTTTTATGCTCGATTGAAGGGCGTCACTGCAAAGGACGAATATGCTGCCGTTCAGGCATCGCTCAGTGCTGTGTCACTCATTCCCTTTGAGAACCGACTTACCAAGGGACTCAGCGGTGGTGAGAAGCGTCGGTTGTCAATTGCCATTGCATTGGTCGGCAATCCCGGTATTGTCTTTTTGGACGAACCCACGACGGGACTAGACATTTCGGTGCGTCGTCTGATTTGGGATATTATCCAGAACGCCAAGCAAGGACGCACCATTGTCCTGACTACTCATTCTATGGAAGAGGCAGAGGTCCTGTGTGCCAAGATTGGTATTATGGCCAAGGGAACTCTTCGTTGCATCGGTAACCAGATTCGCCTCAAGGAGCTCTATGGACGTGGCTTCAAGATTACGTTTGCATCACGCTCGGGCGAGACTGAGCGAGCCTCGGCCTACATCTCGTCGCTTTTGCCATCCAATGCCAAGAGGTTGGATTCATTTGTGACCCAAGAGTCTTGGGAGTTTGAGGCGACACCAGGATTGATCCAGAGACTGTTTGAGGAGATTGAAGCTCACAAGCATCAACATGGTATCGATGACTGGGGTCTAAGCCAGACAACTCTTGAGGAGGTCTTTTTGAGGATTATCCAGGACGCTGATGCGGACGCGTAAAAAGAGAGATAGAGACGTGGTATATTTTTCTCAGATTTTTGTTTTTTTTTTATTGATATGACATGGGAGCCAGGACGCTCTTCTTGTTTTCATAAATCCATGATATACACCAATAAAAGACTGTCCCAACTTCATTCATGGATTGCAGTTCTCCTGGCATTCAAAATCCAGGGGCTTCTCAGTCTTCAGATTAAGGTTCCACGTGCATCAAGCCTGTGTAAGTTTTTCTCTGTGTTCTTTTTTTTTTTTGCGCGAGTCCATTTTCCTCCAAGTCCATTTCATCTGTTGTCCGCTCCATCCTCATTCAATGGAATGGATCATGCCATCGACGCACAGGCAAAAGAGTTTCTAAGACTCTTGGAAAAAGCTAGTAGACAGCCGTAGGTCCTTACAATGACATCTTTTCATGTCCTCATGTAGATGCGCCATTCAGAAAGAATGTTTCTGAATGGAAGAGCACACATTCTAGTGCTTTAGCTTTATACACATATACTTTCTTTTAGAAACTCGGGCTTTCTCTGACACGAATCCTTCTCGCCTACTTCACAAAAAAAAAAAAAAAAAAAAAAAAAAAAAAAACCAGCCGACCTCTGGCTACATCAACTATCTTTGCCTGTCTCGGGGATCTAGAAGGATTTCTCGAAAGTATCCAACCTCGACTTGATCGATCATGGTCCTCACCGACTGTGGCTGTTGTGCCTCAATCCACTCCTTTTGTCACCGCGACGACCACTCAGTATAAAACTGGTTCTGATCATGGGCTAGAAGAACCCTTTCAGCTTTATCCTTCACTCGGACCACTCTTGACCAAACTCTGTCAGACATCCATCGTATTGTTGTCCAAGCCCTTTGTCGATCTGTTGACACTCTCTGTCCTCAAATACTCGAACCAACTCGAGGCTGCTTCCAGAACAGAACCAGTCGAGAAAGAAAATAATAAGCGAGAAGCTTCATTGTCGGATGAGATTGGCTCAGTGAACGGCCATCTCTTATCCTCTCGTCTTTGGAACAACGGTAGTGGTCGCCAGTATGAGACTCATCTCAATTTTAGTCAAGATTGGTATCAGCATCGTCAGCGAGATAACGCAGAAACGGTAAGACGACAGCTACGACAACAGCAGTGGCTACATCAACAACAGCAAAAATGGTGTGCTCAGCGTCTTGGCGATCTGTTCAAGTATGGATCAAGAAAAGGAAATCCCCTTCATTTGGCCAATCCAACAGACTCTGTTATCCAAGCAAAAACGGACGTGTTGGATCCGTTGGAAACGGTCGCTTTGGTGACAGAGTCATTGCGCCGACTAGAAGAGATTACTGCACGCGGAGTAAATTCAAAGAGTCTCCGAGTTCTGGTAAGAGCGTAGTCCTAGGAGGATAGGGGCACCATTCTTTTTTTTTTTTAAAAAAAAAAAAAAAAATCATATCACTCTTTCATTCTCTAATTTGTTTTCTTCTTTTATCTTCTTTTCATTTCTTCGAATTTTGCAATCGTTTGGCTGCAATGGTTAGTCGGAGTGGACAAGGGAATTGACAAGCTTAGTCACACCCATTATGCAGGACATAAGGGCACTCCCTTTGATAAAAAACATTATCCATATTGCATTTATGCTACAATGTAGTCAAGGAGTAAGGCAGTCAGCTTTGGATCAGGATTTAGATATTTTGGATAGCACATTTGTGCAGCAGTTGATACTGCAGATCGTGGATAGAGACGAATCTGTCGAGGAGAATGAACGTCAATTGGATGACTCGCTCTTAGCCAAGTATGACAATGAATGGGGAGGAGGGTGAAGCAAAAGATGGAGATGCTTCTATTACTCATCACTGACCATTGGATGCATGCCTCCTTTCTATCTTTCCCCCTTTTTTTATGTCATTCTCCAGACTATGGGCTCTGTCTGCGTTAGTACGACAACAAAAGGTTTTGGAACTACTGGATAACATCATGAGAACAAGCTCTGTAAGACCTCGATTCTACACGAGTCGACAAGAAATTGAAAGTCAGATACTAGGGTCGTCTCCATTCCTAAAGATCCTCTTCCAAAACGAAACCTCGAGTCAAGAGACTGGACATCGGGTTTTGGAGGATTTGGCAGGCATTGTGGGCAAGGTTCCTGATTGGAGACTGGTTAGAATCGTTGTCATCTTGGCAAGCTGGATTCTACAGAGATATGGAGTGGAAAGAGAGTCAACACAGGACACATCCGAAGTGAGCCCTACTGGCGAGCCCATACTCAACCTAGAGGATCAGTCAGAGGCCCAACTATTACGAGCCTTGCTATCGATTACCAATGCGTTGATGCAATCCTCTGCTACCTCATCGACTTTCAGGACATTCTCCAATTCACAGAACATACGAGAGTCAAGACTTTTAACAGAGTTTATGCGGATTCAACACCGTTATGTCTACGAAGCATCAGGAGCAGAAACATTGGCAAGACGGCGACGGGTAGTTTTTATTGTGGCAATGGCTCTAAGTTGGCAAAACAATTGGATCCAGTCGTGGATTCACATCGAACTTACCAAGGATTCTAGTGAAGTAGAAAAAGAGAAGATGGAGGACAAAAGTGTCAGCATGGAACCTTCAGCTAGATCGACATCACCCATCATCTCTTTTTTGACCCTTCTCCTGCTATCAGAAAGTGCAGCCAGTGGAGCTGAGGCACAAGTAGGAAAGGTCGACCTGAGTTCAAGTCATGGTTCTTTACACGTCCGACTTGTCATGGATCGACTACAGGAGTTATTCCGGTCCATCAGACCACATTGCAAGAATGCACGCTCTGTCACGAACGGCAGAGACAATGATGACTTGGGGGGAAAGGCGACTCGTTCGGTTATAAGAATTCTCTTAGATGGTCAATACCGATGGCTTTACAAGCTGAATTTGACCCTGGTTGCGGATTTAGTCTGTGCCATTTCAACGACCATCTGTCCAAACGATCCTGCGTGCTTAAACCTGCTGGTACGTTATGTCACCTTTCTTTTATCGCTCTGCTTTACAACTTCTCTGACAGAAATTTCCACCAGTTTATCCCTTGGCTCTTTGTATTATACGCTTAACAATCCTCTTCCATTGGATTCTCTTGTTCTTGTGCGTATCCTCTAAACTATTAGGTTCAAAAGATTAATAGCGAGTGCCTGACCGGATCAAAGGATGGAAACGCACCAGTCCCGTCTCCAGTTATCACACGGCTCTGCGATATACAAGACAGTGCCTCTGTTGTTGGATTGGAGGCGTTGCTCGATACCCTTCTGAATTGAAGCTTTCTGCAGAGTAAAACAATGCGAAAATAGTAATTATCAATAGAGAAATCTCCTTCCTTCCTTTTTTTTCTCCTACCCTTCGAATCGTACTGTCGAGTAATCTTGGAAAGTGCAAGAAGAAGATTTGTGACCTGGAAATCACCAAAGATGATATGTTTCAAATGATCACTATTTCAATCCTTTGTTTCATTAATGCGACTCTTGCCTTCACAGTGCACACACCAGAATATGGTTCTTTGGTATTCTTTAACTGCCGGAGAACAGTAACGATGAACGAGGGAACCATGGCTATGGAGGCACTGAACTCCTGGAAAATCCAGCATGATGTCCTCCCATAAAACGACTTTCTGTCCATCGACGATATCAACTTGGATAGTGTGGATGTTGTCTGCTCCAACAATGCGAAACGATCGAGACTCTATCATTGTTCGTTCTAGATAACAGTTTTGTGGGTGATTGGGTAGGGTAGGGTGGGGTATGTATGGGGTGTGAGGAAGGGGATAAGAAAACGTGTTTAAGAGTGAAAGTGAAGGAGAGTGAGCAGAGTCTCCGATTTTAAAAATCGGCGAGAGGTAACAGTAGAAAAGGAAAAAAAAACTGATTCCCCTCAAATCTCTGGCGGTACATCCCGTCCTGTGTGCACTCTTCCGAATAGAGAGGCAGTTCTAAGGAAAGGCTTTCGTCTTTCGTCTCCAACTGTCATGCATTGGGCGTAATGTTGCTTCCTCAGGTTCTTTTGTGACTTTTGCTGTGAATAAAGCTGGAGTACTGGAATACTGCCTATTGGTTCTTCGATTGACACCTTCAGCCCTATCTTCATTAGAGCTTTTGCGTATCCTGATGCCTTTACCTCATTTTATATAGAGTCGATATGGGCTATGATGCGGCAAAAGATGTGAATTGTGTTCATGGTTGCAAGGGGCTGTTGTGTATTTCTTAAACAGGATAGTAGACGATTTAGCCAAGAGAATTCCAATGGTTTAAGGGATAGAATATTCTTGCAGGGATTGTTGTTGTCAAATTATGATGGCTGTCAAATTATGGTGTAAGTGAGCCTTTGCGATGGAGAGATGGTAGATATACTGGTGTTACATCGAGTTGTCGCGAAGGGTGATCGGTGTCGATTGAGGAGTATAGTATGATGTGCGTTTCATCTTCTTCAACATAGGATTATTGTGCATGGACCATCTTTCGGTATGGTTTACTATATAAAGTCTTGTAAAGCAACGCGCTAAATCTCTCAGATAATGAACCGACCTTCAGAATTCCCTCAAATTGAACAATACCTTTTTGCCGAGACTGAGTATCAAAGATATCATGGACTGGCAAGAGGTACCAAAGCCATTGGGCCAACAAGACAATGCTTAGGGAGAGGGAGGGGACACGACTTTCATTGGAAAAACTGACCATTTCCCTTGTTCCAGATACTGATACTTGATTATTGTTTAATGAATGAACTAGCATTTTTACCTAACCAAACCCTACTCACAAAGATTGGCATTACCAATCAATATCTTGGACCTATCGTCTCTCCTGCAGATCTCCTTTTTCTTGCTCTAGTGTTCCATATTTTTTTAAAGGTTGCCAAGTCGACTCAAAAGACTGGAACACCTCCGACAACATCCTTAGGCTTCATCGCTTCACCAACCAAAGCCTCAGAAAGGAATGCAAACTCTTCTGCATAATGTGTCTTCTTGTTGCCCGTCGCTACAGAGGCAGAGGGATCTCTGCCTGCGTACCGAACTTGTTTGGTCTTGTGATGATCCGTCTCGCGTAGCGAGGTCTGGATTCGTGGAGCAACATAAGACCATGCTCCCATATTCAATGGCTCTTCTTGACACCACACCATCTCGGCATTCGGGTATTTGTCGGCATGTTCCCTGACTAGATGATACGGGAACGGACTCAGTTGCTCTACACGTGAAATAGCAACATCCTTGATCTTGTTTTGCTCTCGAGCCTTGACTAATGCGTAATACACTTGGCCCGAGCACAAGATATGCTTCGTAATTTTATCTCGACTATCCATATGTTCTCCCTCCGATTCTGGGATAAACTGCTGGAACTCTGTTGTGCCCGTCATCTCTTCCAGAGTCGATCGGGCCATCGGGTGACGCAAAAGAAGCTTCGAGTTAAAGACAACCAATGGTTTGCGATAGTCGCGATGGATCTGACGACGAAGAGTATGAAAGTAATTGGCAGGGGTCGAGCAATAGACAACTTGCATGTTACAATCCTGTAGTTGGCGCTCAAGCTTTTCTCCCTTTGGGAAATCATTTGGATGGTCATCACACATCTGGAGGTAACGTTCGATACGGGCACTCGAATGTTCGGGTCCTTGACCATCAAAACCATGAGGAAGTAACATGGTCAGACCGGTTCGTTGGAACCACTTTTTCTCACCCGACGAAATAAACTGGTCAATAATACATTGGGCATTGTTGGCAAAGTCTCCAAACTGAGCCTCCCAGAGAATAAGTGAGTTGGGGTTGACCAACGAGTAACCGAGCTCGAATCCAAGAGCACCAAACTCGGATAGTGACGAGTTGTAGACCGAGAAGGCCGCCTGACCGTGACCCAGGTTCTTGAGTGGTATATGGAGCGAGTCTGTCTCTTGGTCGTGAAAAACGGCATGTCGTTGAGAGAAGGTACCTCGCTCAACATCCTGACCTGCCAATCGTACATGTTTTCCCTCCGTCAACAAGGTTCCAAAAGCCAGACTCTCTGCCGTGGCCCAATCAATATTGGATCCTGTCTCAATGGTTTTCTTTCGAGCCTTCATGATCCTGGCAAGATTAGGATGGATCTTGAACCCCGGCGGATACGAGCTGATTGTTTTACCAATATGCTTCAGGGTCTCTATGGGAGAGCCAGTCGGATAACTCGGCAATACCATGGTGGCCGATTCAGCGGGTGACTTGAAGCCATGCCACGAGCTGGTCATCCACTCCTTGGGCTTGGCTTTGTAATCCTTGCTCTTGGCATAGTTTTCTTCCAAAATATCCCACACACGTGTCTTCATGGTATTGACTTGCTCCTGGGTAAACGTGCCCTCTTCGATGAGCTGAGCTGTGTACTTTTCGATCACAGGCACTTGTTTCGCAATAGCTCTGTACATGATGGGCTGGGTAAAACTAGGTTGATCCGTTTCATTGTGTCCATGACGTCTGTAACAAACAAAGTCAATCACAACATCCGTATGGAACTCCTTCCGCCAATCGGCTGCCAACTGGTGTACAAAGTTGACCGCTTCAACATCATCGGCATTGACGTGGAAGATGGGCGCGTTGATAGACTTGGCAATATCCGTGCAGTAGGCTGTTGATCGAGCAAAGCGGGGATCTGTCGTAAAACCAATCTGGTTGTTGACGACAATGTGGACTGTGCCTCCAGTTGAATAGGCAGGGAGATCCATGAATCCTTGAGTTTCATAAACAACGCCTTGACCTGCATAGGCAGCATCTCCATGCAAAAGGACTGCGAGTGAGCGCGTCCGTGACTTGTCATCCATGTAGTGTTGGATGGCGTGGGTCTTGCCCAAGACAACAGCATCCTCTGCTTCTAAGTGAGATGGGTTGGCCACTAGGGAGAGATGAACTGGCTTTCCAGAAGGAGTGGGCCGTTCATAGTTCATACCCAAATGGTACTTTACATCTCCAGAGAAGCCGTCGTCTTCAGGGTTACCTCTAAACTCTGAAAAGATCGACTCGTTTGGTTTTCGGACGACGTTTGAAAGAACATTTAAGCGGCCACGATGAGGCATGCCCATGACAATGGATTCGACTCCATGCTCGACTGATCTATCAATCTGAAATGATTCAAGTGGAAAGAGTCCCACCACATGAATGGTTTAGTTCTTTGTGAAACAGAGCGATAAGGAAGACTTCTCGTCTCCTCCCACCCCCCTTTTTTCTTCTTCCCGAATACTAACGAAGTAGTTCATCCACTCACCAGAGCCTTCATTGCAGGAATCAGACTCTCGCCACCTTCGAGTCCGAATCTTTTCTCACTTGGATACTTGGAAGCAACAAAGCGTTCAAACGAGTCAGACCAGATCAGGCGATCAAGCATCATTGCCTTTTCCTCCTTTGTGTACTTGTAAGGCAAGGGGACCTCAACTCTTTCCCGGATCCAGTCGCATCGACCTCGGTCAGGGATGTGAATATACTCAACACCAATCGATCCGCCTAGAAAAGGTTGAGTCAGCTTTACTATAATATATGATCTGATATTTTTTGAGGTCACACGCCAACATGCCTGTTACCTCATAAAAATCATGGACTTACAGTAGATGCTCTTTAGATGCTCAATGATCTCTCGAAGAGTTTGGTTGCTTCCAGTATCCAAGAATCCAGGGAGAATGCCAGGTCCGAGTGAAAAGGTGCGATCCAGATCTCTTTCTGAGAAGCCATAGTGAGAAATATCGAGTTCTCGAGGCGAAACGGGTGAAAGATCAGACCGGTTCAGTCCAAGTGGATCAAGTTTAGCAATGTGATGACCACGTACTTGGTAGGCTCGGACCAGAAGCTGGATCTTGAGGTGATCAATGACATCGGAGGAACCAACTTGAGCACCTGGGACCAAGGAAGGGACGCCACCGCTGGTCGGAATCGTAGGCGCAGACTGAAAAGATTGTGAAGAGGACATGCCCCGTGCTTGATTCCGAAAGTAGATCTGCCATGAAAGATGAACGGAATTTGGGTCCTTGAGCCAAGCAGCATACATTTCTTCGACATAGCTGGCCGAGTTACCCTGGAGGAAAGCATCTTTGGCGGCAGGGAGATCATCTTTGGAGGTGGCCTTGGAGGACTTGGGTGAGGATGAGAATGCTCTATGGATCGATAGGGCCGTGAGGACCGAAGTTGGTCGGGAGAACAGTGCTGACTGACGTGCCGCGTGCCGGAGAGCAATCCGGGAGGCGGAAGAGAAAGGGAATGGCATGACGAGAAATCGAGGGAAGGTGGTCAATGGGAATGAATGAAGAGAGAAGAGATGGACATGAGAGACAAAATATAGGGTGAGAGGAGTGCGCCGTGTGAAAAAAAGAAAAGGACTTCAGACAAAGAGACAAATGATGGATAATGACGGGGGGTCTTTGTCTTATTAGTGGCCGCGCACGGCGCACTTTTTCTACTTTTTCTGGTGCGACAGGGCTCTGTCTGTCTGTCTGTCTCTCTCACAACTGGAGCAATTTTTCCGAAAACGGTGGAGACGCGTTCTATGCTGCTTCTCCTTCTTGACATATCGGTTTCGCTGCTAACTCCCTTGTACACTCTAACGTACTCATGCACGTCTGTTTCTGTTGGGCAAGATATCTGCATCCCATCACCTCATCAACCCTAGCCTGGTAAACAGGAGCCAGCTCACACTTTATGCAGAGGAAATGTCCTCATGTAAATAACATTGATCTCATCGTGAATACTTCTCATCACCCTAGTAGACATTAAAGAGACTCTCTTCATGACAAAAGACCTTTTTTGTTCATCCAGACGCGTATCCTGGGACTCGAAAGAGTCAAAACGCGCCTCCTCATTCATTCATAGTCGACCATTGGTGCACAACTGAGATTGTAACCCTTAACAGTAACAGAAGGAAAATCGCGCTCACTGGCGGCACCGCACGTCGACCACGAGAACTGTTGCCAAACGACCCCTGACCGACGACATTCATCTCAAGAGTCGAAATCTCTTTCATCATTCTAATCCATCCAACCGACCCATCTGAGGAAGAAAGCAAAATCACAATGGACCGGAAAATTGTGAACGAGGCTCATTTGATTGTCCAAGAATTCTTACGAGCTCAAGGCTACAAGGACGCTCTTGCCGCATATGAACGAGAGGCCAACTCGGTCCTAGAAGACATCCCCAAGAGTATGGAGGCACCCAAACCCCTTCTCGAGATTTTGACCGACATCAAGATGGCCCAGTTGCACAGTCAATTTAATCAGCTTAATATGCCAAGGTCGGTCCCATTACATTTTTATGACTCTTTCAAAGGAACCCGTTTATTCATCCCTAACTTCTTGAATTTGATGAAACGCTCTGGATAGCAAGGTGGAAGAGCAAGACTTTGCCACGCCAGGTGACAACACTATGCCAAATCAGATTCAAACTGTTTATGACAAGCTGCACACGATCAACGTCATTGTTGCCCGGACTGCAGAAGTTGCAGTGATGCCGACTTGGGAGGATCTTGAGAAAGATCCGGAAATGGTCGTGAAGCGTGTACCAGCACTAGTGACATCAGCATCAGATCGGACCGTCAAGTTTACTTTGCTCGAGACCAGTCATGGCTCTGAAAAGCCAGGAGACGTCTTCAAAATCCTTCAACCCCATGATGGCGTTGTTTTGGATATTGATTTTCATCCACTTTATCCCGAGCTCATGTTGACTAGTGCGATGGACAAGTCTGCCGTCCTTACGAACACCATCACAGGAGAGGAGCATCAAAAGTTTAAGGACCATCAAAAGTTTGTGATCCGTGCAAAGTTTGCCATGAATGGCTCCGTCTTCATCACTGGCTCTCATGACAAGTCTATCAACATTTACAGAGTCACTCAGGATCAAGAACCAGGAAAACTCCCAACCTATAAACTTGACAAAACTCTGATCTTTAAAGGCGCTGTCGAAGGAATGTGTGTGTTGGAATCCAAAAATCGCTCGCCTGTGGTTGTCATTGGCACTCGTGATGACAACTACTTGCATTATGTGGATCTCACCGACTACAGCATTGTCAGATACAACATGAACACGAACAAGGATGACTGGGTATCATTCACTCCAATGGACATTTCAGCGTCGCCCCATAACGATGGAGGCTACTTGCTTGTTTCGACCGATTCGCCGACTGGTCGTCAGATCTTGTTCAGAACTGATTCGGCGTTACAACTCTTCAATTACTATGGTGTACCCACAGATGGGTTCTCAACACCACGCAATGTCTGGGATAGATCAGGAAAATATTTCTATGTTACTGGAAACGACCACAAGATCTACTGCTATGAAGTGGGCACACAGAACCTGGTTGGAACCTTAGAGGGGCACAAGGGAGCGGTGCGGAGTCTATACATGGACAAGGAAAGAAATATGCTTGTGAGTGGAAGCTTTGACAAGAGTGCCCGCACATGGATCAACTCAAACCATGCGTCAACATCAACTCCGAACGTTGGAACGCAGCTGTTGTTTGCAGGAAACAGTGACATGGCTGTCGATCAATAAAAGAAAAGCATTGGTGTTATAGCTTTTGTATGCAGTGTCAATGCTCCAATCTAGTGGTGCCGCGTGTGTTCTGGTATTTCTCGAATGAATATGGGGCTCTCGGCCATTCCTGTTCGAAGGTGCCTGAGCAGACCCTTCTGGAGAGAACATCACAATCCCGAAAAAAAAAAACAGTCGGCCCTCCTTCTCCTCTCCCTCTCACCCTTTCTTTTCTTTCTCTCTCCCCCTCTTTCTTTATTACCTTCCCTGTCCCTTGGCGACAACACGAATTCTACTCATCTCAACAGCCATGGTGCTTCATAATTCGCTCCGTCTGTACGTGCTGATAGTCTTTACGAACCCAGCCGCTCATCATCCAATAGCATTCGGCTCTAGTGCGATCCATGTGCTAACTGTCGCTCTCATCTCTTACTCTCACACATGTATCCATTCATACTTTTCTACACAGATACTCGAGCCAGGACACATTTGTTTTTGAGCCAGTTTACAATGATCCCTCGGTGGTCACAGAAAACGTAGTCATTCATCGGGCGACAGGAGAAGTCCGTCTCAATGGTGCGAGTTCATTACACGTAGAATGTTTCTTCAAGTCAACGACTCTTCTGATCAGCTCTCAGCCCTATGCTACCTTGGCGACTAATTTTTTGTTTTCTTTCAACCTTTTTTTTTTTTTTTTTTCGTGTATGTGTCTGTGCCAATTGAACATATTTAGCTCCAGCAGGACGGGTATCAGCGGACGAAGAGGTCATGACGATCTATGGCATTATGGGATTTATTCGCTTGCTTGCTGGTGTGTGCTCCTCACCCCTCATTCTCTAACCTTCTCTCTCATTTTTAATCAAGTGTAAAAGGTTCAGCACTAGTCGCGTCTTGATACTAAATAGAATTTATCTTGTTTCCTCAACACCATGGACGATACTCCACAGGAGAGTACATGGTCGTCATCACGGACAGGACTAGAATAGGTCGTATTGGCGAGCATGATATTTTCAAGCTCAAAGACTACAGGATCTTGTCAGTCGCCCGAAACAACCTCGCTCTCTCGGACACACAGGTCAGCGACGACAAACTTACGCTCTAGGCGTAGATTTATCAGCATCTCTTTTCAGCTCATCATCCTTTAAAGTTGACTTATACTCACACGCAAACACGACAAAACACTAACTCTTGAAAGCAATTGCCGAATGGGGAATTAGGTCGGAGAAGAGACGTCTTATCTCTCCTTATTGCATTCGCATCTTCAATCAGGCGATTTTCACTTTTCATACACTTATGATTTTACGCATACATTACAACGGCAATCCTTGTTGAGAGGAAGCACAAGACCGATCTGGGAAAGAGTAAGAGAGACCACCACAGCCCGTTCATCTGTGTGCCAAGGAATCAAACAGTACTATCAGGGAGAGAAAAACAAACAAACTCACAAATGCTCTGGAAACGTGGTGTTTTCAACCCTTAGGCAGACGAGCGTTTTTTCTGGAACTATCGCCTCCAGTCAAAGTTTATTGAGCATACGAAACGCTATCGGGATCAGGATGTAAGTCAAATTTTTATTTCTGGAGATTTAAGAGTGTTTACCACTATGGAATACAGATGTCTGACTGGAAGACCTTTCCCCTCCCTCCCCCTTCTCTGTCAATTCATTTTAGCTCAGCAACTTTATTCTTCCTGTAGTCAATGGATTTGCCGAGATCAAGGCGGCAGAGGTCAACAAAAAGCCTTTTACATTTGCACTCTTTTCTCGCCGATCCAGGCATCGTGCTGGAACCCGATATTTTTCACGAGGTGTGGATCGAGAGGGCAATGTCTCCAACTTCAACGAGACGGAACAAATTATCGTGGTGGGAAGCAGCCCACAAGGGACATCGACTTTTATCCCTACCAATCAAACCATGTTTTCTCATGTTCAAACGCGTGGATCGATCCCTGTTTTTTGGGCGCAGATTAACAATATCAAGTATACCCCAAAGCTGCAGGTTTTTGATGATCCTGAGACGGTAAGTCTGGATAACGGGCAAGCACTATCCAAGAGTTTTATAGCAGATCTTTTCAAGTTAACGCGTCTTTTCTTTCTTGCTTTCTTTCTTTCTTTCTTTCTGATCTATAGGAGAATGCTTTCCGTAGGCATTTTGAGGCTCAAAAAAAGTACTATGGACCTCAGCTTGTTGTGAACCTTGTAAACAAGAAGGGCTATGAAGGGCCCATGGGAGCTGCATTCTCAAAACAGATCGATGTTCTGAGTGACCCTCAGATCAAATACCACCACTTTGATTTTCATCACGAATGCAGCAAAATGAGATGGCACCGAGTCTCGCTCATTCTGGATTACTTTCACCATGACCTTATTGCACAAAAGTAAGAGGAACAAGGATTGAAAGAGGCCATTTTTTTCCCTGGGTTACGGCAATAGGATTCTGACTACCTCGACGATATATATCATAATAGATATTTCAAGGCAGAGATTGGAATAGATGGGTCTTTCCGAGTGCTTCAAAGGCAAACATCAGTCGTACGAAGCAACTGTATGGATTGTCTTGACAGGACCAATGTCGTTCAGTCGGTCATCTCGAGATGGGTCCTGAACCGTCAGCTACAGGAAATCGGGATCTTGGCGCCCAATGAACTGTTTGAGTCTTCAGAACAGTTTGAGCCTCTCTTCCGCAATGGTAAGTTTTAACAAAGTACTTGACTTCCTACTCCGTAGTGAGTAAATGTACCAACGTGTTTTCTGACCCCATAAGCCTTTATTCCATCAATTCAATCTTGTAGTATGGGCGGATAATGCTGATGTTGTAAGCTGTGCATACTCAGGTACTGGAGCCTTGAAGACCGATTTCACAAGGTAATAATCAATTTACATGGATAGAACATGCATTCTCCTCATTCCCCAAACAGGTTGATTAAGGATCTAATTTAAAAATGTGTATATCTCGACTTTTTTTTTTTTTTTTTTTTTTTATAGAACTGGGCACCGTACAAAGGCAGGTGCTCTCCAAGACTTTCAAAACTCGGTTATCCGCTATGTTAAAAACAACTTTTTGGATGGATCAAGACAAGATGCCTACGATCTGTTCTTGGGATATGATGTCCACGAGACAGGGTCCTTCCCACTAGTTGACACACGTCCTGTGTATTTCAAGATGATTCCGTTGATATTGGTCATTTGTTTTGCGATGCTTATGATGGCGTTTATTCTCCCTGAAAGTAAGTCAATTTCTACTGTTCCGTCTTCTCTCCTCTCTTGTACCTTTTCTTTCCTTCCCTTCCCCTCTCCCTCCTTTTTCTCTCATTCTCTCTCCTAGAATTTCTACAAGTATGCTAACTCACTATTTGGCCTATAGCTGTATTTAGTACTAGTGTTGGTTTGTTCATAATCTTTTGGATTGCAGTCGCCGTATACGTTGTCCACTTCATTCTGGCCAACGGCATGTTTTATGTCAACTGGCCAAGGCTTGTCCCATTGGGCTACGACATACCCCTTAGCCAATATTCGAATATTCAAGTTGAACCAAAACTAGGTGTTGCCGAGGTAGAACTTGGATGGAAGAACGAGTAACATAGAAAATAATAATAACAATAATAATAACAATAATTTTTTAAAAGAAAAAAAAAGATGCCGATCGAGTCTTCAATAGAGGCCTTTTTCCTTTCTCTCTCCTTTTCTGTCTCTCTCCTCTGTTTCTTTCCTGGATTTACTGAAACAATGGCGTTTGATCTATTCGGTAATGTCGATCCTAAGAGTGCGCCCTTTCTTTAGGAAGAGAGCAATGGCTACAAACGATCGACCTCCTTGTTTCCTGTGACAAACGTCAACTCCTATTTCCATCCTATACGACGCTCAGTAGGCGTCTCTCCCCTGTAAGAAAAAGGGAGTGTTGGCAAAAAAAAAAAAAAAAAAAAACAGAGAGAGAGTGAACTGCAAACTGCCTCCTGGACTTTTTTTTTTTTCTGCAGAAAACCACGACCAGTACAACTAGTCAGGGAAAGTTAAAGCTCGTCTCATTTTCTTTTTTAAATCGTCCACTTCATTTTTTTTTTCCACACTGCTCAGGCCAACTCAATGTTCTGTACAAGTTTTCACACCATCCTCCCTCTGCTCCTTCTGCTCTTTTCGGCAGTAAGTCTCGGACTCTTTGACCCAGCTGGACAATATACTTGCTTTGCAGCCACTCTGTCTCCCATGAGTGAACTGTTGAAGCCAAGAATCGAGACCAGGTCGAGCCACGAGGTAAAGGTCATCATGGTGGGTCTGTTAGCCCTGCGTATTACTATCACCCATTCTGGACCACTCAACATTTGGTTCCACGATTTTAGGTTCCACACCAGGTCTCCCAAGTATTCAGCGGAAAAGATCGACCAGTTTCCAATAATTTGATCAAGACGACTGATCCTGGCGTGTTACTTGAAAGGCGAAAGGAGGGCCCGCTTGGACTGGATCTTGAAATGAAGACAGATGTGAATGGTCGCCCTGGAGGAGGATCAGGTGGAACAGAGGCCATGTCTGTGGTAAAAGCATCACCCATGACCAACGACGCCACCAACGTCTTCATGGAGGGATTGACCGACTCTGACAATGGGAGAAATTCGCATATTTATAGTGGGGCAGCCAAGGCAAGGGCAGAAGGTTGGAAGTCCAGTTCTGCAGCAGCTTCTTTAGTGTCCAGTAGACCTACTCTTTTAGTCTCCATGGTTAGTTGTCTCGTTGCGGTAGTGAGTGTTGCTCGGTCACCACTGTAGATAATCAGTAATCCAGTTATCCGCAAAAAGAAAAAAAAAAAAAAAAAAAACGCCAGTCCTCCGATCAGCTTGAGAGAAAGCGGAAAGCTTGTGTTTGCACCCTGTCCTCTCCTCCTCCCTTGTCCTTCATTCTGACCCTTTTAAGACACCTCGTTGACAATGACCGCTACTATGATGCGCATCTCTAGGATACGGCACCTTCCACAGGTGTGCCATTCTCATTCCATGGGTTCATTCGGCCATCAGATCCATCGTCCATCCATGACCTTGGTCCGATCGATCGCGATCTCTCTTTCGAACCAGACTCGTTCCTTGAGCTCTCAGCCTACAGTCGGAAAGACAGAGCCCCTCGATAATGGGCCAACCCCGTCGCGTCTGAAGGAGCTTCACCGCCATGGTGTCACCCCATACCCTAGATACCAGCTCCCTAAAACGCCCTCTGTGCTCGTCAAGGACATTATTTCACAGTATGAGGACCGGCTCGAGAACGGAACCAAGGATGAGTCTACCAAGGTGACAGTCAATGGTAAGAAGAAATAGAAGAGACTTACTAAACCGTCCAAAGAACGTTTTAGGAAGGTGGATATCATACCTTTTTTTTTTTTTTTTTTTTTTTTTTTCTTGGAAAGGCCATACTAACAGCTTCTTGGGTGGGGTCTAGGTCGAGTGAATTCAAAGAGAGACTCGAGCTCCAAGCTGGTTTGGCTTGATCTAATCCAAAACGGCCACCCAATTCAAGCGGTCTTTAACCGAAAGATGTATGCAGGAACTGGCGAAGAGTTCGATTTGCTTGCCAGAAACTTTCACCGAGGCGATATCGTTGGTATGAATGGCTACTTTGGTTTCGCACCAGCAATATGACCCTGAATGCACCTTTGCTCTCTATTCTAATGGCGAATATCCCCTCTATTTTACTTGCTTGGGAACCAATAATTTTTCAGAGTTGACGGGTTATGTTGGCAAGACTAAGACAGGACAACTGAGTGTGTTTATCACAGAAGACTTTAAACTTCTCTCGCCCTGTCTTCATGCGATTCCCTCACGATCTGGTTTGAAGGACCCGGAAAAGAGATTCAGGAACCGACACCTGGACTTTATTGTCAACCGTGACGCACTGAACATTCTGAGAAAGAGAACAGAGGTATGTTATTAACGCACATCCTAGAAATTATATCCAGTAGATATGAGCGTAGCTAATACTATCGCCTTTTCACCTCCTTTTATAACCCTTGCAGATCATCAAGTTTATTAGAAACTACCTTGATAGCCGTGGCTTTTTAGAAGTGGATACCCCAGTCTTGTCTACCCAGGCAGGCGGAGCAAATGCCAAGCCCTTTGTTACCCATGCAAATGCTCTAGGAATGGACATGCATATGCGCGTCGCCCCAGAGCTCTATTTGAAGCAGCTTGTGATCGGAGGAGTCGACCGAGTATATGAGATGGGAAAACAATTCCGTAATGAAGGCATTGATGCTGACCACAATCCCGAGTTTACCACATGCGAGTTTTACCAGGCATACAACAATCTGGAAGGCCTATTTGAGATGACCGAGGATATGCTCCAGGGTAAGGACAACGAATTGTCAGTCGGCAGAGTTTATGAGTGAACCTTTGGGGGATCAAACAGTAGATATTAATAGTCTCCTCTTTCTGACTTTTACTGTGATCTAGAGATGGCCAAGTCCGTGAAGGGATCCACCACAATATCACATGCACTCTCGGAAGAAGAAACAATTGAGCTCTCTTTCCAGAAGCCCTTCCGAAAGATTAACGTTGTTGAAGCCTTGGAAGAAAAACTTGGAACTACACTCCCAGACCTTGATGGTAAGCCTGGCTCGATATTTTCAAGTCGTCCTGTGCTCCTTTAAGCTCGGCTAAAGTAGTTTCCACTCACTCAGTTTTTTTCGTATCATAGACGAGCCGGTTCCAGAGCTTCTAAAACTCTGCAAAGAGAATAGGGTTTATGTTTCCGCTCCCCATACTGTACCACGGATCATGGACAAGCTTATCTCTCATTTTATTGAGCCAGAATGCATGCAGCCAACTTTCCTCTGGGGCCATCCACTCATCATGAGCCCTCTTGCCAAAGATATTCAACTTGATTCTGTAAGTCGTGGGATCGGTGGATGGTTTGTACTTGACTGACTTTCGTCTCTTCCTATTATTTCTGACACAGTCCTGGATTACCAAATTGATGATATGATAGGGACGGACTGTTGCAGGAAGATTTGAGCTTTTTGTTGCAGGAAAAGAGATTGTTAATGCCTATGAAGAGTTGAACGATCCTGTCCAGCAGCGGAGCCGATTTGGCAAGCAACAACAGGACAAGGAGAATGGAGACGAGGAGGCACAGCCAATGGATGACGCGTTTTGCGGAGCACTTGAGTATGGTTTGCCTCCGACTGCGGGTTGGGGAATGGGAGTGGATCGCGTTTGTCAGATCTTGACTGGGTCTAGTCATATCCGTGATGTGCTTGCGTTCCCTACGATGCGTACTCTGAAAACGGCTTCTTCAGCAGGAGCCGGTCAAGAATCATCAGTGAAGAAGGACACGAAAACTGAGGCATAGAGTAGTATGCCTTTATTCTTTTTTCCCATCCAATTGCAGTTTCGTCTTCTAATCTGTAACTCATTTCAGTGGGTGTGCTAAGGAGTGTGTTTGATACAATGGGTGATGCCAAGAGTAGTCGAAGTGAGCAATGCTCTATAAATGAGCGGCAGCGTGGCGGTATTGGATTTGACAAGGCAATTGGCATCGCTGTGTATCACTAGATGCATAATACTCTCTCTTTCAACAAAACTATACTGGCGTCGGAACCAACGATTCCACCGACAGTGGACTTCATTGTACCATTTATGTCTCCGTCGTCGCGCTTCTTGCCTCCTAAATCGGCTCCATGGCACTCCACAGCCCTAACTTGACGTCAGAGAAACTAACCTCAAGTCCATGCTTATCCCTAGGGTGTTGAATAAGATGCGGCTAATGAAATCTCATTTTTGCAGTCAGCAAATGCCACTCTCGTGATGTAGTGCAGAACCACGCAGAATCTTTGAAATGGCTAATGTCACTGACTAATCCAACGACATAATCAAACTATTGCGGAGGCAACCTCAGGCACTGCTGAAATTGATTTGAGTCACTCTGAAAAAACACTTTTTTTTTTTTTTCGTGCTCTGGCTACTTACCATCTGCGTTTAGGGAGGTGTAAAATACTGTCACTGTAGAACTAGTTTAGTATCCGCCAATGAGTGTGACGACGCGACACATATTCACTTTATTAGGTGTCAGTACTGTAAGACTTGTTTTGGTATCGATACTCCAGGGTGCGAGAACTGTTGTTTATGAAGTACAGGCGATACAAGAGCACCCTCCCGCATCGTTTGAATTCAACCTCGGTTGGTATGGATAATAATCTGACTGGGGTCTGAAATATGATAAGGATCAAAAGTATCCTATTTCATTGCTTGGGTTTTAGTTGTGCTGAAGACGATCAGATATTGTACCTGAGAATTAATCTTGGACAAGATATGCATGGTTGGCGCGTGTCCTTCCCCCACTATGCAAGATAACTACGAACAAATGCTTAAAAAAGAAAAAAAGCGGAGTAAAAAAAAAAAAAAAAAAATCCAAACGAGGAGCCAGGAGATCAGGGCAAGAGAGGGGTGACCACATGAACTATCAACCAAGCTACCAGGACAGAAGCGATCAGCCATGGGTTTTCAACCTCGCTGTAAAGCAAAATCCAGTCGTACAACTAGCGCTCAGGGACCAGCGATGGATGGAGTCGTAAAAAAGCACCACTGTTCCGGCACAGTTTTTGATCAGCGATATTGAAACAAGTCTTCAGGTGCTTTACGGCACTGGCACCCAATTCAGCGAGTATGTGTTGCACTGCTATGCCCATTGACAGGCACTAGACCAGTTCTACAGTGGCAGTAATTTTCATTTTAATAAGCACAGATGGGACATAGCCAGAGCACGAAAAGAAGAGATTTCCAGAAAGACGCGTGGACTTCTGAGAATGGTTGGAAGTTTCCTTGGATAGAGAAAGAGCAAGAAAGACAAGTTGGAAGAGGGTTTGCCAAGGACGATGCCAATGGTTAGCGCTAAGCTATCACCACTAGCTGAGACGTTACAGACTTGCTCTGTCAAGAAGATACACTTACTCTTCTTTCTTTAATGGTAATCCAGCTCAAATGCATCACAACGTGATGACAGGGCAGGTCATCCACGCCGGTGTAGCCAGTACGATATTATTTACGGTGACGTAGTGAATTTTTTTTGCGCGGATTTCTCACATAGAAATCTTAACAATGAGCTCTGGGCCCAAGAGAGGGTGAGGGCGAAAAAACAGTTCTCTGAAAAAAAAAAATCGCACATCATCTTGGACGAGAGAAAAAAAAAAATAATAATCTGCTCCCGCTCTCTGCAAAGGCTTCCCTTGATTTAACACCCCAATCTGCCTGCGCCTCTCTGATTCTACAAGGTAAGGGTACTGGCATCATCCCCCTGGCAAAATCGATGCATGATGGTGTATTTCCCTAGTATCATCATCGCTGCAGTTGAGAGTGCACTGTCATTTTTTCTTCAGTGCTGCTCCGCTGTCTCCCTTCTGTGTCCCCCCCTCCCAGCCTGTGGCCTTCTTTTTTTTTCCCCTCTCCCTCTGACTCCACCTCTCACACACACACACCTCCACTCTTTTCCGTCTCCTTCCCGTGTGTCTCCTTGGTCCATCTATTTTTTTCGCTGCGCAAAACAGGCCAAATTTCTGGCGCTTATTTCCTGGTGCCAACACTGGAAATAAGACCTCTTCACATCTAGCCCTTCCCGCCTTTTAATACTAACGGACACACACTCTCTCTCTGTTCCTCAAACCCCTGCCTCTCTTTCAGGCGGTCTAGCAAAAAATAAGAAACTCACCTGCAGGATCCTGACGTTTCTTTCTCTCTCTTTTCCTATCCCAACACCTCAATAACCTGTCGCCTTCGATACCCGCAGGCTCCTACCCGGCCCATCTTTTGTCTCTCTCTCCTCAGTAACCTTCATCCGGCCTCCTTGCCTAGGCGTTCACTTTTCCTCCTCAGTCCTGCTCATTCCATACACAAAGACTCAAGTCGGTCATCATTAATCGCCATCAGTGACTATCACTGCAGACACATCAGGAAACCCCTACTTTCTTGGTCGGTGTTGCCTGATTGTTTGGAGACACATAAACACGCAGTTCCCTCATCATGGCCGAGGTGAACAAAGCTGTAGGTGCTATTTGAACCCTTTATATATTTTATATATAATTATAGAAAATGTGGCAAGGAACGCGTCTTGTACCAAATCCCTTTTTCGCTAACGCTTGACGATTGTCTTCCTTTTTCTCGAACGCAGTTGCCCGAAATCCTTAAGATGCGGCTGCAGACCGAGAAGGCACACCAGGAAAAGATAGAGTAAGTCTATGACCAACCATACAAGGATAATTCTGCTTCTGAAAGAAGGATATATGTGTGTGTGTGGATCTGGACACTGTTGACTCTACCTTTTTTATCCGATTCTTATCTCTTCTTTATCTCTTTATTTACTCTAGTGAAATTCTGCTCCATCGTGATTTTCTTCTCAAGCAGTTCTTTTACATGAAGCAGCTCGCCGGGACTGAGGCAAGTTTAGAACCAGAACAAGATTTTTCCAAGATTGATCTCGAAAAGCTGAAAGCTTTCCAGGAAGAACACCAGTTATCGGAGTAGGTTTTCCTTCTGTTGCCAAGATATGGTAAAAAGGGAAAAGAAAGAAAGAAATAGATGATAGAAACTCATACTCATCTTGTTTTCTCATTTGCATCCCCCTAGATCTAATCCTACATCGGGAACTTTGGAAACAGACAGTGAAGACGTTATTATGGAAGAAACGGAGCCATTTATTATAAAACAGGAGAGTACCACCCCAACAGTCATGACACCATCAGAGAGTGCCGTGGTTGTCCCGGACATGGGATCAGACGCTTCCATGGAGGCCGCCGAGGCAGAGACCCAGGAGCCAAGGGATGTTGGCGAGAAGGAATTCAAGATCAAGAAAGAGCCCACACCCTCAATACCCAACTTTGGCCCTGGACAACCAGCCACGTACGAAGAAAGTCCCCCATCTCCAAAGTCCAATGCTGCTACGCCTGAACGATCTCACCCCGATCTAAACGACCGTCAGATGACTCCCGAGCCTAGAACACCCGGAAGTACCCCTGGAAGTACCCCTGGAAGTACTCCTGGACCACACACCAATTCCGCAGAGACATCTCCTTCAAGAAAAATGAAGCGCGTACTTCCACCGCCCGAGAGGATGGTGACTCGAGGAGTCAGCGGAGCCATTCGGCACAGGAGTGTGGATGAGATCCTCGGAACGGCATCGGATAGATCGCCAACGACACCAAGCTCTCGCTTGCCTCAACATGATCGATCTTCCTCGGTCTCAACCTCTCCAACTACAACGCCAGCCCCTAGCCTCATTCTTGCGACCCCTTCTATCAGTGAACCATCTATAGTCCACACGACTAGCGCACCCGTAATTGTCCCACCTTTGATTACTAGTCAGCCTGCTCCCAGCCAACTTCAAGTCGTGAAACTCCAAACTACGAGGAAACAACCTTTACTCACGACTACGCCCACAATGATGAGACGTTCTGAATCTAGATACGGATCCTCACGCTATGATACCATGGACGGCGCGCCATCGGGCCGCTCTGCAAGGCATGTAGATCTGTATGCATGGCAGCTCAAGGTTCAGACTCAACCGATCTACAAGGCACTCCAAACTGCCAGCAAAGCCTTGACAACCAAGGACTGGAAGGTGGCGCGAGAGGAGCTGAAGTTGATGAGGGCCATGCAAAGGATAGAGGCCTTGAAAGCAGGCAACCGATGGAGTTTTAAGCAGATTAAGAGGCACCGTGGGCCTGCCAGAACCAAGACTCATTGGGATCATCTTTTGGAAGAGATGCGATGGCTTCAGGTTGATTTCAAAGAGGAAAGGCGATGGAAAGTTGCGACGGCTTATCAAGTCTCCCGATGGGTTATGGCTTGGCATCAAGCAGAAGACAAAACTGCGCTCTGTGTTCCTGTAAGACATTATTATTTTTTTTTATTTATTTTTGTCAAAAAGTTGAAAAACAAGATATTTTTCTTTCTTTTCTCTTTCTTCCCCCACCCCCTCTTTCTCTTTACTTAACAAGAAACCATATCTCTAAACGTTTTATTAGCGTCGCAAGCTTATCAAGAGTCAGACTGACGAACAACCACAGGAGAGTCAACCATCAGCTCCTTTGGACGACGGAGCAGAAGTAAAGATTGAAGATTTCTTGGATGAGAGTCTGGTGGACTCTTCGGACAGCGCAATGCAGGTGGACTCTGACTCGTCTAAAACCGATTCGAAGGAAGGCAGCACCAAGCGGGATACTGATCGGAGCTCCCTGGCAAGGGCAGACAAGGATCAAACCGGACAGGCCATCAAGATTGAGGTGGAAGATGCGAGAATGTCCACTCCATCCGAATCAGCACCCGATTCAGCCAGCGCGTCTGATGCGACCAAGGCTTCTACACCAGGAGCTGAGAGACCCCTCACAGATCCTTCTGTCGCAGAGGTTGATAGCAAGGCTCTTATTCCTCGTCTAAAGGAAAGCGCTAAGGATGAGGTACTGATGCCTCCTCCTCCACCTGCAGTGCTTCAAAAGTGCAGACCAACCATCCTGGAGCTGGACAACAACGCCACTATCTTTTCCCTCAATGCGCTTGAATCACTCATGGACGGGATCCATATCAGCTCTTTGGATATCAACGCGCTCTTCCCTGATCTTCCCCTCTATGGCCCCCCTACTCCAGACGACAACGACGCCTATGTGGATGAAGCAGAGCATGGACGAGTGACGATGATTAGCAGACTGATGGCGTCGAAACCACCCGTGCTTGAATTTGGTCCATTGGCCTCGCAGATCGTCTATGTAAAGCGAAAGAGAGCGCCTATCCCTGAATGGGAAGATGACTTTGAGGACGAAGATACACGAGCACCAAAGGTAGATGGCAAGATCCTTAATGCTATCCCTGGAACAGATCCACCAAGGACGGTTCCTGTTCTCTTCCAGACAAAGAAAAACAAGGATGCTCCTAGTACACCGATTCGTCGTCCTGCAGCACCTGGACCATTGGTTCAGAAGAATGCAGTTGCTTGGACATTGGAAGAGGACGATCTCTTGATGTCGCTCATCAAGCCTTTCCAGTACAATTGGGACTTGATTGCCGATATTTTCAATTCGATGCGAGGACCTTTGATGTCAACAGAGCGTCGGACCTCATGGGATTGTTATGAGAAATGGGCCAAGAAGGAAGGGCCTCAGTCTGGAGGAAGTGGATCCAACTCGGAAGCAAGTCAGCAGGGCTCTAGTAATTCAGGCTTGATTCCAATCGGAAGCCTTCCTAATAATGCAGGATCCACGCCAACGTCGCCCAAGGCGAGAAAGGATAAGGATGGAAAGAAGATTATGACGAGTAGTATCAAGGCAGATCCAGCACGAAAGAAACAGCGATCGCTGAGTCTTCTTGAGGCCATGAAACGAGCTGGAAAGAAGCGTGAGGCAGCCCAGAGTCGAGTGAATGCTGGTAAAGACAGTGGGGCACTTTTATTTATTTTTTCTTTTTATTATTATTTTTTATTTTCGTCTTGGGTAGTTATAACCCTGTTTCTTTTTCTTTTTTTTTTCATTCATCTAATCCTGATCTCTCTCTCTCTCTTTTATTTGAATCTGAAGCGCCTGCGGCCTCGGCTGCAAAGAAATCGGTAGTCGGTCAGGATGGACAAAGCCCCAAGGTAGCAGGAGGAACAGTTCCTCTGACTCCAGCAGACTTGAGCAAGTTCAAGTCGGATCGGGACCGCCACCTGAGCCAGGTCATCAATGAGCAGCGCCAGATGCAGGCTGCGTCACTTGCTCTTGGAAGGGTATGGAAGAAGCGAAATTGCAATCGTTTGGAGAAAGGAAACAAACATACACCTTGCTTTATCTTGGCTTTCAGTCATTCTAACATCATAACATATGCACATTTACTTGTACTCTTGTCATATAGCCTGTTGTCCGTCCTCCACTGCCAAATGCAGCTGGTACACCTTTAGATGCTCAACAAATTCCAAGACCTGCCGTCGCTCAGACAACAGCTCAAGCGCGACCACCTGCAGCCAGCATGTCTCCCATGTCCCCACAAGCAAAGCCTGGTGTTCGACCTCTTAATCCTCAACAGATCCAGGCACAGCAACTACAAGCACAAGCATTGGCCCAGGCCCAAGCTGCCCAAGCTGCCCAAGCTGCACAGGCCGCACAGGCCGCACAGGCTGCACAGGCAGTGCAGGCACAAGCTCAAGCCGCACAAGCTGCACAGGCCGCCCAAGCCGCACAGGCTGCACAGGCTGCACAAGCTGCACAAGCTGCGCAGGCTCAGGTACAAGCTCAGGTTCAGGCACAAGTTCAGGCCCAGGTACAGGCTGCTCAGGCACAAGCTGCTCAGGCACAGACACAAGCTCAGCAGGCCCATCAAGTCCAGGCACAAGTGCAACAGGTACAGCAGGTTCAGCTCCAACTCCAACAGCAGCAGCAGCTCCAGCTTCAGCAGCAGCAACAACTCCAGCTTCAGCTTCAACAACAGCTCCAGGCACAAGCTGCAGCTCAGGCTGCCGCTCAAGCTCAGGCACATGTTCAGGCACAGGTGCAAGCGCAGACACAGGCCCAATCTTTGCCACAGCAGCAAATCCAGGTCACTCAAGCCCAACTGGCCCAGCTGCAGCTCCCTGCACAGGCTTTGAGCTTTCTTCGCGCGAATCCGAACTTGCCGTTGACGAATCCGAACTTGCAGCTGGCGAGTCCCCAGATCCAGGCATATCTTCGACAGCAGCAGCTTCAAGTTCTTCAGCAACAACAGCAGGCGCAAGCTCAGGCTCAGGCTCAGCAACTTCAGCAGCAGCAGCTCCAGCAGCAGCAACAACAACTCCAGCAGCAACAGCTTCAGCAGCAACAGCTTCAGCAGCAACAACTTCAGCAACAGCAGCTTCAGCAGCAACAGCTTCAACAACAACAGCAACAGACATCATCCTCACCCTTGACAAGGCCAATGACGTCGCCAATGCCTGGGTTTGCTAGCCCATCTCTACAAGCCCATCAATTGCAACAGCAGCTTTTGACGCAACAGTTGTTGGCGCAGAAGCAGCAACAGCAACAGCAACAACAAATGCAGCATCTCCAACAGCAGCAACAGCAGCTTCAACTACAAGCACAACGAGCAGCTCAGGCGCAGGCTTTGCAGCAGCAACAGCAACAGCAGCAACAGGTTGCTCAGCTGCAGCAAAACAAAACGCCAACGGGATCTCCTCGACAGGCACCCACCGCTCAGATGGGTGGGCTTACTCCCACTTTGCCAAGCGGACCTAGTACCCCTGGAGAATCCATTAACCATGTTGGTCCCAATGTTAACCGCGCTAATGGGTCTGGAAATGGATCTGCTAGTTCATCTGGAGCAGGCACCCCTTCGACTCCTATCCTAGCTGTTAGTACTCTCAACAGCAATGGTATGATCAGCAACGTCAGCACCACGGCTAAACCTCAGCAGCAAACCCAACAGCAGCCCATCCTCGGAACTACGAACGCGGCCAAGGGGAGTAAGACGCCTGTGATGGCACCAGGGGTAGTGAATAGTCCGACATTGTTCCATTCCGCAACAGCTACACCTACCGCAGGTTCGACCCCTGGTACGGTCCAAACGCCCATCATGGCGAATGCTCAACCACAGCAACAACAAGCCCAGATCCAGGCCCAGATCCAGGCTCATGCTCAGGCCCAACAGCAGTTACAGAAGCAGCAGCAGCAACAACAGCAACAACAGCAGGCTGTCACAGGAACGCCTCCCATGGCTACGATCCCTCCTATGTCAGTTCCAACGCCGCAGATGATTGCCCAGTTGGCTCAGTGCTATCCCGGCTTGCCTCGACCCCAAGCAGAAGCACAGGCGCGACAGCAATTGCTTCGTATCTTTGAAAGCAAGCACCAGGCTGCTCAGGCGCTTTCGGCAGTGCAACGGCAACAGCAGCAACCTCAGATGTTGCAGCAGCAAGCGTTCTTAATGTTGCAACAACAGCAACAGCAGCAGCAGCAGCAACAACAACAACAACAACAACAGGCTCAATCCCAACCTCAGACGAGTCAACAGTTGAATGGACAGGCAGGCCAGGTTCCTCCACAGCCACAGCAAGCGTCACCGCAGTTGGCTCAACAGCAACAAGTGAGTCAGGTGCAGATGGTGAATGGTCAGGCCCAGATTGTGAATGGGCAGGCACTGGCTACGGCGCAATTGAATCAACAAAAGTTGCAACAACAAGCGGCGATGGCAATGCAACAACAACAACAATTGCTTCAGCAACAACAAAAGCTGCAACAAGCCAAGCATATTCAATTTATGGCTCAACAGCAGAGGCAACTTCAATTGCAACAACAACAGCAACAACAACAACAGGCAGCGGCGGCCTTGGCGCTGCAACAGCAGCAGCAGCAACAAATTGCATTACAGCAGCAGCAACAACAACAACAAATGGCACTTCAACAACAGCAGCAACAAATTGCCCTCCAACAGCAACAGCAGCAACAGCAACAACAGCAACAACAGCAACAGCAGTCGCCTCAAGCACCCAAGTAGTTTTCTCCCTCCCTTTATTTTGTTTTTTATTTTGATCCGCAAGGTCTAATGCGTAGTAGGCTTGATTGAGTGGTGGTCAAATGACTTGGGTGTTTCTTTACTCTTTTTTTTTTTTTTTTTTTCTCTCTCTTCTTCTTCCTTTTATCTTTTATTCTACCCAGTCTACATCCGCACAATCTACCTAACCTACAAGGCAGTGTTGTATATTAGTTTTTCCTCGTCCTGCAAGCTACTCGTTTAGTGAATCTGTCCATTTTTTTTTTTCCTCAAAAGAAAAAAAAAAATCACACTGGCTGTAACTTTAGCCTTCCCTTTTCTCCTCTCCCGTGTACTGCTCTATTCTTTTTCACTCTCTCTATCTCTCTTTTTTTTTCTTTCTTTTTTTTTTTTTTTTTTTTTTTTTTTTTTTTTTTTTTTTTTTTTTTTTTTTTTTTTTTTTTTTTTTTCTCTCTCTCTCTCTCTTTCTTTTCCTTCTTGATTTAATTGTTGTAAAAAAATCTATGAAAAAAAAAAAAAAAAAAAAAAAAAAAAAGAAAAAAATGGAGGAGGAGGGGGAGGAGAGGAGGAGAAAAAAGGAGAGAAGGAAGCTTTTTTTTTTTGGTTTTCTTTTAAATTGTCTTCTTTTATTCAATTCAAGGTTCGATTGATAAAAAAAAAAAAAAAAAAAAAATGGTAGTTGGGAAGGAAAGGAGGAAGAACGAAAAGGAAAGAAAAAAAAAACAATAGAGAAAAAAAAAAGGAAAGAGTTGAAAATCTGATAGAAATAAGAACTGAAGAAGAAGAAAAGAAGAAGAAAGAAGAAGAAAAGAAGAAGAACTTTTGAAAAGAAAAAAAAAAAAAAAGGATCAAAAAAAAAATCGAAGGATATGGGAAAAAGCAAAAATCAAAACAAGAAAAAAGAAAAAGAAAAGAAAAGGTTAATCCCTCTTCGAAGAAAAATAAAATTAAGAGGTTTGGGAAACGTCCCTCTTTGATCCCTTTGAAAAAAAAAAATCGATAAATCGATCTGACGATGTTTGCCAGTGGATCGTCTTTTGGACCATGGAAAAATATCTGTGCTCAGAAAGAGAAAAATAAAGAAAAAAAAAAAAGGACAAAAGATCGAATCATCGCCAAAGAAAAAAAAGCCAGAGAGAGAGAGAAAGAAAGAGAGAAAATGAAAAAAGAGAAAGAAAGAAAAAAGGGAAAGGATGATGAGAAATAAGAGAAATGGAGGAACGGAATAGGAGGAATCATCCTCGACTCTCCTCGATTTTTCAGGGTCTCTTTTTTTTTTCTTTTCCTTTCTTTTCTTTTCTTTTCTTTTTTCTCTCTCCTGGAGGTGGGAGGAAATCCTCCCCCCATCTTTGCGTCCATTTTGTTTTTTTTTTTTTTCTTTTCCTCCTTCTCCTCCTCTTCTTCCTCCTCCTCCTCGTTCTCTTCCTACTCTCTATTTTCTCTTCTTCTCCTTCTCCTCCCTTTTCTCTTTCTTCTCATCATTTTTTTTTTTTTTTTTTTTGGACATTTCGTGTTCTTTAACCGCCTTTGCTGTCGACAATCTTCTTTTGCACTGCAGCATACTTGCGCTTGAGCTTGCTCACGATCCTGGATTGTTGAGCCTGTTTCGAGATCTTTTGTGCAATCTGGATCAACCGATTGTCATCCTGAATGTCCATCTTGGCGTTCAACATTTCCATGGTTCGTTCAAAATTGTTTTGAATCAACATGGCTATATGCGGAGGAAATTCATTTTTTTTTTTTTTAGTCAGTCATCTCTCCCATCGAGTAGTCTCTTCAACATAGCTACCCTCTCTCTCTCTCTCTCTCTCCCTTCCTGACCAGATAACATTTTGAACGATAACCAAACAAACAAAGAAATAATAAATAAATAAATAAATAAATAATAAATAGAGGTAGCTCTCTTACGTTCATGATACTTGAGGAGCGCTAGTGCCATAAAGTAGAGCCAGTCAAATCCTTCCAAGAGAAAGATATCCCAGATACGCAACAAAGTCCTGTATGGTACTACCCCTCCAGAGTACAAAGTGATGTACCACCGTGATGCAAAACTTGGTGTTGAAATCGCCATATTTTTCTAAAATCAAGTCACCAAATTATCATTAAAAAAAAAAAAAAAAAAAAAAAAAAAAAAAAAAAGTATTTTGTTAGGTTGATGGCAATATATAACTCATCTCATTGACCCTCCTCCTCATGAATGTGCGACTCAATTCCTAGAAAAAAGATCCATACCAATGCTTGAAAGACTTTGGGAGCATAGATCTTTGTCAACTCTTCCTGGATATAAAACGCTTCAAAGAGTGCTGGGAATCCTGGAACGACGAGATCGCGGATATTGTAGCGATCAAACAACTGAGCCAATAGCACAAAGGTTTTCTCCTCATCAAAAAAAGTGAGCATCGTGGCGACGACACTCGCCATTCCTTGACAATATCCAACACGTCGGTTGTAGTTGGAATATGCCTTGAGTACACTAAAGAGTGCACATTGCCTGAGGAGGAGGAGGAGGAGGGGGGGGGAGTGTGGGAAAGGGGTGAGATGAGGGGGAGAGACAGATATTAAAAAGGAAAGGTCAGTCTGAATGAATAGGTTGTAGGACAGAGGGTAACTATGAAAGAAAACGAAGAAAAAAAGGGCAGTCGATTCCTTAGGGAGCTCCTTACCCTGGTCCATATCGTGTCCTGAACATGATATGTCCATGCATTGTCCTAAATATCAAAAATAAACATGCCAATAGCAGCAAAACAATCATCAAATCGTATCATTAATAAATAATGATAATAATTTCATTCTTCATCCTCAAATCACTCTGAATATGATTTTCTCTTTGACATCTGACCCTATGCCCTTACCGTGGAATATCTAGATCAATCTGTTCCTCTTCTGGGGACGCAATCTCGAGCATGTCCTAAATATGATCCCACACACACACAAACACACAAGGGTAGAGTCAGAAGGGCTGAGTCTGGATATTCAAGATTGTCATTTCTTTTTGGTCACGTCGGACCCAGTATTCCTGGAATAAAATGTATCAACTCTCTTACATGGTAGATCTGACGAATGTTGGGATCGAATCCTTCCGATTTTTTGGTGATCAAATAGGTCCTATAATTTCAAAAGGGGAGATAGGGGCAGGGGGAAGAAAAGAAGGAAGGAAGGAGTAAAAAGATATCCTACTAGGTAAGTAAGGGGTGCAATTTTGAAACAACCCCTGAGAAAAGCACAGGAATAAACAAAAGACAAAGTTTTTTTTTTTTTTTTTTTTTTTTTTTTTTCAAACCATTAAAAATAAAATATAAAAAAGAGTTGTTACCATGCTGTGGCCCTCCAGCAGTCAGGAATTCCCTTGTAAACACGCGAAGTAAACTATACGAGTCGAATTGTTGTTGTTGCGGTGGTTGTTATTTTGATCCGCGATCCGCCCAACGATGAAAGAACAAGGAAGGAAAGGAAAAAAAAAAAAAAAGTAGGAAGCGCCTTTGCATCAGTAACAAGTCCTGTCCTACGGGGATTTCAATGAATAGAGAGAGATGCCACCAGAGCAGAAAAGTGCATCCGTCTCTCTCTCTGTGTATGTGTACCTTTGAGTTGTTGGGAAAGGTGTATTCTGTCTCCTGGACATCTGAGGTGTATTGCTTTGCCATCTTGGCCCATTTCAGGCTCCTCTGTTGTTCCTTCCTGATGGCCTTTGTTCGCTCTCTATCAGGACGACCACATATTTGTGTGTATGTGTGAGAGAGAGAGAGAGAGAGAGAGAGCAGATCGGGTGAAAAAGGCTCTGGTTAGGACAAGGGCTCTGTTGCGTGTGTAGTGGAATGAGCAAAGTTCGGATCAGACGAATCTAGTCCGGGGACTGTGATTGGATTCTGATTTTTTTTTTTTTTTTTTTTTTTGTCTCCCCGCTCTCTGTATCGCCACGCACAGACCTACGCGCTGCCAAGGATTGGGCCGACGGAGATCGATGGTTGGGCGGATGGTTGTTGCTTCGCCCTTGACCGTTAGGAATGTTGCTACTGGTGTTACTTCCGTTGCCATACCTTTCCGAGGATGGTGTTCTGCCTTCCTCGACCAAGAAGCCATATCTACACACATACACATACACACACACGCACACACGCATACAAGTACAGATTGACACAGATTAGATTATATTTGTTGTTGGCGTTGTTGTGCACATTGGGTTGCGTGTCGTGTTATTGGGTTTAGGGCGTCCAATCCAGGTCATAATCCAGTGAGAGCGTATCATAAAAAAATGCAAGAAACAGAGAGATAGAGAGAGAGAGATAGATAGAGAGAGAGAGAGAGAGAAGGATGCAATGCAAATGCATGCACAGCACATTTCGTCAGTTTAAAAATACACCATTGTGTTTCTTGCTCTCCTTCTTTCTATTGTTCCCTAATGTGGTACCCACTTTGACACTCGTTGAGGAACAATAACACACATACACAAACATACACAAAAAAAAAAAAAAAAACTGCTCCCCTACCTGTCAACAAGACCATAGAGTTTTTCGTCCAAGGGAATCACGGCTACAGGTGTCACCTGGTCCTGAGGGGTCCTTCCATTGCAATGACCGTTCACACCTGTAATGCCATGACTGATACTCCCGTTATTGTTGCCGTTGTAGTTATAAGTCGAGCTAATGTCGCGTGGGATTGAGGACATGGACCAGGCCGGGGAGAGAGTCCCTCCTCCGTTGCCGCCCTCGATCCCGCCTGTCCCTGTACCTCCTGTGCCTGCGTCGCTGCCTCCAAACAAATGCGCACTACCTCCACCCGAGGTCCGGATGCCGCCGCCCCCTCCTCCACCTCCTCTAGAGTCGCTCACGGTCCTTGTCCGATGAAGTCCCGAAACCGACGACGACGCCGAGGTCGAGGGGGCCCTGGCATGTCGTGTGGACGAAGTGTAGATCGATCCAATGTCCATCGTATCCTGGTTAGCAGCACTGGCTCCATCAAAGTCCGAGCCAGAATGACTTCTTGCCATGGCAGCCGTCGCAGCCGCTGCACGCAAAAAATGATTTCCAGGACCACCACCACGAAGATCACTGTCGACACCGTCGTCATTGTCGTCGTCACCACTACAGTCAGGCGTGCCGAGATACTCTTTGGTCGAGTCGGGTCGGACCAGCGAATGTGACCATCGACGTTGGGGAACTGCGAGGTTAGGCAAGATCAGTCGCTGGGGGTCCTCAATGGCTCCTGTGGCCGTGCACCAGTCGCGATCCAGATCTGTCGGGCCAGAAGGGGTACGGGACAGGGGCAAGTGGGCAGCAATTAGGTCGCCATCGTCCGCGGCAAGTGAGAGGGAAAAAGCCGCGGGGGCAGAAGCAGTAGCGAGGGTCGGGATGGGCGGCGGTGGTGGTGGTGGAGACCTGGCGGCAGGTTGAGGCTGAGGAGGTTGGAGTGGAAAGGCTCGGACGGGGGAAGATGGCAGGGAAGACTGGTCAGTGGTGGACGATGTCCTTTTCTCCATGAGCGAAGGAATCACGGAGGGATGACTCGACGTGTCCAGGGCGTGTGTGGCCCTGTCCGTGGTCATGGAGAGAATGGGACAGGGTCCGTTGAGGAGAAAGGGCGAGAAGCGTTGGAGTTCGTTGAGAGTGGTCCGTTGAGGCCCAGTTGTATGGAGGAGAAAGGGAGAGAGAGAGAGAGCGAAGAGAGAGAAAAGAAAAGAAAAAGAGTAAAAAAGAGGATGAGTATGTGAGAGAAAGAGAGCTGTTGAAATGTATGAGAGCATGTGAGAGAGAGAGAGAGAGAGAGAGAGAGAGAGAGAGAGAGAGAGAGAGAGAGAGAGACATAGGGAGAGAGAAAGGAAGAGAGAGAGAGAGAGATTTAATGGAGAAAAAGAAGAGGAGCGACCTCTCTTTCTCGGGGCCGTGGAGGCGAGTGCTCTTCTCTTTCTTTTTCTCTCTCTCTTTCTCGCGCGCGTTCTCTTTGGGGGTCGGGTTGGGGGGGGGGAGAGAGAGAGAGAGAGAGAAAGAAAGAAGGCGAGTGAGAGTGAGTGAGCGAGTAAAGGAAGGCGAGAGAGAGGAAGAGGAGAGAAGCACCGTAACAGGAAGAAAGATGAGCAAAAAGCGGTCAATCAGAATTCTGGGGTCGAGAGAAGGCGAGACGCACACGAATCAAAGAACGCAAAGAACTTTTTTTTTTTTTCCTTTTCCTTTTTTTTTCCTTTCTTTCGATTTTCTTTTCTTTTTTTTTCTTTCTTTTTTCTTTCTTTCTTTTGTTCAGCTGTCTTTTTAGTAACTGTTGCTGAGTGAACAGACGGATGCAGGATCTGCAAAGGATCGACGACCGGACATATGAAAGAAAGAGAGAAAGGAGTGAGAGAGAGTGAGAGAGTGAGAGAAGAAAAAAAAAGGAAACGAGCAGAAAGAGAAAAAGAGAAAAAGAGAAAGGAGAGGAGCGAGGAGGAGCAGGAGTCGGATCAAAGGGGTGCGTCGGGTCCCTGTGGAGCGTCAATGAAAGGGAAATAAAAGAAGGAAAAAAGAAAGAAAGAAAGAGAAGGAAGGGAAGAAGAAAGGGAAAAAAGAAAGAGTATGACAAATGGTAAATGAGATTTGGTACCAGCAAAAAAAGATGAGTTGGTAGAAAGAATGAGAGTGTATGCGAGTGTGAGTGAGTGAGTGAGTGAGAGAGAGAGAGAGAGAAAGCGTATGTGTGTGTATGCGTGAGAGTGAGTCTGAATGTAAGAATAGATGCGATGGGATGGCGAGCGGGAATGAAAGAACGAATGGGATGAGATAACTGTTCGCCCAGCAGTAACAGACTCTTCTGACAGAGAGTGAGAGAGAGTGAGAGAGAGAGAAAGAGAGAGAGAGAAAAGAAGCATGAATCGCTGGGGACTGAGGCTTCGATCCTGGCGGCGCCGTCTTTTCTCTCTTTCTCTTTCTTTCTCTTACTCTCTCTCTCCTCTGTCAACGCCTCGTGCTCTCAGTCTCATCCTCTCCTCCTCTTCCTTATCCCTTTCACCCATTCGCCCACCGCATTAGAGTCCCATGGCTGCGGGAGCGGCAATGGTGTAGCTGCACGGTGTGTATATCGCGAAGGCATCACCGATGGTGTGGTGTCCGTCCATCCTTGGTCCCCTCTTCTTCTTCTTCTTCCTCTTTCTCCTTCCCCTTCTTCTCCTCCGCATCCTCTCTACCACAACCCCCTTCCCCACCCCTCCCTACCCCTCCCCCTTCGCCAGACCTGGGTCATCCATTAGGCAGGGCTAGTGGAGAGACAAAAGTAGAGGACACGGAGAAGGTACTACAACAAGGTTGATCTCAATGGGTTGGTTCAACGATTTTTTAACTTTTACTTTCCCAGTTCAGGCGGACTAAAGCATAGCAGAGTAGAGCAAGTTAAGCAGAGTTGAGAACAGAAATGCAACAAAGGCAAAGCCATCCCGATGAGCCATGCATTCCTCCAGCGGATCGGTATTCGTTGTCCGTTTCCTCCGCCCCGTCCTCCGTTCCCGCCTGCAACCCCAGCTGGGGAATGGGAATGGAATGGACACACCCAAATACCACCGCGCACATCATACATACACAAGCACACACCAGCTAACTTCTTTCGATCATGCTGCAAGGCTGGCCCATCGATGAGAAAAGAGAGAGAGAGAGAGAGAGCTGCAGCTTGTCGGTCCGTCGCCCGCCTTGTCCAGGCGTGCTTTCAGGAGACTGGGACGAATGAAAGGCGTCTGAAGGGCTGGTAGGCCAAAAGGACGCTTGGCCCGTACGACATTTTTTTTTTTTTTGACCCGGCCGGTAAGTCTGCACCGTCTGCATGCCCGTACACACACACACGAATGCAGTCGCGCATATCACACACACACACACGCGCGCGTGCTACCCGCGCAGGTCCAGCACCCAAACCCCGTTTGATCCTCATCCTGCTTCTTTCCTCCTTTCCTTTCTTTCACCCCCCCCCCCCCCCCACTTCTCCTCGTCATTGCTCCCGCTCTTCTTTATGATCTTTTCTGTTGACCCTGGTTCAGTTCGCCTTGTCCCAATAACTCCACGCGCACGCGTGTCTGTGTGTTGTTGCACGCGCGTGGCTCAAGATAGGGCCGTTGCTGTGGCCGCCTGTTGTCCCTCTTCAGGGACACTCACAGACACACAAAACACACCCACCTCCCTCCCACGCGAGAGCACATACACTAGAGTTTGCTCCGCCATCAAATAAACCCTCTGCGCGCGAGATTCCTTTACAATGGGAGAGAAGCTCTCTTGTGGGAAAGGGGGTATAGAGAGAGAGAGAGAGAGAGAGAGAGAGAAGGAGATAGAGGCCCTTGTATTATATTGGATACCAACAAAAAAAAAAAAAAAAAATGGAACAGAACACACAGACCACCCGAATGGTTTTTTCTTCCTTTTTTTTTTTTTTTTTTTTTTTTTTTTGAAGCCTGCCACACTTTCGGGTAGAGCGTTCTTACTCTGTGATGGACGGGTATTGTACGACGACACCTTTTTTCTCTCCTACTCCCTCTTCCTCCCTTGACCTCGTTTTTTTTTTCTATCCCCCTTCTTTACCCTCTTCTTCCCCCCACCCACCCCCCGCTTTGGACCAAAAAAAGAAATACATCCTGCTGTCCACTTGACTGCCTGTTACGGGTCGGACCAAACCATCGTATTGTGAGAGGTCAGTCAGTCCCTTGTCAAAATCTACAGCCTCCTCCGAACCTCCTTTTTTTTTTTTTTTTTTTTTTTTTTTCCTCCTTGAGTTTCCTTCCTCCAAGCCTGTCCATCCTCTTTCCTCCCTATGCTTCTTCCCCTTTCACCCAGGGGGAGAGAGAGGAGAAAAGAAGACAGACAGACAGACAGACAGACAGACAGACAGAGAGAGAGAGAGAGAGAGAGAGAGAGAGAGAGAGAAAGACGCCAGTGTTACTCATGATCAAAAATATTGTCCGACCCCTCTTGCTCACACCATGCATCCCCGTCCGTCCCTGAGAGGAGAAAGAGGACAAGGAGAACGCAAGGAGGAGGACTAGGAGAGGAGGACGATGATGATGATGATGAGCCCACAGCTTAGGAATGTCGCCGACAATTATCTATGTTTTCCGAACACCCCCCAATACACATCCACACAATTTCTGCCTTGCTAGCAAAAAAAAAAAGGAAAAATTGATCTATTGCATGACTCGTTCTCTGTAGTGCTGCATGCGACCGCGTAAATGCGTGTGTGTGTGTGAAGTAGCATAAAAGTGGACATAAGGATAATAGACAAAAGTAGAAAAAAAAAAAAAAAAAAAAGCTCATGTATTTGTATTTACAGGACAAAAAGAGGACAGGCAGTTTTAAAAAAAAAAGGTTCTAAATTAGAAAACGGGGACTCCTCCGACAACATCCTTGGGCTTCAAGGCTTCACCAGTCAAGGCCTCAGCCAAGAACGAATACTCCTCCGCCAAATGGACCTTCTTGTTGCCAGTAGCAACCGACGCAGAGGGGTCACGACCAGCATAGCGGACATCCTTGCCAGCGTGGTTGACCGTCTCACGGAGCGAGGTACGGATACGAGGGGCAACGTGGGCCCAAGCACCCATGTTCAAAGGCTCTTCCTGGCACCACACCACCTCGGCGTTGGGGTACTTGTCAGCATGCTCCTTGACCAACTCATAGGGGAAGGGGTTCAACTGCTCCACACGCGAAATAGCAATATCATCCAACTTGTTCTGATCACGGGCCTTGACCAAGGCATAGTACACCTGACCCGAGCACAGAATGTGCTTCTTGATCTTTTCATTGCTGGCCAACTCAGTCGAGGCCTCAGGGATGTAACGCTGGAACTGAGTCGAGCCGCTCATCTCCTCAATGGTCGAGCGAGCCATAGGGTGACGCAACAACAACTTGGAGTTAAAGACAATCAATGGCTTGCGGTAGTCGCGATGGATCTGACGACGGAGAGCATGGAAGTAGTTGGCGGGGGTCGAGCAGTAAACAACCTGCATGTTGCAGTCCTGGTGCTGACGAGAGAGCTTCTCCTCCGAGGGGTACTGGTTAGGGTTGTCGTCGCACATCTGGAGGTAACGCTCAATACGGGCGCTCGAGTGCTCGGGTCCCTGACCATCATAACCATGAGGAAGCAACATGGTCAAACCAGTGCGCTGGAGCCACTTCTTCTCTCCCGAGGAGATGAACTGATCAATGATGCACTGAGCACCGTTGGCAAAGTCTCCGAACTGAGCCTCCCAGAGAATGAGCGAGTTGGGGTTGACCAAAGAGTAACCGAGCTCGAATCCAAGGGCACCAAACTCGGACAAGGACGAGTTGCTGATCGAGAAGGCGGCCTGACCGTGACCCAAGTTCTTGAGGGGAACGTGGAGCTTGTCAGTCTCCTGGTCGTGGAGAACGGCGTGACGGTGCGAGAAGGTACCACGCTCGACATCCTGACCGGCCAAACGAACGTGCTTACCCTCGGAGAGAAGAGTACCAAAGGCAAGTCCCTCAGCAGTGGCCCAGTCAATGTTGGATCCTGATTCGATGGTGCTGGCACGTGCCTTCATGATACGGGCAAGGTTCGAGTGAATCTTGAATCCAGGGGGGTATGTGCTGATGGTAGTTCCGACGTGCTTCAAGGTCTCAACGGCAGCACCCGTGGGGAAAGTTGGGAGAACCTCCGAGGCCAACTCAGCAGGCGACTTGAATCCGTGCCACGAGCTGGTCATCCATTCCTTGCTCTTGGCCTTGTAGTCCTTGCTCTTGGCATAGTTCTCCTCCAAAATGTTCCAGACGCGCTTCTTCATCTCATCGATCTGTTCCATGTTGAAGGTACCCTCGTCCACGAGCTTGGCAATATACTTGTCGAGAGCAGGCTTCTGGTTACCGATAGCCTTGTACATGATGGGCTGAGTAAAGCTGGGCTGATCCGTCTCGTTGTGACCGTGACGTCTGTAGCAGACAAGATCAATGACGGCATCGGTGTGGAACTCTGAGCGCCAGTCAGCAGCCAACTGGTGAACGTAGTTCACAGCCTCGACATCATCAGCATTGACGTGGAAGATGGGGGCGTTGATGGACTTGGCAATGTCCGTGCAGTAGGCGGTCGAACGAGCAAAACGGGGGTCGGTTGTGAAACCGATCTGGTTGTTGACGACAATGTGGATGGTACCTCCGGTCGAGTAGGCGGGCAAGTCCATAAATCCAAGGGTCTCGTAGACGACACCCTGTCCAGCAAAGGCGGCATCACCGTGCAACAAGACGGCGAGCGAACGGGTCCTGTTCTTGTCATCCATGTAGTGCTGGATGGCGTGGGTCTTTCCGAGAACGACACCATCGGCAGCCTCCAAGTGAGAGGGGTTGGCCACCAAAGAGAGATGAACGGGCTTTCCAGAGGGGGTAGGACGCTCATAGTTCATGCCCAAGTGGTACTTTACATCTCCAGAGAAGCCATCATTGTCGGTGTTGCCGCTGAACTCTGAGAAGATCGACTCGTGAGGCTTGCGGACGACGTTGGAGAGGACGTTGAGACGACCACGGTGAGGCATGCCCATGACAATGGACTCGACGCCATGCTCGACTGAACGATCAATCTATGAAAAACAAATGTGTCAAAAGAGAGACATCCAAGTTCCAGGTCAGTCCAAACAATCATGCTTCTCTTTCTTTTGTTTTCTTTCTTTCTCACACTCTTCTCTTTTGCACGCTTTTTTTCCTTTTTTTTCCTTCTCTTCTTTTTTTTCCCGCAGTGGTTGATCAGGTGAGCCACAGGGGTCAGGCAAGAAAGATTGGATCGTTCCACGGCCCGTGCTCTCAGGTTTTTTTTGAAAGCAGCAAGCAATCAATCAATCAGTCAATCAATCAAACCATCCAGCAAACCCTTGCCATATGCCAACCATACAGTTTTAGAGCATGACATTTTTAGGGGAAGTGTGAGAGTAAGCATAAAGATTTGCCCACGGAGCGAGGGACAGAGGGAGAGACAGAGAAGGGAAGAAAGGGGGTTCAAGGACATACCAGGGCCTTCATGCCAGGAATCAAGCTCTCACCACCCTCGAGACCGAAACGCTTCTCGCTGGGGTACTTGGAGGAGACGAATCGCTCGAACGAGTCAGACCAGATAAGGCGATCGAGAATCATGGTCTTCTCTTCAACTGTGTAAGAGTAAGGGCGAGGAACTTCGACGCGCTGACGGATCCAGTCGCAGCGGTCACGGTCAGGGATATGGATATACTCGACTCCGATTGAGCCACCTGTGGATCATGACAATATCGGTCGGCATCAGGAAGGGAATGAGAGAAAGAGAAAGAAAGAGATAGAAAGAGCGATATCAAGGTATGGAGTGTTAGTGGACGAGAAAGAGTACGGTGAGGCATCATCACGACAGGACGGAATGAGCGGGAGAATAAAAAGTAAACACAGCCGTGCGGTATCCCCAAAAGAGTCATCATGGAAAAAAAAAATTGTCCATTCGAAACCCAGACAGCAAAACAACGACAATACGGCCGACTCGATGATGGAGCCCGAGCCCTTTTTTTTTTTGATGGGCCGGCTTGGTTGGGAAAGCAAGGTGCAATCCTGCCCCACCCCACCCCATCCACTGTCAGAAGATGTATCCTTCACATACACATTCACTCTGCCCTGTCTCTCCTTTTCTCTTTGGACAACCCTACGATCAGTGCACTAGGATCGGTGCAGACTCTCCACGCAGGGACACGGGGTGACAGGAGAAGGGGGTACTCTTGCCCAGTGTAGAATGCTCGAGACAACACACGACACGCAACACTTTTCGGCTCTTGGTATTGGCCAGAGAGATAATCCCGAAGAGTGAGAGTGAGAGAGAGAGAGAGAGAGAGAGAGCAAATCCCGCCCGGTCCAGAGTCACGAGCAAGAGAGATTGAAGAGCTTCTTGCTCTTCTCCAGATGGGATCCTGAAAGGTGAAAATCGCTGTTCCGGCAAGAGGATTCCATGGTTTCTAGTCCTCTCTTGCACACGCACCCTCTTTCTCTCTTTCTCATGATCGAGTCGAGCAAAAGTGCACAGGGACATCATGATCTCATCTCCGTTGTTTTAGTCCCAAACCTTAGGCCACGAACGCTTGCACCACCACCACCCTTCCCTCAAGACGATAATAGGAAATCACAAAAAGGTGGGGAACAATAATAATCAAAGAAAAAATAATAATAATAATAACAGAGAGCCAACTTACAGTAGATGCTCTTGAGGTGGTCAATGATCTGACGAAGGGTCTGCTTGCTGCCAGTGTCCAAGAATCCAGGAAGGATACCAGGTCCAAGAGAGAAGGCGCGGTCCAAATCCCTCTCGCTAAAGCCGTAGTGGGTAATGTCCACCTCACGAGGGGAAACCTCAGCCAAGTCAGCCTGGCTGATTCCAAGAGGATCCAGACGGGCAACGTGGTGTCCACGGGCCTGGTAGGCACGCACCAAAAGCTGAACCTTCAAGTGGTCAATGACATCCGAGGAACCAGCCTGGAGGCCTGGGACGAGCGAAGGGACACCGCCGCTGGTAGGGATCGTAGGAGGTGCCTGGAACGACTGGGAGAAGGACATGCCGTTGGTCTGGTTCCTAAAGTAGATTTGCCACGAAAGGTGAACCGACTTGGGGTCCTCGAGCCAGGCAGCGTACATCTCCTCGACGTAGCTGGCCGAGTTGCCCTGGAGGAAGGCGTCCTTGGCAGGGATGTTATCCTTGGCAGAAACGCTCGAGGACTTGCGGATCGACATCATGGTCGCGACAGGGACAGCGGCGCGGGCCAAGTCCGAGCGCATCAGAAGGGCCGACTGGCGCGCGAAGGGGCGCACCGCGGAGCGGGCCAGGGAGCCGATAGGGAAAGGCATGATGGAGAGAGGATTACGTGTTCTCGAGAGGTGGCGAGCAGAGATGGTTAGAATCCCAGGGGCATTGAATCGACGCGCTGTGTGGGTCGATGCTTTTGAAGGGTCTTGGGGGGAGGTGTCCGTAAAAGAGGGATGGGAAAATAAGGGAGGAGAACGAGAGGGAGAGAGAGAAAGAGAGAGAGGGAAGGACTGGAGGAGAGAGAGAGAGATGGATGGATGGAGGAAGGAAGTCAATGAACTTGGAGGAGGAGGGGTGGACTTCTTCGGAGGCGGGGATGGCGGGATCACGCACTTTTCTCTCTCTCTGGAAAAAAAGAGCGGGCAAAAAAAAAAACCGGGTCATCAACCACCAGCAACCGTCCACGTTTTTTGTTGAAAAAAAAAAGAAGGTCCCCAATTTTCTAGGCGGGTTATTCCCCATCAGTTTAGTGCGTTTTTCTCTCTTTCTCTTCTCTCTTCTCTCTCCTCTCCCCTTCTCTCTCTCTCTCTCTCTCTTTTCTCTCTCTCTCTCTCTCTCCCTTCTCTCTCTCTCTCCCTTCTCTCTTCTCTATCTATATTGGCTGGCCTCGCTCTTTCAATTCCTAACTAGCTAGTGCCGTTATGTCTCTTCGGACCTCGCGTTTCAGGAACAGAACATGGATGAAATCATGAGAATACGCATCGCCCTTAACTCTCTCTTCCATTCTCTCCAAACCCCTGCTCTCACATCACGCTGGAGAAAACTACCGCCATGATTGGAACCATCAAGAGCAACTCTTCATCTCTTCATCCACTTTGAAATGCTCTCTTTGCTATTCTCGCCTTATACGCGTGAGCCTCGAGGCTCTTTGTTGCTACAAGAGGGAACCGTCTGGACTCCTTGCTCCCAATATTCGATATGATTGTTGGACATACCCTACTGGATACCATCTTAGACATGCCAGGGATGCAAAAATGAAAAGAAAAAATAGAAAGAAAGAAAAAAGAAAAAGAAAAGAAAAGCAAAAGACCTCAAAAGACAACCCCAGGCGTCGAATCTGGGATTCAGCGTTCAATCGCGTTTAAAGGTGTAGGTGCAATAGGTATGCAGATAACATGTGAAGGGAACCACGTTGGACGCGTGCTATTTTACAGGAAAGGTGACACGACAGGCCGAAGTAACTTGTAGTGGATAAGAAGGTGATGGCACCCAGCAGGATAGATTACACTGACAAATAAAGCGTTCGAGTTTCTTTGAACAATTGCCATGCTCAGAGAATCTTAATATGATTCACTTTAACAAGCGTACAGAACATCCAGTGTTCGTTCGAGCACGCCAACGGAAGCAAGGAGTGGCTATTCTTCCATGGGACGATGGCTGTCTTTAGAAGAGAGGAGACAGACGATTGGCTCAACAAAAGGGCTGTCTTCTGGAGAGAGATAGAGAGAAAGAGAGAGCATTGCAGCCTGCTGCTGGACATGGCACCTCCAAAAGCGCAATGGGCAAATCACCGAGAGCTCGCACGTTCCCGAAAAATAAAAAAGTCATATGCTAAATTTACTCTGCACCCTCGCCCATATATAATTCCTCTCGCTTGACGTTGCTTTTTGGCTGGATCACATCTCTCCTTCTTACTCTACTTCTCCATTCTTTCATCTCTCCTCATCTCATATCTACCTCTCCTCATGGCTATCCATACTTCTCTCAAGCTGTAAGTCTCATCAGGCGAACCGCAAGGGGCGGAATGGAACCAACCTAATGAAGCAAGCGTGCCCCCTTGTCATCAGGAACAACGAGATGCGACACGCCACGAGTACAAATGTCAGATATTGACCATACTCGTTTAAACACATCCCACAATAGCTACACGAGTGCCGATGCATTCACTCTTGAACCTAGTCACAGCGACTCCTCGGCTCCATCAGAGAACATTGTCATCGACCGAAGCTCAGGACATGTCCGCTTGAATTATAATTTGCCTTGGGTTTTTTTTTTTTTTGTTTCCACTGTGTTCCTCAGGACGAACCAACTCACGCTACTCTCTTTCATGAAATGCACCCCCTTTCCTTCTAGCACCTGCAACTAAGGTTTCCTCAGAAGAGGATGTCATGACTATTTACGGTGTCATGGGCTTTATCCGTCTGCTGGCAGGTGAGTTTGAACACACGACACAAGGCTTTGTGGCCCTTTGCCAAGAGACGAGAGAAAGAAAGAGAGAGAGAGAGAGAGAGAGATCACTGATTGGGACGAATCGCTTTGGTTTCAGCAAAATAACAAACGGAGCATTTGTCGCCCTTTTTTGGTTTCATCGTAATGCCTTGAACGATAGGCGAGTACATGGTCGTCATCACGGAGAGGACAAAGGTCGGTCGTATCGGAAAGCAGGATATCTTCCGAGTCAAGAACTACAAAGTCCTGCCCTTTGCTAGGAACAACCTCGTCCTGAATGCAGCACAGGTGATTTGAATAATTATTTTTTTTTTTCTGAACAGGAATGCTGCTTACTGGGTTTCGCCTATCACAACAACGACCCTTCCTAACTAATTTTTTTTTTCCAATTCCTTGTAAAAAAAGACTGGCGAGGAGGACTCCTATCTCTCATTGCTTCATTCCCACCTTACGTCAGGTGTCTTCCACTTTTCGTACGACTATGAGCTGACGCACTCTCTTCAGCGCCAATCCGAGTTGAAGAACAACACACAGGCCATCTGGGAGCGTGTAAGTGAATGAGAAAAAATAATAATTTAGGAAAGAATTAATTCAGTGCAAAATGGACTGTAGGCTGTCTTCGTTCTTCTAAACCCTTGCTTTTTTTTTTTTTTTTTTTTTTTTTTTTTTTTTGTTTCTCGCTGTGTCTCTAGGCCGATGAGCGTTTCTTCTGGAACCGTCGTCTCCAGTCCAAGTTCATTGACCATACCACCAAGAACAAGGACCAGGACGTAAGATTTAGTCCCTTTATACATAACAAGCCCGATCTCCACTATGATCGGTTGCCATGTTGGTGAATCTCTACTCAAACTAACGATAACCCGCTCTTTTTATTGTTTCTCCTATTCCATAGTTGAGCCGCTTTATCCTTCCCATCATCAATGGATTTGTTGAAATCAAGTCCACCGAAATCAACAGGAAGCCCTTTACGTTTGGTCTCATCTCCCGTCGGTCTCGTCACCGTGCTGGAACCCGCTATTTCTCTCGTGGTGTCGATCTTGAGGGAAGTGTGTCCAACTACAATGAGACGGAACAGATTATTGTTGCAGATGCTGGAGCAGATGGATCGGCCTCTACCCTTCCAGGAGGTCAGATTATTCTGTCGCATGTCCAGACCAGAGGTTCTATCCCTATTTACTGGACTCAGATCAACAACATCAAGTATACTCCCAAGCTTCAGATCTTTGAGAACCCCGAGACTGTAAGAACCGAAGCATATTTGTTTATTGGCATGAAAAGAACTACCTGAGGATATTATGAGAAAAAGATCAAACAATGTCTTGACATGTGTATTTGTGGTTTTTTTTTTTTTTTTTCTTAGGAATCTACTTTCCGCAAGCACTTTGAGATCCAGAAGCAATTCTATGGACCTCAGCTTGTGATTAACTTGATCAACGGAAAGGGATACGAAGGTCCTATGGGTGTTGCTTTCCGCAAGAACATTGATGCCCTGGCAGATCCCAGTATCAAGTACCTCCACTTTGACTTTCACCACGAGTGCAGCAAGATGAGATGGCACCGTGTTGCTTTGCTTTTGGATCATTTCAATGAGGACCTTCTTTCTCAGGGGTAAGGCGGGAACTCGTTAAAAATTAGATGGCAATGATCAGAGTCATGAATGTCTTTTTTTTTTTTTTTTTTTTTTTTTTTTTTTTTTTCGAGCTCGCTGTATCCATTTGGTTGACATGATTTTCTTTTTCTTTGCATAGATATTTCAAGGCTGAGGTCTCTCAGGATGGGGCCGAGAAGGTGGCCCAGAAGCAGTCGTCTGTTGTTCGCACCAACTGCATGGATTGTCTTGATAGAACCAATGTTGTCCAGTCTGTTGTGGCTCGATGGGTGTTGAACCGTCAATTGCGCGAGATTGGTGTCTTGGGAGCAGATGAGAAGTTTGAGACCTTTGAACACTTTGAGTCTCTTTTTCCGCAATGGTAGTTTTTTTTTTTTTTTGGCTATCATGAGAGTATGTGATGGCAAATTTTTTTTTTTTACTACAAAGAATCCGTTTGATTAAGGATTTTTTTTCTTTGCTCCCTTCTATTCTATTTGCAATAGTCTGGGCTGATAATGCGGACGTTATCAGCTGCGCCTACTCTGGAACTGGCGCTTTGAAGACAGACTTTACTAGGTAAATATCTCTTTTTTTTTTGCCACCAATCGCCGCAGCCTCGGGGACTCGTCCATCTTTTTTTATTCTTATTCTTCCTCTTCAATGGACGAACGCATTTCTGACCATCATTTCCTGTGCCCTTCTATGATAACTAGAACTGGTAACCGTACCAAGGCCGGTGCTTTGCAGGATCTCCAAAACTCGATTGTTCGTTATGTCAAGAACAACTTTTTGGATGGAAACCGCCAGGTAACGCATTTGGATCAACTGTTGTTGAATGACTCTCTACCACAGGTTATCACACCAGAATGTTAACGCTCGAGTTCTCTCTTTTTTTTTCTTACTTTCTTTCTATGCCTTGCACATCTAGGATGCGTACGATTTGTTCCTTCTGTATGATGTCGACCCCAACGGATCTTATCCCCTTGTCGACAAGCGCCCCGTTCAGCTTAAGGCTCTCCCTCTGGTCCCAGTCGTTGGCATTCTCATGATTCTCGGCTCGGTTATTCTCCCAGAAGGTAAATGCAAAGTTTGTTCAGACTTTGATGCTCTTGCCTAGTAACCTGGTACATGAATAACTCATTCTTCTTTATTCTTTTTTTTTGGATGAAAATTATAGACTCGTTCAGCACTGCTATGCTCCTCTTTGCGTCCTTCTGGCTTGCAATTGTCACCTATGTGCTGCAGTTTATCATCGCCAATGGCACGGATTATATCAACTGGCCCCGCTTGATCCCTCTTCCCCATGCCCCAGCCTCCAAGTTCAATAAGGTCCAAGGTGCTCGCCAAGCTGTGGGTCTGAAGACTGAATAGAGTTAGAAAGAAAAGGAACAAAGATTGACCATTGACAAAGTTACATAAAAAAAAAAAAAAAAAAAGTTTCAATTTGTGACGTGTATCCCAACTCAGCGATTCTTTGGCCTTTTACATGGCCTTTGCGCCCAACAACTCCATTTCCTTCTCCATCCAATTTGCCACCAGAAGAACCTCATGCAGCCGACACCATCATCGACCACTTCGGCCCCCGCGCCTGTGCCTGCCTCAGCACCCGTTCCAGCAGGCTCGACAGCAGCTGTTTCCTCGACGGGTGGAGTCGCCACCACCGCAGTACAGGGAACTAGTTCTGTGACGACGACGACACCTGCGGCAGCAACCCCGACCACTGTGGGAAGCGCGCCCTTGACGACTCATGAAGATTACCGACTTACGGATGAACAAATCTTGACACAAATGCAAGCCATTAAGGATGAGGAGGCCATGGCTCATCCACTAGTGGATGAGTCTATGGATTTGACGGAGCTTGAGAAAGAATATGAGAACGGAAGCGCGGCTTTTTAGGAACAAGATTTAAGGAAGAAAGGAAAAAAAAAAAAAAAAAGAAAAAAAAAAGAAAAGGACGTGTCGACTCGATGATAGTGATGGGTTTTTGAATATCGCCACTTCTTTCCCCTTGCCCTTGAAATCTCGGCCGAGTCTCTAGCTTTGTTTCATCCTTCTCTCTTCTCTCTTCTCTCTCTTTTTGATATCATCGAGACAAAAGGAGCATGAGGAAGACGAAGGGTCTCGTCCTTTAAGAACTTTTTCAGGAAAAAAGTTTTCACTGACCCAGTCGACTCTCTTTTTTTTTCTCTCTCTCTTTCTCTCTCTCTCTCTCTCTCTCTCTCACTTTTGCTTTCTCTTTCGTGGCATTGTTAGAATTTGGCGGATTCTCATGACAGGATGCGACGTTCACGAGGCGATGGTATGGAAACAAACGCGCCCCCTCTCTTCTTTCTGCGGGGTGGGGAGAGAGAGAGAGAGAAAAGAGAAAGAGAGAAAGATAAAGAAAAAAAAAAAAAAGAGCGACAGAGAAAGAGAAAGCTACTATTGATGCAATGCACTCACCCAAACTTTTTGTGTCTGTCTCCTTTGTTCACGTACTGTCCTTTCACAAAAAAAAATCATCAGGCAACTGTTTCTATCGAGGTAAGCAAAAGGGGGTCGATGCAATGGACTAGGGGCGTTAGGAGTCATGCATTTGCTTGTCGTATACACATGTAAAAAAAAAGAGGCCAGACCGAGCTCAAAAAAAAAAAGACGTCCATTGACGTGTTTTGCCAATGTATTATTTTCCTCCGCAACAGCTTTCGCGTTTGCGTGGTTTGAACGAGTGATGCTCGCCAAGAGCAAACCCGAGCTCCTGGCGCAAGCGATCAAGGCCATTGAAGAAACAAAGGATCTTTTGTTGGCGGCTCAGTTCGAGCCCCTGGCTTTTGAGGATTTCTATGCGGTCACACTCGAGACTGTCCAGAGCCTGCCGACGACCACCTCGGAACAACTCCTTGGTCTCTTCCAGACAGACGAGACCTCCAACTCTATTGTGATGCACTTTCGACTCGTGGCCTCGGCCTATCTGAAGACACACCAGAATGACTATGCGCCTTTCTTGGAACATGGTCAAACCATGGAGGAGTATTGCTCGATGCATGTTGAGGCCATGGGACGCGAAAGTGAAGAAATGATGTTGATTGCCTTGACCAAGGCAACACATGTCTCGGTCGAGGTCGCGTATTTGAGTGGGAATGAAGCTGCGGAGGAAGTCAACTTTTTGCCGTTCTTGCCTGACACGCCGACCTATATGCCCCCATTGGTTCTGTTGTATCGGCCGGGCCATTACGATATTCTGTATCGCAAGAGCCATTGTTTGGACGGTGTTATCTGAGCGACTAGATTTATCCTATGCGTTCATAGCATGTTGATGGTGATGATCTCTATTTTTCTCTTTTTTTTTTTTTTTTTTTTTAGTGCTAGATCGCTCGACCTTTTTTTTTTTTTTTTCTTTTTGTTTTGTTTGTTTGTTTTTGTTTGCTTTTGTGCTAGACCTTCAATAAGAGTGACTGCAATGAACAAGGCGTTTGAACTTGAGAGAAGTGCTGGTCCAAAATTTGCACTATTCTTTATTTTTTTTTTCTTTGTCATGTTTCTTTCCAATACACGCTGTGAGAGCCTCTCTCTTTTTTTTTTTTTCAGTAGGGAAATCTAAAGAAAGAGAAGGAGAAGAAGAAAAGACTATTCAATGTTAACAATAGCTGATAACCGAAGCAATGGGCAAAAAAAAAAAAGGCAGACAATGAGAGCATGTCGATCTATGCTGGTACAATGCATACATCAAGCTCGGACTGTATGGAAGTAGTATGACATGCGCGCTTACTCGATAGTACTACCTTGCGTGTGAATGTTTTGATCTTTTTTTTTTCTCTCTCTCCTCTTTTGGTTTATTCACGCGTTTCTTGATCCCACTGCAACAGTGTCCAATCTGGCGATACCTTTTTTTTCGTATCAAACTATTTTTCCAAGAGAATCAACACGCGTCATAAGTTGGTCTCATCCCTGCGCAAAAGACGGGGATTGAGGGACTTGATTTTTTTTTTTTTTTGAACATTCTTCTCCTTTCGGTCTGTCTGTCTGTCTTTTCTTTTTTTAAAAAAAAAAAATAATTATAAGGCCGAGAATCGTTCTTGCGAGGGATGACTTTTTTGTTGTTGTTGTTGTTTTAGCTGTTTGTTTGTTTTATTTTTATTATTATTTTTTATTGCTTTTGGTTGTTTGTTTGACGCTAACCGGCTTGAGGAAGGTCCGTACCAAAGAGCCGGGAATCAACATCTGCGGGAGAGCGATCATTGCTTTTGCACACTAGTTCCTCTCCCCCCATTGTTTTTTTTTTTTTTTTTTTTCACTCTCCCTCTCTCAGTCGCATTTTTTCACATTCAGGCAAACATGCACTCTTGTACATTGCGCGTGCGCTTTTTTTTTCTCTCTCTCACTCTAATTTTTTCTTTGTCCCTTCATGCATGCTCATTGTCTTTGCTATCTTTTTTTTTTTTTCCTCCTCCTCCTCCTCCTCTCCTTTCTCCTCTCTTTCACTTTCCGTCCCCGTGATTGGGTAAATCTAGCTTTCCCTT